>NIWZ02000026.1:0-310369 GCA_002242745.2 Lecanicillium sp. LEC01
AAGGAACATGGAGGATACTTTGAGAGGGTCTGGCGTGGTCAGCGTATTTATGGGCCTGCCAAAAAGCGGCGACGCTTACGTGGCCGAGAATTACCCGACGAGGCAACCACCAGATGCGGTGGGCCAAGACCACAATTTCCGGAGGCAGGCAAGCCGTCTTAACTTTTACTAATAAAATAACTAGGTATAACTATTACTAACTGCTTAAATGGCATATAATAGCTTAGAAAACGAATCTATGAAAATGATACTATATAAAGCAAATTACGGATACGACTACGATATTACGACTATAAAACTAACTAATATAGAAGCACCTATGGCTATAATTATGGTAGATTCCCTTATAGAAATCTAGAAAAATCTTTAATAAGAATGGATATTCCTTTAAAATAGAATGAAATATTACGCGGACTAAAAACGGTTACTAGCGCTAACCTTAAAGGAGGGAGATAAAGTTTACTTACTATATAAAAACGTTAAAACTATATAACTAAGTGATAAACTTAATTAGAAGAAACTTAGACTATTTAAGATTAAAAAGAAATTATTAGATATTAACTATATACTATTATTACCTTATGGTATAAGGATATATCTAATATTTTATATTTTACTTTTAGAACCTATACCTAGGAACGTAGAGATCGATGTTTATATGGAAATTATACCGGAATAAAATATTAAGTATAAGGTTAAGAAGATTCTACGAATTAGAAAAGGTAAGAAAGAAAAAGAGTACCTTATTAAATAGAAAAACTACCCTAACTCCGAAAATACCTAGGAACCCGAATCTAACCTTATAAACTACTTCGACCTAATAAAGTACCTTTAACTGGAACCTTAGTTAAAATAACGGACTAATTAATGGCGTCTATTGCACTAACCGAAAGAGCGTTTCTAACCGCCTCCGACTCTAAGTGAGCTATGTTAATTAAGGAGAAATCCGGTAAGTCCGTATTAACCTCGGCTATACTATCCTCTTTATCTAACTCCTATATCCCTTTGTTAAATAGCTCCTTCTTACGAGCACGAAGTAAACGCTTCTGCTTCCTTAGACGAGTTAAACGAGCTAAGGCTTTAGTAGCCTTACGATAGGCTCTTAAAGCTTTCTCTTAGGCTAAAGCTAAAGCTTCTTTGGCATTATCTTTTTAGCGCTTTATCTTTGAGAGCATAGATGTTGCGCGGGTAAGCGAGGCACCTACGAAAACCCCGTTATAAGGACGAGTACGACGAATATACGCCGAATAACGAGGAGAACCTTCTAATATGACGCATTGCGTCTTAAGACGAAAATAAGGTGTATAGGGTATAATATCGTTAAGAGAATCCAAACCGCGGAGATCGATACAATAGGTAAGATAGTCGCGAGTAGATTTGCTATCTTGAGAATTCTTACTCGCACGATTAGTAGGCATTTTGAGACATGATGATGGAAGAAGGAAAGAGGATATACACCTAAGGAAATTCACGCAGACCTGTTATGGTGGCCTTGGGGATAAGACCAATGGAGGAGGGACATTGTGTTACGAACCATGCGAGGTGACATAAGCTAACTAGGCGCCAGGTACTGCGGGGCATGGCAACTGCCCAGATTAGGAAAGAAGGTGACGATAGGTTACGTGACCTCGTTACCTAGATTACTAGTGACTATGGTGAGCGCTGCTCACTAGTGAGCATAGTGACGATAAGTAATCTAAGAGATTAATAGAGAGATGGAATAGTATATTAAGGACACTTATTACCTAGACTAAGATAGATAGCTTCTAGATCTCTAGTGATTAATCTAAGTAATAGTTTTACTATTGGAGTCTTTATACTCTAACGGGACCTTACCTGTGACTTATTGTGCCACACATTGCTTAAGTATAAGCCTAGCTTACTTACCCTAAGCAACAGAAACCCTATAGTGCCTTAGGAACTAAGCCACCGTTACACGTTAATAATAACAAGGATAACATATTAGGTTATTATATAGAAGGATACGTCGTCGGTGCCTTAGGCAAGATGCTTAATAGCGCTCTCGATAGGTATAACGCGATTATAAATAACGGGTATAATATAAAGTTTAGATACTTTGTAAACGCAGTTTGAAAATAATAGGGGGCAAATATAGGTAATCTCTTTAATAACTATATTAATGAGTTTTTTAACTACTATAGAGAGATAAACGACGGGAAAGTAGTATACGCCTATCCTCTATTTAATAGGTTACTAGGCTTGAATATAAAAATTCTGCTTAAACCTAAAGACGAGGAGAAGTTAAAATAGTTTATCCTTAAAACGTACTAAATTGACTAGGAGGCTATTAAATATATTATAAGGACCGACTCGAATGATGATAGTAAGTTATACCTCACGTATCGTCGTCTAAGGGAAGCTAACTTACTCTATAGGTGGTATCGGCTGCAATCTAGGACCTTGCGGGTTATACTACATGGAGGGGGTCCTAGGAATTAAGAGGAACGCTAAAGTGCTAAATCCCAAAGATAGAGTCGCCGACTCACTTATTAATCTTCGCAAGCTTCCCGCCTTACTAAAGCAGACGGAAAGGGATATTAACGTCCTTAATAGCTGAGAATCCGCGTCTACTACTAAAGATGTCGTTAATAGCGCTATGCTCCTAGTGTTTATAATAGTAGCCGTAACTAACGCTATAGACGAGGTTTCTAATATTGGCGAGGAGCTGAAGGAAGTCGACCGCAAGTTTATTATTAGTCTTATTGTTATAGCCGTCCTCTTTATTATTGAGTGATAAGAGGTTGCATTGACTATCTAAGAAATGGTGGTGGCGTGGATGCTCCCCTTAGGCGCAAGGGTGGATGACTGAGGCATCCTCAACACACCCCCCTAGCCACGGCACCGAATGAATGTGGCATGGTGTGATAGGCATAACCACGCATCTACTAAAGCTATTCAGACAATAAAAATTACATTACGAAATTCGCCTAATTGCGAGGAATTAGGGATAATTGAGAAAGAAACTGTTGGTGTTTGTGGCGAAGTAGGGCTTTAGTTAAGCTATTAGCACACATTTCCATCGTCCCCACATGGCGGATATTAAAAATGCCCTATGAAGTTTTCTAGATAATCCACTTGTAACGCATATCGATATGACGAGTGCGAGCCGCGTTTTGAGGCGTGAGGGTATACGCAAGGGCGTTTTAGCTATCAGTGAAGAGGATCAGTGGTGTTAGTTGGCGGAAGCCCAGTTAGCTGAGGATTTCTGCGAACTAGTAGGTGGAAAGGCCGGAAGGTATAAGATTAACGAATTTAGCTTCCGTGGAACTAAGGGTGATAATCGTCTAGCGACGAGATCGCCAAAAGATAGGACTATCACTAAGAAAGACGATGTAGCTAGCTGTGGAATAACGAGTGGCTGGATCGTCTGCAAAAGAGGCATCCGCATAAGTGCAAAGACGAAGATCCGAAATAGAGTAATAACCGCCGAGGTAAAGGGCGTAATTAAGCGTGCCTTTAATATAGCGATAGAGATAGCGAAGAATATGCGTGTGGCACTCGCGAGGGCCTGAATTAGCCTTACTTAGCTTTTAGACCGTGTATGTGATATCTAGTCGAGTGCCGCAGGCGGCGAAATTAAGGCTGCTAGTCTAACGAAGCCATGCCTTCGTTTCCATAACTGGCTCGTTATCACGCCAATTAGAAGGGATCACGGCCTTCGGAGGCTATGGCGTTTTAGCTAGCGTCATGGAAGGGCTGGCCTAGCGCAGCAGAATCTTCGTAAGATAGGTGGACTATAAGATAAAGATGTGACGTACCTAACGGTCACAATGGATTTCCACACCGAGAAACGAGGTGGCTAGGCCGATCTCACGAAGCTCGAAAAGAGCGTTAATTTATATGGCAAGCTTCTAGATCTCGTTAATAAGGCGTGCGGCGATGAGAAAATCGTCGACATAGGTGATGAGAAGAGCGCCATCGCAATGCCGATAAATACACTATTTGGCATTAATTAGCTCGAAGCCCAGCTTAGCGAGCAACTCGCGGCATCGGTCTGACCACTAAGCTGGCGCCTTTCTGAGGCCATATAAAGCGCGACGAAGAAGGCATACACGCTTTATGCCATCGTCAAGCCCTTGTGGCTGCATCACATACACACGATCGTGTGCCTCTGCGTTAAGAAATGCAGCCACGGCATCGTATTGCTAAAGCTCAAAATCAAGCACGGCGATAAGAGTGAGAAATAGCCTTAATAACGAGGCAGGTGCAACAGCGGTGTAGAGGTCTTAAAGTGAGTTAAAGTCTTCTTAATCACCACGCATAACCCATCGAGCTTTTAGCTTTAGAGGTTAATTTAGTATTACTTTAAGAGTATATACCCAACGGCCTAGAAGGACCTATTGGTCTAGCGGTCGAGGCACTAGGTCCTAAGCCGTCATCTTGTAGAGGTTATAAAGCTGTTCCTACATAGCAGGGAGCCACATAGAGGTATAATCATCACAGCGTTTCGCTTCGTGCCAGTTAGATGGCACGGAAGGTGAAGCGTGAAGTAATTCCATCGCGGCAAACGCAGTAAGTGCAAAAGCGTGAGGCGCTTTAAGTGTAATATCAGGTTCGAAAGCAGCAAAACTATACGCCGGCCGGCCGTAATGAAGATCACGATAGTTAATCTACGTAAGCTAACGACGAGGACGTGTGGAGGAGGTCTCGGCCACTATAATAGTATGGGGATCGTCTAAACTAGTGTCAAGCGTGGATGCTACAGAAGATGCAGCGGGAAAGGGTAACTCGTCGGCGAGGATAGCGGGTAGGTCGTTATCATAAGTGTCACTATTAGAGGGTTCTAGCGATGCGGCAACATCATCGGAATCGATGGAAACTGGTGTCATCGGCTGAGTTAAGTCGATGCGAGGCTCAGATGCGATTTTCTGGGCCTGTGGAATTATTGTTAAATTTTGAGAGTTTTCGGCCGAAAGTGCCTATAGTTAAGGATCTGCGGTGGCAGATAAAGCGCCAGCTAGGTCATAATATGCAAGAATCGTCCCAGCCTTATTAGGGAATTGTTCTTCTATGGGAAAAACTACATCGCCTTATATAGCGTTAGACGGGTCATCATAGGTACCAGTTAGCTCGTGGAAACAAACGTCACGGACACGCACGACGCGATCCTCGGTTAGAAGCCAGATGTAATAGATGTGGCCACCAAATCCCTCCATGCCTACAAGGCGACCAACAACGGCACGAGGCGCTAGTTTTTAACTCTAAATACGGCGTTAAGCAGGGATGGTGACATACGCTTTGCATCCCTAGGTCTTAATAGCTAGGAGGTTGAGCCGATAGGGCATATTAACGGCTTAAAAAATCATCGCGTTAGGTGATGGCTTAGAGTCACGAGGGAGTAGGTTATGGAGGAAAGTGGCTATGGCAACGTAATACGGCCACAACTTCTCAGGCAATTTCAGCTAAAGGCATATCGCACGGCTTATGCGAATTAGGGTCAAACCGGCTCGTTTAACGAGGCCATTTTACTAAGGCGCATATGCCACGCTTATACGGATATTAGTACCTATGGCGGCGGCGGCATCACAAAGTCGTAAGACTAGGAATTCAGGCGCGTTATCAAAGTGAAGGGTTTACACGGCGAGACCGCCACTATGTGTATGCGTGCATGCGAGCCAGCGAGTCAGGCGTTAAGATGCTTCATTACGCGATTTAGCTGCAAAGCTCCAATAGCCTCCGGACCAGGCATCGATGCCGTGAAGAAGGTAATTTTCGCCATTAATACCTGTTAGCTACACGGAGATGAAATCCTAATAAACCTACGCGAGAAAACGCAGCGCGCGAGGGGCCGGCGTGTGACTGATCACGGAATCGGCTTTTATAAGATAGTATGCCTCGCAGTGGAATTCGTCACCACTACCAGGCGTAATACGCACGTTATGTGCTTTGTATAGCTTTTTTATAGCGCTTTTAGAAGCGTAACCGAGGCGCCTGTGTATTACTTCGAAGGGCATAGGGCGCGAGGGCTATGATATAGGCAACGCGGCGAAACCGTGCTTGCGCGTGAGATTAAGTATTTCGACCATCGCGAGGCCGTAAGGCCAAGTAACAGGGCTAAGAATAAGGCCAAAATCGCAATCAGCAAGCTTATCACGCCAGTTATCAACAATGAGGCCTTTAGCCTTCATAAGGTGTTAGCTAACCATATTAACCGGCGCTATTGGCACATAGCGCACGTTCGAGAGAATTAGAACGTAGCCAGAAGCGAAATTAAGCTCAACTATGCCAATGGCAATACAGGTCATGTTATAACCGCTGGCAGAAAGCTGATCATCGCGAGGGTTAGGCAACGATTAAAGTTACGTAAACCAGAGGGCGTTATTAAACGTGTGAACGTTATAGCCAGAGTCGAGGATAACTAAATAAGCGCCAAAAGGCAGCGAATCGACTTATTAGCTTGAAAGAGCCATCGCCGTGGCAGAGAAAGCCACGGCGTTGAAGGCGTTGCCAGTTATGATGCGATCTGTGCCAGGGCCTGGCGCATTGGAATTAGATATGACCTCTGGCTGCGAGTCTTAAGATAAATTAGAAGCCTTTAAATTGGCTAATTTAGAGCCTTTTAGGGTACGTAGTTCTAGGTGTAATTCGAAGCACACGGCTTCCGTGTGACGAATGACTTTATAAGGGAATTTCTTAATGCATCCCTTACATGCATTTAGAGCGTAACGATGCCTAGAAATAGCGGCGAAAGTGCCACTTTAAGGCGGGTCAGTCTTGCGCCTTTAATACCAATCACGAAGGCGTTTAGCATCGAGTTTGACATCCTTCGAAAGATCCGTTTCGAGGATTTTATAATATTCAGGATAGTGATCCATGAGGGCCTAAAGAAGGCAGGTGGCACTTATGTTATTAAGCAAGGCCTCGAGGGAATTGTAACGTATGCGAAGCGCGGAGAGCGTTTCGTCGTGTAGATTCAGAACCTATTAGAGGCCGAATTAAGACGTGGCCTTAACCGTGTGGAATTTGATCAGAAGTTGAGGAATCGAGGTCTCTGGAACGAGGGATAACATACGTTCGAGCTGGTTGAAGGTTTATAAGACTATTAATTCGTCTAAAGACCAGCCCTAACGAGATAGATCGAGGATAATTTGTGATGAAATGACTAGCACGATCATGGCAAGTGCCTTTGATTTATCACGAAGTCTTTAAGCTAGTTAGTCGGGTGTGAGATCCGTAGGCACTATACGCGTAAGATGCGTCAGGTTAGAAGCTCAAAGCTGAACCTTGATTTGAAGTCGCCATGATTCCTAATTATCCGATCCGGTTAGCGGAGGGATATTAGGGATACGTAGATAAGCCGTTTGGTTAGAAACCATAGCGTTAATTTTTGAAAGAATAAACCCGCGATAATGTTATCGCGGAAAAGGGGAAAGCAAGTTGGTGATACAAGGAATGCGCCCGCGGGAGGCCCCTAAAGCCGATGAAGATAGAAAGGGGCCAACCCTATGCGGCTAATAATTAACTAATAATAGTAGTCAACGAGTATTAAAATAGATACCATTCGATAGCCCTATGCACGGGGATCACGATGGTATAGATATTATTTTAATAAGACGTTGAACGCGAGGGCATCATAACCTATTAAGTGATAAGAGGTTGCATTGACTATCTAAGAAATGGTGGTGGCGTGGATGCTCCCCTTAGGCGCAAGGGTGGATGACTGAGGCATCCTCAACATTTATTATCCCTGCCGTTAGTAGTGCGCTTACTACTGTGATAGGCATTACCGCTATTACCCGGATCGCCATAATTGCGGCAGAGATCGGCGGTGGCGTTGTCGGTGCTATTGACATTACGGAGAACGCGGATAACGCGGTGGCGGGTATTTTTGGCAGTCTCTTACTATGGTACAGGGCGAAAGTAAAACCCCCTTGCAAAGTACCGAATTTGACGCTAAGGCCTAACGGGGTAAGGATGTTCCCACCTAATTTGTATAGGCGCGTTCTGCTTAGTCGGGAGAATCGCGTCTTAATCACAATAGCTATAATTATGGCACGGCTATAAGGCAAAAAAACAAAGCAATTGAATTCTCTTAAACGGCGACGAATTCGCACTTTATATTTTAATACGTAATATACGTAAAGCCGAGTCTAGTTAATAACTAGCTTTATAGCGATATAGGTCTATAGTGTAATTCGCGCTATAAGCCTAACGCCTTGATTAGGCCGGCCGCTTTCTATTATATATAAGTAGTAAGAGAAATTAATTAAATTCGTTATAGCTAACTATAAGAACCGCCAAATAACTTTCTTAGAGCTAGTAATATAGCTCTTTAATAGCTAGTTTTCTAAGTTTATAATTAAATATACTCTCTATTATTATAGCTTCCGTTAGCGTATAGCTTACTAGAAACCTCCTATCTTAGAGAAGAACCGGCTTCTTTAGCTTAAATTCGCCTATAAATATAAGGATTAGTTATTTAATAATTAGGTATAAATTCTATAGACTAATGAAACCTAGGTTACTAGGGGCTTATATTAGTAAGCCTTTATAATAAGAAGGCCTAGTAAAAAGTAGGATTTAACCTATATTATTAAGAAACACTAATAAAAGTATAAATAAATATTCTAGGGTTATTTTAATAGTATAAAGAAGGGCCTAAGCCTCTTTTAAAAGAAGGAATAGGGTTTAATTAGAGCTAAATCCTATTATAAGCAAATAGTTCCCCTAATTAATAGCTAAATTCGCCTTTATAGCTAGAATTATAAGCACTTAACGCTTATATAAGATAGCACTATAGCTTATATATTATAGGAAATACTTAATAACCTTACTAAACGGCGAGTTTAATAGCTCTTTTAGCCACTATATTTACTAGACTTAAACCTAATTTAAAACTACTAGAATTAGATAAAAGATTATATTAAGAACTACTAGGGCCTTAAGAGAATCCCTCATATAATTATCTTCGTGATTATATTAATAAGGCCTAGTAAGAACTACCGAATTCGTTCCTTTAGGACTAGCTTAAATTAATACTAGTACGCCTTAATACCGTAATCGAGGTAAATAGCATGCATACGCGATACTAAATAGCTTTAATTTATTAATTTATTAATTTATTAGAATTAGGCCCATTTTTAGCGTGTTTTTTTGTTGTGTGGGTTGGTGTAGTACTTGTGGGGCGATTTTACTTACCCATTATACCTCGTAGGCTTTGTCGGCGTGGGATCCGCCGTAAGAGGGGTTTAGAAAGATGCGGCAAAACTGAGGCGTGGTCTTAAGGCCACAGATTTGGCCCATCTAGGAGGATCTGTTAAGGGTAAAGTCGACCTGGTAGACAACATAGTCAAGGTCTGCCGGCTGAAGAGATGAGACATTTCAGATTCGAAACAAACAAAGTAGCAACTTGCTTTTTTCGCTATATGCTTCTCCAACATTTGCGGCCTAGTCCTCTTTTCGACAACGCAAAACATCTATTCCGTAGTCCGTAGTTCTCGCGCTCAGCAATGGTCCCAATGCGAAGACATCCGGCGTAAGCAATGGCGGGCAGCATCAAACCCGAAGCTAGTAATAAGTCTTAGTAGACAAGGAGGGGCAATTACCGGGGAGTCGCCGCCGATTTAATCCACCAGTACCGGTGCGTCATAGCAGGATATGATTATGTACCTATCAGACGCTAATAAAGGGGCTGAAACCGGGCATGTGGAAGAGCAGACCTCAGCCAGCTATATTGTCACGAAGGCACATGTTGAAGCCTTTGTGGTATTGGCTAGCAGTACCTTTTCTGGTATATTTGGTATGCTCGTTCTCCACTTGTTAAATAGCAGCCATCACGCATCCATTAGATTAGACATGCTTCAGTTCTTGAAAGCTCAAGGGGTCAGAATGCCTCGGATAACCTTGCAGATCTCCGCGGGCACAACTCGGGCCTACATCTGTCAGATGCAAGTTACAAGTCCGGAGTCTCCTGTTAAAACATCGGAAATGGAAACACATCCGTGCAAGCCCGCATGGGCAGCAATGCGTAGCTTGCATTGCAGTCATCTAGCGTCGTAAGTGTAACCACTTGCCTATACTGTTCTAGCGTGCTGAATCTGCCCGCCGCAAAAGCTTCGATAATGCCTAGCGTGGTAGCGTCGGCTTACATGATTGCCTCCAATGTCACCTCACTAATAGCAGCCACAGCAATAACGGAGTTTATATTTTCCACCATGCTCGAGCCATGCAAACTATGGGACCGATACAATTAGAGAAGCCGGGAGATGTACCATCATTGAATGTTCTTCTCGCCGCCGCATCGTAGATCGCCGGCCAGTAGTCCGGTCGCGCCGGGAGTTGTTGTGCACGTGGTGTAAGACGTAAATATATAGATGTTGTCTTCCCCCGGTCTCAGAGGGGTAGCCTCTAGGCGCTATTTTTGTCTATATCAGAATAGACTCTTGGTTGAACATATTCAAAATGCTAGGCGGTCTTCGCAAACTCGCGGTCGGCTGTCTCGCTGCAGCGGCGGCTCTGTCAGGCGTTGCCGATGGCAAGGCGCTTGCTGAACGTGCTGCCGCCGGTGACCGTCTCGTCTTTTGTCATTTTATGGTATGTATTTGATCTGAAAGAGTCAAAATACTGTATATACTAACTTTTTTAAGATTGGCATCGTCGGTGACAGAACCGGCTCAGCCGACTATGACGATGACATGCGCCGCGCCAGAGACGCTGGCATCGACGCCTTTGCCCTCAATATTGGAGTCGATAGCTACACTGACCAGCAGCTCAACTATGCCTACGAGTCAGCTGAACGCAACGGAATGAAAGTTTTTATTTCATTTGACTTTAACTGGTGGTCTCCTGGTGACGCCAACGGCGTCGGTAACAAGATTGCGCAGTACAAGAGCCGCGCCGCCCAGCTTCGTGTCGAAAACCGCGTCTTTGCCTCCTCCTTTGCTGGCGACGGCCTCGACGTCAACCAGATGCGTTCCGCTGCGGGCGAGAATGTCTACTTTGTTCCCAACTTCCACCCTGGTCAATCTGGCACCGATCAGATCGACGGGGCTCTCAACTGGCTCGGCTGGCCCAACGATGGAAACAATAAGGCGCCTAAGCCTGACCGTTCTGTCTCAGTGCAAGATGGTGATAATGCGTACAAGAACTGGCTTGGTGGCAAGACGTATCTTGCCCCTGTCTCGCCTTGGTTCTTCACACATTTCGGCCCCGAAGTCTCGTTTAGCAAGAACTGGGTCTTCCCTGGCGGCCCGCTGCTCTACGACCGCTGGAACGAGGTTCTCAATCAGGGCTTTCCGATGGTGGAAATCGTCACCTGGAACGACTATGGCGAGTCGCATTACATTGGTCCGCTGAACTCGCCTCACTACGACGACGGCAACTCCAAATGGACCAACGACATGCCCCATGATGGCTGGCTGGATCTTTCCAAGCCATTTATCAAGGCTTACAAGGCAGGCGCAACGTCGGTTGACAACTATATTGAAAAGGAGCAGCTTGTCTACTGGTACCGTCGCACTCTGCGCACTCTTGACTGTGATGCTACGGATACTACTGCCGGCCGTCCTGCCAACAACGACAGTGGCAATTACTTCATGGGCCGTCCTGATGGCTGGGAGACCATGGAAGATGTTGTGTATATCGTCTCTCTTCTCAAGAGCCCTGGTACCGTCACCGTCCATTCTGGGGGCCAGACAACGACCGAGCAGGCACCAGCTGGCGCGCACATCTTCACCATCCCCGCTGGCGTAGGCAAGCAAAAGTTTACGCTATCTCGAAACGGCGGCACGGTTATGGAAGAGACTTCTCTCATGGACATTTCCAACGTCTGTCCGTGCGGTCTGTACAACTTTAACGCCTACGTTGGCACTGTCCCGCACGGCTTCAATGATCCGCTTGTAGGAAATGGGCTTGTGTCACTCACTGTTGGTCTTCATGTAACTACCTGCGAAGCAAAGCCGTCTCTCGGCACTAACCCGCCAATTACCACGACTGATGGGCCTAACAACCCGCCTGGCGGGTCTACGACGACTAAACAGCCGACCACCACCAAGCCCACGACTTCTCCGGGTCCGACTGGCAATCCTCCCGGAGGCAGTACGTACAAATTGTAACGTGGAAAGTAATATGCGTGAGCTAACTGTGTTTACAGACATTTGCGTCGAGGGCACCGTGGCAGACGGCGAGAGTGGCAACTACATTGGCCTTTGCAACTTTGCATGCAACTACGGGTACTGCCCGCCCGGCCCTTGCAAGTGCACCAAGTACGCGAATCAGGCTGTCCAGGCGCCTCCCGAGACCGGCACGAATGGATGCCCTCTCCCAGGTGAGGGAGATGGATACAAGGGTCTTTGCAGCTATTGCTGTAACCACGGCTACTGCCCCGATACTGCCTGCCGTAGGTGCTAAGAGAATGCTGAAATTCGTGTGAGTGCGGTTTTGTTTTTAGATTGTCAATATAAGCCCAGTGTTATATAACTAGCTTACGATCTGCGCGACAAGTTGCATACAATGCCTTTTTGCCGTGGGAACCACACTCCTGCAACCTGCCACTCCTTGTTTGGGTCTGTGAGCTCCATGTCGTATCGGTTTACAAGCGTCGCAATAAGCTTATATGTTTCAATCATTGAGAAGTGACGTCCCATGCAGATACGTGACCCAGCGCCAAAAGCCAAATCTGACGCGTTAAAAACTCGCAGGCGCTCAGCATACTCCCCGTCGCCTTCGCTGTCTTTCTGCAGCCAGCGCTCAGGTCGAAACTCGTCCGCATCTTCACCCCATACATCCTTGTTTCGGCCGACCACATAAGGGTTTATTCCTACCTTGGTACCGCCTGGAACTGTGGTCCCGTCAGGCAAGGTGAGCCCTTCCGCAGGGACGTAGCGCTCAAGCAACATGGCGACTCCAGGATGTAATCGCATGGATTCCCGAATAACAGCTTCAAGGTCTGTTGAGTGTTAAGAATGCGTCTCAAGATGGAAGTGCGATAAGCTTACAGGGCAGAGCTCGAGCCTTGGTGTACGGTGCAATCTTTGTATCAAAGTTGGCTTGTGATATCTCAGCTTGCAATTTCTTTAGCGTCTCCGGGCGCCGCATTAAAAAGTACAAAACTGCTCGCAAGGTAATGGCAGTCGTATCTGCGCCAGCAATCAAGTTGATAAAGACGTAGTTGAGGATCATGCCGTCGTGAACCACATCAGGCTGTGCTTCTTGCGCGTCGAGGAAACTTTGCAGAAAGTCCGGAACGTTTGGGTCCAAGTTTTTGTCTGTGCCCTGTTTGCGATTCGCAATGTGACTCAGTGCAATGCCAGTCACGTTACCAAGATTCGGAGGACCGAATCGGACGATTGGGTTTTTGTCGAGGATAGTGTCCAGGAAGGGCACCTGGCCAACAGCGGAGAAACTGGTCCAGGTTAGCTCACGTCTTGACAGGTATGAAGTTGAGTACATACTAGTCAATAGCTTTGTCGGCAACGCCAATTGTGCCATCGTGATCGCTGCCCTTGTCCATGTAACCAAAGTTTTGGCTAAAAGTTGATGCTCCAACCATATCCCAGGTGCCTGATCCAGTTAGTGCAAATATTACCTTGACTTGGGGTATATTAGAACGTACAATACGCTATCCAGGACCCAATGTCACACTGCCTGCCTGTACTAGCAAATTTGGAGTCGAGGTGATCGCATAGGTCGGCCATGACGGAGTCAATGAGGGGTTCCATAGATAAGACAGCTCGCGGAGTATAAAACTTGGCGACAGGTCGTTTCATATATGCATGAGCGGCAGGATCACTTTCGCTGAAAAGATTGTAAATGATTTGACCGTTGATCATGGTGCTGTTGTTCTTGTAGAAGTCCGACTACGTTGCACGTAAGTTGACGTGCACTCGTAACAAGGCGAGGCCTAACAAACCTTGAGCCACTTTGCGTCGGTAGTATAAATCTTTTTAATATACGCTGGAAGGTCGAGATCCAAGGTGTTGGGGCCGATTCGTACTACTGGGCCATACTGTTCATGGAGTTTCTTGATCTGCTGCGGATAGCGGCCGCTGCGGACAGCGGAGAAGCGCCACCAATTTGTCCATCCTGGACAAGTCAGTCGGCGCGACACAGAACTGAGGGAATGATTTCAACTCTTACCAGCCAAGAATGGTCCGGGATAGCGGCGCAGAGGAGAAATGAAGTAGTGGATTGCCCACCATGCGACAGCCGCGGCTACTGCGAGAGCAACAGACGCCGCTGCTTGCGCAGGCCATGAGTTCGAGCTACCGCCTATCATGGCGAGCTTGCCCCAGAGCTTCCCCATGACAGCGGGGTAAGACGACGATTGAGGCGACGGCTTCGAAACAGGAACGTGGCTCGATATTCTGATTCGGCTTCTCAAGCAGGGCTACGAGGGCAATGCAGACATTCGAACCAAATTGAATGAAAGAAAGAAAAAGGATCCGTTTCGGCAAGGCGTCGAAAGGAGGTATTGAGTTCGCCTCGGTCGATTCTTGTCTCATCCCCTGAGACTGTTCAGACTAGAAGGAATCTACTCGTAGTGCTGGGCGACTGCGTCCCACTTGGCTGCCGCATTGTGCGCTGATACGTTGACGAAATGCTCGCTTCAAGAAGCTAGATATGTAGAGCACCCACCACATCTACCACCATATGGAGTAATTATCCCACCGTGCTCTACGCGTAGTTGGCATATGCCGCGTTTAACTCCGTGTAATAGCCGGCACGGAATCAGCTATCGAGAAGTCGGCGCTCCGATAATTTTACAAGCAGCGAAAGTAAAACCCAAAGCTTATGCAGTAGAGCGTCACCACCAAGGGTGCACCGCATTACTGCCAATGTACGCTACGGCAACTCACCAACCAATTAGCAGGCCAAATTTGTAAGGCTTGACGAACCACATCAGTGGCCCACCTCACGACGGGGTGGAGTCTGTGGCGGCATGAGTAAGATGTTGCGCGAAATGAACTCGTACTGAATCAGTATAGTAACTGGACGTTTATTTTGCGGATGAAGACGCGGAAATATTTGATGGTAAGAATATGTTTTATTTATATTGATGACCCTAATTGGTTCGTTTGCCGTAGTACAGGGCGTCATTTTTAAACAATGATGTCCTAGGTACCGGCCGCACGTGTCTGCCAGCCGGCGGCGAACCGGTTGCCAGCTGTCGCCATTGCGTGCATACATTATGTACGTATTTTCCTCTTCACACGGCAACAGAATAATTTTCTTCACCTCACTCCTCCACGTCCTTCATCAACCGCAGCCGCAAATATTCCTGCATCTGGCACGACCTCTCTCTGCAATTTTCTTTCTCTCGCCTGTCCGTGCATTCCCATTGGCGGTCTTACTTCTGATGCGAAAGCCAAGACTCTTCACCCCTGCCGAGGCGTATCTGCGACGGTGGTTGAAAAGTGCCTACTTTCTGACGTGCAGCCAATCTTAACCACAGCAGCAAAGCCTCGCCGACAAAGTCCCCCGTTGAGCCTTTTGGATAATAGAGCTTGTGGAAAATAAGAACAACGATATCAACGCACGCTGGGGAGCAGAGCACAGGGCATCTCGAGTAGCGATGGATCTCCCACGCGACAATACCTCCACATACACTAAATGAGAATCATGTCCCGATTTCGCCTGATCAGCGACCGCACAATACCGGAGTCCAGCGTGGTATTTCCGCTGATGAATGATCTGTGCTCGCCCTGACAGTGCCGTGTCACTGTTTCATCCCGCCTTTCCCGCTGTCCCGCTATCCCGCTCCACACCATCCGCCCGGACGGGGCGGCACATCCGCCAACTGCAAGCCATACAGCAAGCCAGTTTCCAGCTCTTTGGGTCATGGATGCAGCTATACTGTAGAGATGTTATCTCTCGAAATCCGGACGGGAGCCATGTGGCTATTGTTACGGCCCTGATCTCTACAATATTCTGCACAGCCGCAATAGTTGGGAACTTGCTGTTCGTCATTTCCCCGTCCTCAACGCCAACACACTAATTTCATTCACTAATGCACGTAACTACTGGCACTATAAAGCAATAGCCCGCTTTTGCTCGGGTCCAGCCTCGTGCACCCAACACCGGCTTCATTCCCCGGAGCGTAGAACCCTGAGCCACAAAATCCGCCTGCTTTTAAGCGTCTGTAGCGTTCGCCGACTTCTGACCGTGGTTCTTCTGGTTGGCTGTCGCTGTGGAAGCGAGACTCGCACGTCGCACACCAGAGACTGCTCCCGCGGCGACCCACCACCGGCAGGACTGCCTAGTTCGTGCTGGTTTCTCTTACACCCAAACGCCACTTATTACCCCGTTGGCTTTTGTTCCTTTTGCTGGCTCCAAAGACAAAATTCTTTGCGTAAAGTCCTCAACCCGACCTCTGGACGACACCTGGCCACGTTGTCATAAAATGACCACGCCAACGACGTAAAGACGTTTCCCAATCAAAGACCAATTCCAAGAATTATAGCAAAGATGCCTATGGGCGGCGACGGGCCTTGGGCTGTCGCCGTTATGTGGGTAATGACGGCCCTCACCCTAGTTTTCACAGTCCTACGACTATACACCCGTCTCATTGTTATCAAGTCGTACGGCATTGATGACAGCGTATATGTGTTTGCCTTTGTAAGCGCATATAGCTCCTCGTCCGAGAGAATGCAGCTGACAAAAAGTAGCTTTGCCTGACGGGATACTCAATCTTCATAACTGTTGCAGCGGAATATGGTTTTGGACAGAATATGTGGGATATTGAAAACCCGCGAGATACTTCAACGGCAATCCTCAATGAAGCCATCAGTCAGACGTTTGCAGTCTTGGGTATGGCTGTTGCCAAGTGGTCCATGGGATTGTTCCTGTTGCGCGTCGTTTATATTACCTGGCAGCGGATTGCAATCTGGTCCGTCATGTCTCTGCTAATGGGTGCTTCTATATCTTGCATCTTTTGTTTCTGGATGCAATGCACCCCGTTTCCTTACTTGTGGGACCGCACCATCGAGGGAGGGTATTGCGACTTGCCCCAGCTTCCCATTTCTATTATACTTGGCAGTACGTGCACCTGCATAACCCTTGTCAATCCTACGTATAGCTGACTCCCAACCAACAGCGTCGTGTGTTTTCGCCGATCTCTTCTTTGCAGTATTTCCCTGGATCGCGCTTTGGAGGCTACAAATGAATCCTCGCGAAAAAAATATTATCCTCGGCAGCATGAGCCTGGGCTTCATGTCAGTACTTGTGGCAGTCATCTTCCAAATCTTTACTAACAGGACTAGCGCCGCTGCATTTGGTACGAAGCGAGCAACCGAGATTCCAGAGCTTATGTCCAGTAACTATCTAAGTACGTCAAACCTCCTTCTGGAGTTAACCATAGCATGAGTCTAATTTGAACAGAGGATACTGTCGGCATTATTGTCTGGTCAGCAGCAGAAATGGCCGTGACAATGATTTGTATCGGCATACCAATCTGTCGGCCATTATACAAGAAACAACTCGAACGCTGGCTGCTTCCAGGCGAAGAAAAGTTCCCGGATCAATTCGACATTCCCTATCCCTTGCACACATTTGGTGGCTCAACTATGATTCGACCTGGCCAAGAGACGGCACCGCAATCGAAGAAAGGCTCCGCAAACCGAACTGGCGAGTCAACACTCACTGAACAAGAAGAGCTAGACGTCGAAGCTGAGGAGAGAAAGCTGGGAGTCAAGGGCCCGTTCTCGGTCGCTTATGCCGTTGGGGGGAAAGATAGCCATGTCGATTATCAGAGCGATGAGTGGCAGCTTCGAAACGACAGGCGACAAAACCTGAAGTCGAGCGACGTACACCCAAGCGATGGCGAGCAAGCAATGCATGTTGTGGACGAATGCCAAGTTACGACGACCGATAAGCAATACTAGAGGGAGTATTACGGGTTGACGGTTGAATGTTGACCGTTTTCTGGGACACGGCGTTATTTTAGGCTCAAGTCATTGGAGTTTGGGCGTTGCCGTATGAGACGATACGAGGGTAATCGAAATCTCCACAGCCATGTGATGGTTTTTGTTTTGTTACAAGTCATTCATTTTGATACACAGTCTTGAAAGCAACCAAGCACAATCTTGCTATTATTCATGGAAAATATTTAATCTCATTATAGAGTACAAAAAACGCCATCCAACTTACCCTGTGACACTGCGTTCCTTTCCATAAGTGGCTTTTGAGCTAGATCAGTCTGTCACGCTAACGCTCAGCACATCATAGCCAGCCTCGAGCATGCTCTTGCTCGGCATCTTTCCAATGCGCATCAACTCGGCAGACTGCGATACCGCAGGGTCCACGCCCATGCTTACCACTGCCACCACTGTCTCGCCGCGTGTGTAGTAGACGACGAATTTTAGCTCATTTAGCTCGCCGTGCACCACTAGGTCGTCCCATCCGCCTACCGAGGGCTGTGAGTTGCCGCAGTAGCGCAGTTGGCCACCTAATGCTGACCAGAAAACGGGGATGAATTGGGAGACGGCGCGGCTGCCGTGGCCTGCGGCGGAGGGGTTGGCAATGTGCTGTGCTGCGGCGCGGCCGGCGTTTTGGGCGACGTTCCAGTGTTCGATGCGGGTGAGTTTACCACCGCCACCGGGGCCGTGGTAAGGGTACGAGGCAATGTCGCCGATTGCATAGACGTCTTTGAGGCCGGCAATGAGGAAGTTTTCGTCGGTCGCGAGGGAGCCGTCGGGCTCGAGGCGGATGACGGGGTTTTCGCGAAGGTATTCGGTAGTAGGGGAGACGCCTACGCCGAGGATGACAATGTCGGCTTCGAGCTTGGTGCCGTCTTTGAGGTAGACAGCCCCAACATTAGAGGGGTCGGAGCCGGAAGGCTCGGCTTTGTCGACGCTGGCGCTCATGTGGAATTTGATGCCCTTGGATTCCATGGATTTCTGAAGGGCGCCTCCGACTTGGGAGCCGAGGACGCGCTCGAGGGCGACCTTTTCCATGCCCACCACCGTGACGGTGTTGTCTTTGCTTGTGGCGTTGGCGATCTCCATGCCAATGAAGGAAGAGCCGATGACGACGATTTTCTTTTGCTTGTCTTCGCCAATGGCGGCGTTAATCTTTTGAGCGTCATGAGTGTTGCGGAGGGTGAAAATGTTGCCAAGGACCTTGAAACCTTGCAACGGGAGGACCTTGGGTGTACCGCCGGTAGCGAGGATCAACTTTGAGTAGGAAAACTTGCCGCCGCTCTTTGTCGACACGTTGCGTGCAGAAAAGTCAACGGCATCAACTTCGCCATCAACCCAGTCGACAGAGCCGGATTCAAACCAGCTTCGGTCGCGCCAGGCAATCTTTTCGGGGTCGGCAATTAGGGCCTTGCTGAGCTTGGGTCGATCGATGGGCAGGTATCCCTCGTTGGAGATGATGGTTATGCCGCCGTCGTAGTCCTTTTCGCGCAGACCCTCCACAGCACCCATAGCTCCGGAGCCACCGCCGACAATGACGACACGGCCTTCGTGTTTGGGTGTTGCTCCAGAGCCGGCACCAGCGCCGCATTGGAAATTGGGGCGACGGCGGGAGCCCTTGATGACAGATTCCTCGCCGGAGACGTAGACTGCACCATCACGTTCGGTGAGTTTGAAGACGGGAAGGGCGTCGAGGGCTGGTGCGCTCTCGATATCGCCGGTTCGTGCGTTGAAGCAGGCTGCAAGATAACCGAGTTAGTATTTATTTACGTGGGAGCATTGGGCAAGGCCAATTAAATACCGCCGTGCCAAGGACATGTTAGACGGCCGCTGCTCGTGAGGACGCCCTTGCTCAAAGGCGCGCCATAATGGGTACACCTGGCACCAAGGGCCTGAATGCGACCACCAACGTTGACGAGGAGGACCTTTGCGTCTTCAATGCCTTCAACCTCGATTTCCTGCTTTGAACCGGGCGAGATGGACAGGGAAGTGAGACCCTTGAGCTTGTACTCTTGGGCAGCCATTGTGAGCGATGAGGCAGAGAATGGGCGAGATTGGAGCTGGAGCTGGAGCTGTGTGCGGGGAAGCTGCGAGCAGTTGTAGCGAAAGCTTTTGGAGATGGATTGTGTGAAAGATGTGGCGCGGAATAGACGGCCTAGCAATAGAGAGGATGCGTGCATCCAGGGTGGCTAGCCTCGGTGATTTGTAAATGAAGGAGAAAATAGTAGAGGGTGTGAGAGGAGAGGATTAATGAGAAAGGTGGTGATTTGTTTGCACAGTTGGAAGAGGGGTAGTTGTCTAACAGGCGGGCGGGTAGCGGGCAACGACTGATATTACGGACAGGCACTACAGGTAGGTAGGTACGGGAGAATGGGCACCACAGGCGGGGAAACGAGCCCATTGGAGCTTGCTGTACGGAGTAATGGCAGCATCGAGGTGCTGCGCATTGCGAGATGCGTCGGCGATGCAGCTCACCGATGACAACGTCATGACGCTCATTGGAGCAAAAAGTGCTGGGGTGGGTGGAAACGCTAAAAAGCTACCTACTAGGTAGGTGTGGGAATGAGACCATGCTGCAAAGGCTGGAGGCACAATGACGACATTGGGTGGGATGTCAGCTACCCGACAGAGAAGTGGACGAATGATATGGCAAGACACAGCGTGGATTTGCATCGTCCCTTGTGGATATTTTACTCTATTGTCTTTCCGAGCGATTCAGAAAATGTAGTTTTATTTGTGTGTATATATATATTTAATTTTTGCGGCCAAGGTAAAACTGACCAGCGATCTGCTTTACATTGTCAATACAAGAAAAGCACTGTCCGTGCAAGGACTGTGTGCATTATGTCAACAACCTTTCTGTAGTGCTTACTTATTAAGTAATGTGAAAAGTGAAGAGGTACGCTTATCGTAGTGAATGTAACAGACATATTATATCACCGTCTTAACAAGACGTCACAAACCTCACCTGATTTCAACGACTCAACCCCCTGCTTTAGTAAACCAGCTCGTATAACTGGCTCACTGCTCCGAGACCATCTTTGGAATACAGAGCCAGGAAGTGCGTAGGGTCACGGTTGAAAACGCCCGGCCAGTGCGACGCCGCCTCACCAGTAACGACACTGCCACTCCAACTTCGAGCCCCGTCGGTGCTAGTGATGACCTTCATCTGCGCCCCGTCGTAGCCATTTGTTCCCGCTACGTCTTCATTCGTCATGAAACTGGCAACTAGCGTACCCCAAACGTTGTATACCTGAGGAGCTCCGGCAATGGCGTTGCCGCGAGGCGTGTAAAGACGGCCGCGCTCTCCCCAGCTATATCCATCGTCGTGGGAGATGACACAGTCCACAGTGAAGCGGCCTTCTTCGGTATTTTCGAAAACGGCACTGATGTATCAAGTTGGTAAACTCCAAAAATAGTTCAGACAAGGCAGCGCTTACATGAGATTTCCATCATTATCAATCGGTGCAACGCCAATCATACCATCTCTAGAGACACGGTCGCCGCCCGACACTGCAACCCAATGAGACCAAGTGGCGCCACCATCGTGAGAATACTTCATGAAGCCGTCCTGATCGCCGCCATTATTCTCGGCGGAGTAGTAGCACTGCAGCGTTCCGTCGCGAGCAAGGCGCAAATACGGCTCCCACAGCCCGCTGGCCGTGTTCGGCACAGGGACCTTTTCCTCCACGGTGGACAGGTACAAAAAGTTGCGGCCACCATCGTCAGAGTAGGAAATGGAGATTCGGAAGTAGTCGTATTCCAATCGAGGACCCGAGCGGTCGTGGTTTCTGTATGCATACAGAATCCGGCCGTTGGGCAGCTGAAGTGGCATTGCATTGTCAATGTCGTGGGCCGCAATATCTCCACGGAAGACTTCGCCGAGATGTTGCCATGATGCTCCGCCGTCCCCGGAGTGGGAGAGACACAGAATGCTTTGGCTGCCTTCGTGGGCCGTGTAACCTGCCATCATGCTGCCGTCGTTCATGAAGCTCAGTCTAATGTACTCTCCATTGGGGTCAATCACGACTGGGTTTCCGGCTCGTCTAACTACGCCGGGGGATCGAGGCTCGATAGAAAGGGCATTGCTTAGGGGTGCACTCTCGAGGATGGCTGCGCTCAGAAGACTGAAGACTTTCATTTTGCCCGATATATGATAGGGTAGACGGGCCTGTTTAGCTTGGCTGGTTGATCTGGCAATTACTTGCGATCCTTCTCAGCAGATTACGCTGTTCTTAAACTGCTTTTTTTACGCTGTGCCTATGAAAACCCACCTTGATCCCACGCTACTAGGCAGATAGCGCCGTACATATGCCGAATGAAGAGAAAGACGGCACAGATATAAATAAGCCTCGATTGACATACCGGTAGTTGCGGGGTAAGCTGGGGCTAGTAAGAACTTAAATTTCCATCACTACCGCTGTCCATGTATGTAGCGGGACGAATAACGCCGATAATCGACTTCGGAGTCGCCGCGCGTGGTGCTTGAACGCGCGATTGTACAGTAATCTCACACATCCTACGCATCCTACGCATCCTGCTTTTTGTGGCCGGTGTGCTTAGCAAGCATTATGTCATTGGCATACTAGAGGCCCGCGGCCGGCCGCTTTACACACTAATGCCGATCTTCTGGCCGGTAAAAAGAAGACCGTGAAAGTGTCGCTATTTTGTTTTTGCCGTCGGCTCTACTGACGAAGCAGACCGACGGTAGACTTGTTATTCTCGGTCACAGATAATGCCCGCATAACTCCAGCTGACGCCTCAGAAAGCTGTCATGTCTTTTATCCCTATAAGTGCTAAACCGACCCAATAGCACGATATCAGCCATCTTCGGCAGGGTTCTCCAATCTAGATTGCCCTACCGTAGCTCTTGTGGAGACAACAGCAAAAGCCCCTAACCCGATTGATCTATGAAGGTGCTATTGAACATTTGGCTTCCACTGCTTCAACGGCCTCTAAACTAGTTCATGATTAAAATTTTCTTGGTGCGCTTGTTTTTCGCCACTTTTTGTTGTTTTCTCTTTAAAGATGGCCGTTACACATGGTGTTGATCGCCTCAGGAATTCCTCGTCATGACTTAAAGTTTCCATGTTAACGGCGTCCTTGCGGGTCGATGACGTTCTACAACTTCTCCATCTCACAACACCATCACACACGCTCTTTGAAGCTTTTGGGATGCCCCTTCATCAACTGTACTAGAACTATGTCGTCATACGTAATTACCGGCTGCTCTAGGGGCCTGGGAGCCGCCTTAGTCTCGCAGCTTGCCAACCGCCCCGCATGTTCAGCATCAACCATTTTCGCGACGATGCGACGCGACAATACGGATCACCTTAAGCAACTAGCGGCACAGTGGCCGGGACGTGTCGTTCCGGTAAAATTGGAGGCTACTGATGATGAGTCCGTCGCTAACGCAGCCAAGGTGGTTGAAGAGAAGCTGCAAGGAAAAGGTCTGGACTATCTCATCAATAACGCAGGTGTCTCTTCGTATTGCCCAGATGGACTAGGTGGAGTGTAAGCTATATTGGGTTGAGATGTATTATAGCCAAGATACTAACATGAGTGCAGCAAGGATTTTACCGATGTGTTTAACGTCAACGTGTCGGCTACGCATAGGGTAACCCAAGCATTTTTGCCGCTTGTTAGACGCGGAAAGCAAAAGACTGTCGTCAACGTGTAAGCAGAGTAGACGCAGCTCATACGTGGTTAACGCTTAGCAGGTTACAACTGACCATCGTAAATGATCACAGATCGACAACACTGGGGTCTATTCAGCTGTCTGAGGCTCACAAGTACACGCCATCCTACTCGTACAAGGTTTCCAAGGCGGCATTGAACATGCTGACGAGGTTATATGCCCATGAATATTCAGACGTCATTTTTCTCGCAGCTAGCCCAGGGGTAAGCTAAGCTGGATATCAGGCACGCCTGGGAGAGAGAGAGACGCTAATAAAGACCAGTGGCTGAAGACGAAACTCGGTGGAGGCGACATGGCTGACTTGCCCGTGCAAGTTGGGGCTGAAAAGCTGCTTGAGATTGTGGATGGAGCTTCGCTGGAAAAGAGTGGCAAGTTCTTCAACGTGCGCGTTCCTGGCTGGGAGGATAATGAGGATGTCGGCCATCGGTATGATGGCAAGGAGATACCGTGGTGAGGAGGATTTGGGATGTTGGGGAAATATTTTCTTTGCTTTATGCAAGGGAACAAACCAATTCGCATGTTGATCTTACTATAATATTCTGGCTTGTACATAATATTTTGCAATTATTTTTTTGTCATCATGGAGCTCTCAGCACCAATTTCTTCCCGCCACTTATTTAAGACACCATCACGGAGTCTCGTTCTATTTTTACGAGTATTTGCTCTTGGCACGTTTCAGACGAGCATTTATTCGGCACTCAGTAATGAAGAATAACTATTATCTGCTTCACAATTTTATTTTACTGGTATTTGATCTCAGTTACATCCGCTTGGATCAGGCCGATTACTAGGTAATTACCTAACAAGCAGGTTCCATTGTTGTTGTTTTGGACTGGTCCGATTCTCTCGACTCCACTGGTGTTCACCTCGTTTGCATTCCGCCCCATCCCTTCTTCTCCTCTTCCTCACCCCACCCATTCGACACCAACCGCCCTACGCAGCTCTCTTCATCGCCATCTTGCATTTGCTCTGCTCCTCCCAGCCTCTCCACTCACACCGCACGTTGCTTCAACACTGGCATTACCTGTCGTCCAATCACGACCCCCTAGTTTGCTCCAACATCGAACCGCTAGGCCGCATTTCTCCATCACGCTTCCTCCCGCGGCACCTTGGCTTAACCAATCTTGTCACTGCTGTCCAAATTTAGCCAGCAGAAGCCCTCTTCGATTTCTTCGCTACCTTAAAGCTCTTCCTCCCACTGTATGGACGAAACATTACGAATTCTCCTCCTACTCTGCGCGAAACGACGGTATCCGACCGGGCGGTGAAGTGATTACCTCTCTGCACGCGACCGTTGACGGCTTTTTCCTCCTATCTCTTTCCTGCCCTGTTCGAGTATCATGGTGGCCGCTGCTTTGGCATTTGCTGGACGACGACGACAGGGTCGATAACGATACTCTTGATTTTATCATGGCCACTACTTCACGATCCGCGACACCGACGCCGGCATCTCTCGACCTTTCCCATCGTCGCGATGCCGCCTCCTCCCTCGTATGCTGCTGTGGCCGCCTCGACTGTGCTGTTCTCAAGAAAAACGGCTCTGTTCTAGAGTCTGTCGAAAAAGATGTCCATACGGCTGCCCAACTTGGCCAGGTACGTTTGCTTTCTGGGCGCGCGCGTGATCCCTGACATTTAGGCTCTGGAGTGGATGTGGCTTTGGTGGTGTGGTGTGGTGCGGTGCGGTGGTGCTGTGATTGCCAAGCGGTCGCGTCTCGCTGCATTCCAACCCGCAACGCGCCCAACACCAGACCTTCCTTGACACTTCTGTGCCTTCTTCCATTGTTTCTTTTTGGTCACTCATACGCTCATCCCCCATTGTGTTACATTGCCTTCCCCTCTGATTGTGGCCTTCACACATTCATGTCATCCTCTCCGTGCATGGCTCATGCTTTGAATTTTTTTTTTCTCTACGCGAGACAGTTCTAACTCGATGTTTACCATTCTCTAGGCCTTACTTATCAGACACGAGGCCTACATGGCTGATGCTGAGCGTGATCGCCTAGACCTCACTGCCCAGATCGAGCAGCTGCAAATGGACAAGCAGGAACTAGAGGCGGCCAACGCCGCCAAGATAGAAGAGAACCGTACCCTTCTCGATCAGCTCGAAGCCCTCAACAATACCGCCATCGAGTCAGATGCCAAAATCAGAACTCTCGAGGCTAGTCTGATGTCCTCTATGCAGGCTGTCCGCCGTCTAGAAAGCGGAGCTGCACGCGCTGCGGTTGCTGAACGTCATCTCGCCGTGCTTGAAGAAGAACAAGATAAGCTGCATAGAGAGCTGCGAATCTCCAGGGAAGACGCCCGCACTCATTCTCAGCGCTTCAAAGAAGCCCAGCGAGGCATCACCGATATGCAGGACCAGCTTGAACGCATGGAAACTGAAGCCCATGAGGAACGTCAACGCCATGCCGACGTTGTCCAGCGTATGGAGCGGCAGCGTGACATGGATAAGCAACTCGACACTGCTGCTGGCCGTCTCAAGGGCGCTGCTGCAACCCGCTCGCTACAAAGTGATCCTAAAAATACAAAAATCATCGGCCATTTTGTTCGCGACCTGTTACAGGACAATGCGAACCTCCAACTCGGAATAGCTGAGCTTAGAGAAATGCTCATGAACTCCAACGACGAGATTCAGTCCTTGCGCGAACAGCTCATGTACCATCAGCCTATAGATGAAAAGGTCGACAGCCCTGCTTCTACCCTCAAGGCCGAGCTTGAGAGCCACGGTAATGATGATCCTGCACCGCACACCGGGCACAGGCTGTCACAGGAGCTGCATATTCACCATCATTACCACGTCAGCCCCGCAAAGGAACCCAAAAAGCCCAAGAAGAAGCGACAGGGTCTTTTACCGGGAATTTTTACACCTCCCGCCTCCAGCTCTGTTCCTTCAACGCCGCCTCAGACATCGGGACAATGGGGCATTCCGTCATCGCCTACCGCACCGTCTGTGCTGTCTCATGAATACGACGAAACTACGCCTACAACCTCAAAACCTCCGGCTTGGCTCGGGGCGGAAAATCCTCCTTCGGACTTCTCTTCATCTGTTCCTAGCTCTCCTTTCTCCAATGGCCGAGCGGTATTTGATACCAACTACGCCGATTCCTCGGATCCTCTAACGTCGATGACGTCTCCGACCACTAGCTTTGACCCGTCGTCTCCGACTTGGCGAGCCGTGCACGCCAAACATGCGTCTTTTGCCTCGTCTCACAGCTTCCAATCGCTTTCGTGCCTAGATTACGAGCCCGATTTACCTCACCTGTCTTCACACTGTCAAAGTGACGATGCTATTCCTGAAGCAGATGAATATGCCGAGCAAGATACAAACTCGGTTATTCACGAGCCAACATCCGACAATGTTTCCGAACGAGACCATGTGCCCGATATAGACACACGACCCCTATCGTCGAACCCCCGCAACCTGCATCGGGTAACATCTCACGAATCCATCATGTCCCTGACAGGTGGCTTAGACATCCACACGCTCAAGATGCGGCCTAGTCAAATGATGCTTCGGCCCTTGGGCGGTGCTGATGCGGTGGTGACGGGTGTAGTTGCTGAACCCACGCTCTCTCGCGCATCTACCAAGAGAAGCGACGTGGCGCTACGAGACAACTTTATCGGCCTACAATCTCCACGCACGGCTTCCTCTCCGCTAGCCAACTCTGCTGCTAACAGCGGAAGGCAAACGTCTAGTTCGGTACAGTCACTTCTGGACAACACTCCTGGATCTAGTGGACTGCGAGGCTGGGTTGCCTGGCGGCCATGGAATAGCAGTTCAAGCCCCAACCCGAGCAGCGCTTCAAAGCAGAGTACACCAAAGCCTTCTGAGAAGGGAAAGGACAAAGACGCAGGAAGGTCGCCTGGCATTAACCAGCCTGGTGCCATCCCGGGCTTCCAGGAATACTGGACCTCGCAGAAGCGAAAGGGAGCGCCGGCCAATGTCAATGCGGCGACTGTCGACCACAGTGCTTTGACTGATGGTCTCCGAGAATAGGGAAATTGGCGGCTGCCGCATACTACTAATACTTTATCTTATACCAATTTCCACCTTGAGCGCATACACTGTGTTCAATCACTTACACAATGAGCTTGGCTGCGGCAAAGAGCCAGAATATCACATAGATGGGGCATATCCGGAGTAGGGCATCGGTTCTTTTGTTTGGTTACCTTTTTTTTTTTTTTTTTGCATACATTCCTTGGATGGCGTTCTACTCTACTTCATTGCTTTCATTACTTGGGAAACTTGGCTGAGCAGCATTGGTTTTTTCGAACACATCATTGATACCCCCGACCACACATGGCCACCTTTATTTTGTTTTACTTCATCCACTATAGAGTTGGGTATGAGCAGAGTACGTAGTACTGTATAGCAAATTACACTTTTTTTTTCTTTTGAGAAAGATGTCGAAACATATTAATGGTCTCATATGAAAAACAAAAGCGCCATCTTGAAAGAGCAAGAGTAGTACTGGCTTGCGGGTACCGGTTTCTCCCCGTCGATCGGCGTCGCAATCGGCGGGTGCCCCGGCATGCCCAAAGAGGAAGCTACCCAATTAGGTAACTAGAGCTCCAATTCTGCATTTGTGGGCGTTACGCGACTGTATGTCAACCAGCCACTTGAACGTTCTCTTGCTCAGCAAAAGATGATACGTAGTAAGATTGGCGGGACAGGATTCGCAATGCATGGCGGCTATTATCACTTGGTGGCATCGTCGGTCCTCGTGTCAGAGAGTAGGCCGTTTCCGCGATGAAAAGACTGCCCCAACAAGCCTGAGGAGAAGAGCAAATGGAAGCACACAATTTCTGCCTATCTAATTTGAAGTTACATTTTGAGTTATGAAGCCTGAGCCACATGAAGACACCGTCAGATCCAGTAGCAGCTTCATCACCCAAGATCCTAGAAGGTGAGGGTTACGTGGCTTGCCCTTCCGCTACTGCTGTTAAGTCCGCCGCGGCGGGGACCCAAGCCATAGATGACTGAGACACGTCAATTGAAGGTTCTCGCGGCTAATCGACCCCTCTTGCCTTCATGAAATCCACCAAGTCGAAGAAGCTCTTCTTGAAATATCGCTGCTGAGTGGTCAAATTGACAGCTTGGATTCCAAAATGCGAGGCAAACCCGCTGCCGAATTCCCAGTTGTCGAGGAAGCTCCAGGCGAAAGCTCCACTGACCTCCACACCGTCCTCCCATATTGCTTTCAGCGTTTCGCTCAGGAAGCTGAGGTAGTACTGACTCCGGGGGGTATCGAACAGCTGGTCTCGGAGCTCTCGGTTTGCTTCATTGTCTACTGGAAATCCGAACTCGGTAATCATGACGGGATGTCGCCATGTATTGTAGAGATAGCTGAGGTAGCTCCGTAAATAAGTCGGAGTGGTATACACGTAAGACTCTGAGCGGTATCCAATATTCCAACCATACACATTGTACGTGGTCTGGTTGACACAGTAAGGTCTGTACGGGGAGGAATAGTTGGCAGCACATTTCTCAATGGAAACCTTGTTCCCCGATTCGGGAGCGGTGATTACGGTTGCCGTGTATGGGTCAATTCCCAAAACGTCTGCAGTCCCGTTCATAAAGCACAATTCGTCCTCTGTCAACGACACATGGTCGTGGATGGTCTGCTTGAAGGAGTCGGGGTAATCTTTCCCTAGGTAAAGGGGGTTGGCAAAGCATCCGAGCTGAAGAGAGTTGAAATGGTTCGCCGCGTATATGTCATCTTCGTTTTCCGGGTCCCGTGGCACGCCAAAGTTGTTGTTTAACTTGATGCCTATTTTACCTGTCCCTTTAATATCGTCCTTGTAGAAGTGGCTGACAAGGGCATGAGCTTTGAGGACGTTGTAGACAGACTTGCCATTCTGTGAGTACAAAAGAGGCTCATTAAAGGTAAACCACTGCGGGACACGGTCGGCAAAGTGAGCCATTGTGATTTTCGCGTAGTTAACAAAACCATCGATGAAAGTTTCGTTTTGATAAGCGCCATTAACGTAGCCGAGGTCTGGCTTATCTGCCGCCGTACTCAGGTTTGAGCCATAGAACTGTAGAGGCGTGTCAAAGTGGATGAGTGTTACAATAGGTATCATACCTCTTTCCAAAATGTAGTTGATTACATCGTTGTAGTGGTCGATACCCGCTTGGTTAACTGGCGTGCCTGGAAGCGCAAAGGGAAGAATCCTAGCCCAAGCAATACTAAAGGAGAAGTACTTGACGCCCATAGCAGCAACACGCTCAATGTCTTGCTTATAATAGTAGTAATGCTCATTTGCCACGTAGTCCTTGTCTCCTTCTCCACGAATAAGTATGTCCATGAGTGTTGGCGTTTTGCCTTCTTGGGCCGTCGCACCCTCAATTTGGGCAGCGGAACTGGCGACGCCAAAGAGGAAATCTGGCGGGAAGTTGTAACAGTCTGTTGGGCCAAAGTAATCTTTTGGAGGCAGGACGAGCTCTTCGGTAGGGATTGGTGTAGGAGACACCGTAGTGCTGAACTGTGAAGTTGATTTTGTAAAATCCGGGGGGTCCGCGTGCTTCCAGAGCACGGTCCATGCCGATTGACCGTAGGGGTCATCAGCGTCGGATGCTGTACTAGTACCAGCAGGGTCCCAGTTGCCCCAGGTCGTGTATTTGAGCGATGTTGTGAGCAATTGAACAAGCGACTCTAGTGATGGCGCAAAAGTTGCGGTTGAGGTTGGCGATGGGCGTGGCGTCGCATGCCTCACTGTTGTTTCGAGAGTATAACCAAATTCCGTAAAAGAGTAAGCCGGCTCTTTTAGTTGTCTAGAGCATTTGCATTTTGGCCGTGGGGCTGGTCCGGCAGCAACGTCATAAAGCTGTTGCGCTGTAGCTAACCCGGCTAAGCTGCAGAAAGATGTTATACCACTTATAAGTTTCATGGTTCTTTTCGGGCTTTGGCGATAGCCAGACGAAACGGGGCAGCTGGGATAGCTGCGCGAAGCGTTAGCTTTATACATATATGCGCAATCTGTATTAGCGTCTATTCTAGACAACGGTATTCGGCGTCACAGCGCGTCGGTAGCTATGTTATAATCGCACATGGAGAAATAGGAGCAATCATTCGCTGTGTGGGGACTTGATTGTCGGCAATATTGGCCTGGATAGTTTATGATTTGCTAACGCTTGTCATACAACCATTAGGGAATTTGCGGAGAGACGGTGAATTATGCACCTCCCCCGCACTTCCAAAAGACTATTTCTCCGACACCACCTCCCCGGTTAAATTGATACTACGACCAGTCACTTATTATTCACCGGATGTAGCCAGTGACGAACGCGTAGAGAGCGGATAAACTCATTCTGAGACACGTTTCGCCGAGATCGAGCCGGTAATACGAAGCTTCCTTGCAGCATGTCCTGCTATGTGCATCCACATAATTGTTTAGCTTGGCTATGTTAATCAACGATGTTTATTCTTGGTGCAGTCCAGCATTTGTGGCAACAGACTTAGGTCGGGGAACAAACAGCCAACTAACTGTCGTAGCGGCAAGAAGCGAGACCAAGATTGGCTGCAGGACCTTGACACCGGCATTGGAAGATACGACACCTGTAATGATGGGGAAAAGCGAGCCACCCATTTGAGCGAAGACAAAGACGAGAGCTAGAGCTGTAGAATGTATACGCTGTGGGAAAAGCTTTGATCCGAGTGATATACCCTTGAAAATTCATGTACATTAGCAGGATGCGTCGCAGCGGAAATCGATATACTTACGGTTGCAAACAGAGGACCTGTGAAGAATCCTACGAAGCTGATGGCAATTGATGCAGCGATAATATTTGGAACCCTAAAAAGCATTAGCTATGGATATCGAACGTCCAAATTGTTAGTAACATACAACCAAAAGATGAGCTGGAGGGCAATGGCTAGGAGACAGTAAATAAAAACCATCTTCCGCTCCCCGAAACGGTGTGTGGGTTCTGCTAGCAGCAGGCGTCCGAGGAGACAACCGCCATTGAAGCCAGCGGGAACATAGCCCATCTGCGAAAGGTCGCCATTCCTGACATCAACAAGATATTCCACGACCCATCCGCTTGCCGTCAAGACGGACCCCAAGTAGAAGAAGAAGAACATGCAGAGAAGCCATACACTAGGGGTGGAAAGTGTATCTTTAATCAGCTGGATCGCACCCCTGTTCCGTGACTCATCCTGGCTGTCCGCAGGGACTTGCTGTGAAGCCTCCGCCTCGTTGGGCGATGTATTGGTACTCAGGTCCTGCAGTGGCTTCTTACTATGTAGCCTTAGCGTATCCCCAAACGCGACAGCAACAAGAGCAAGATTCGCTACACCCAGGCCCAGAGGAAATGTGTAAAACAGATACCAAAGAGGCTTTGAACCTTGCCCGCCAGCTGATGCAACTGCAGTCGAAACAAAGGGACCGATGAGACACCCACCCATGTACATAGCATGGATAAATGCAAGCCATCTGTGTGCCGTCCCAATTTTCAATCCTGCTACAAAGGTATTTCCATGCGTGTCTTGAAATGCCTGGCCTATGCTGACGAGCCAAAAAGTAACCACAAAAAGACCAAATGGTGGGTTCCATGCACGCAAAGCGTGGGCGGCAACTTGTAGGAATGCTCCCAGCGCCAGCATGGCACCTAGGTCTAGGTATTGACATACATGTGTGTTGACAGTGGCAGCAAAGAACCAACCAAGAAAGTTGCCGCCATATCTGTACGGGACGAATGTCTGTCAGAGTCATTGTTTAAGCGGCGTCAACCTGAATACTCACACGCTGGACACAATGGCAGTGCTGATGTGAAATTCGCGTATCACATAAGGTAGCAAAGCTCCTATGCTTCCGTCGTTTACGCCGGCGACAAAGAATGAGAACCCGGCGCTCATCAACTTGAGATAGGTAAGCTTGTCCATGCCTCGTCCTAGCTGTGGTACTCCGTCGTGGGGATTGGATGGAGAAGTCTGAGTCGTAGCCTCCTCAGATGGTTCGCTTTCTGACTGTATCGATGCAAGACGAATAGTTCCATTTTGCGTGTCTTCAAATGTTTGTGTAAGGGTCGCCATCTTGACGGGGGCAGCGCAGCAACGGGTCTGTTGATAGCTTTCGGGACCTTCTGGGTGTTTTTGCGGGATGTGCTTTTTCTTTGAAAATATATACAGAGAACAACAAATAAAAACGATAAAGTTGCTCAAGTGCAGCAGCGTCGCGAATATTTCAGGGGTGATGAGCGGCGGACGACGGAACAGCGGCCCGAGAACCGCAGCGTGGCGGGGAGGTTCCGGCGGTGACTTCTGCCTGTCTCTTCCCATCAATATCAAGTTAAGAAACCCAATGTAACAGACTCGAATTCACGAAAGACGTCGATGTTCAGGCATATAGCGTGCATGCCAGATGGTTTTTCTGCATCAACCCGACGACATGGAGACGGCGGTATCGAGAAGTCTAAGCTTCCTTTTTGCTCAACTGGTCACGTCGTGATGAGCGCGGGCAAGATGAGATTATTTCACAATTCCGAGCATAAACAAAGAATCAAGGAGCTATAAAGTTAAGCTCTTGCGAAGTTCCGCTACGACAAAATAAAGCCTGAGTTATGAGGATAGCCAGCAACGGCGAAAAAAGCTCGGTACTTTGTAGGTGCTAGACTACATTGTATTTTGTGCGCCAAGCCTCATGCCTTCTTCGCAAACCTGCAACGTAGGCTCTAATGAGATCGCCAAGCACGGTAGTTCCGATCCTGTTCTTATAAACAATGTAGTAACCAGTGCAACGAAGAGTTACAACACCTACCCTACACTACCTTTGGGAGTTTGCAAGTCTATGTTTCGTCAGATTGTGTAAAAACTGCACAGATAAACAAAAGTTTCGGAGGATCAGCCATGCTAGTGACCTTGCCCGAACCAGAACAGCGCACAGAGACAATTACTACTCCTCCCATTTCAGTAGGAACTTAGTTCGAAATGTCTCCGTCGTTCAGTAATGGAGACCTTGATGACGTACTGATTTTCACATGTTGCGGTGAGGTCCTTCATTTTAGCAACGCAGAGGGCAACTACAAAGAAGCAAAACTTTCGCAGCATCCGACAAATCCAATGATGGAATATTTGCGGCGAGAGCGGGGTCAGTCATATGAGCTTACAGTACTTCATCACCCAGCTATTACAAGGTCAGCTTGTCAGCAACAGCTGTCGCCACAGTTCAGCATGCTTTTAAGCATCGATTTGGTTGCGCAGCAGGTGTCTCTGCATGGATCACGCAGTATTGAGTTGGGACGTCGGATGGATATACTGCTAGCCGGGGATGCATCGATACACCCATTTGTAGGTTTCGATTCTTACTGTCATCAGGGGGACTAGTATGACCATGTTCCGTCGGATCCGCCATTTTTGGGTCGGTCCAGGCTTTGGCTTACACTTGAGCAGGATTCGGGGACATCTTAAATCATTATTCGACGTAGACCCCATCAGGTTCAACTTCGCGCCTTAGCTTCTCCTACTATGGCAGGCGCTAGTCACTGGGCATCGTATAGACAAGAGATCCAATCCACATTGCAGTTCCGGGAGGATTCACTCCACCGCCGCATAGCGTCATAAGGTCAGCGCTACTGGCGTCAGATAGACCAGACCATGTAACCCTGACGAACTACGGCTCACTAGAATAGCGGCATTATGTCGGTCAGTCCCTCTACTTTGCAGTATGATTGGAGGCTCAGTAACATCTCTATGGGCCTGGTTGAGGGATGCAGGTAGTATTGACAGTTCAATGCCGACTTGCAAAAGACTAGCTTGCACTCCGTATGGCAAGGGCTGGCAAGAAAAGGACTATAAATACTCAGAAAGGAACTTAGTCCAGGCCAAAGAACGGCTAATAAAACCTCACTATTGACTTTACATTAATTGTGCTGCTCAGTAGACTCTTCCATCGCCCACGAAACCTGTAAGGTTGCTGGCTTCTCCACACAAATCGCTTACACAATGGTATCACGACGCAGCCTCGCCCTCAGCATTGTTGCCTCAGCTTCCGCTGTTCGTGCAGGGCCGTGCGATATCTACGCCTCGGGTAACACTCCTTGCGTTGCTGCACACAGTACAACTCGCGCTTTGTATGCCGGGTTTAGCGGTGCCCTGTACCAAGTCTCCAGAGGATCCGATGGTGCTACGAGACATATTTATCCTCTTTCGCAAGGTGGTGTGGCCAATGCCGGCTCCCAGGATTCATTCTGCAATGGAACAACTTGCCTAATTAGCATCATCTATGATCAGTCCGGCCGCGGTAATCACCTCACACAAGCTCCTCCTGGTGGCGCTGCCCGAGGCCCTGAAGAAGGTGGATACGACTATTTGGCCAGTGCCATCGGTGCACCCGTCAAGCTGAACGGACAAAAGGCATACGGAGTATTCATCTCTCCTTACACAGGTTACCGCAACAACAATGTCAGAGGCACTGCTACCGGCGACCAGCCTGAGGGCATGTATGCTATGATGGATGGTACTCACTACAACGACAGGTGCTGCTTCGATTACGGCAACGCTGAGACCAACAGTCTTGACAACGGCAATGGCCATATGGAGACCATCTACTTCGGCACCGGTGGCCACTCTGGCTCTGGCTCTGGCCCCTGGGTCCAGGCTGACTTGGAGAATGGTCTCTTCTCTGGCTTCAACCGTGACAGCAACCCTGCCAACCCTACCATCTCTCACCGATTCATCACAGCTGTTGTCAAGGGTGAGCCAAGCCACTGGGCCATCCGCGGTGGCAATGCTGCATCCGGAGGTCTATCAACCTTTTACGATGGCCCGCGCCCTAACGGTGGCTATAACCCCATGCAGAAGGAAGGCGCCATCATCCTTGGTATTGGTGGTGATAACAGCAACTGGGCTCAGGGCACTTTTTACGAGGGCGTCATGACCAGCGGATACCCTACTAATGAAATCGAGAACAAGGTGCAAGCCGATATTGTGAACGCCAAGTATTCCACTGCCTCGCTCACCAGTGGCCCAGAGCTTCACGCTGGCTCTTCGGTTTCCTTCCGCGCTACAACACCCTGCTGCCGTGACAGCTACATACCAAATCTGGTGAGGACGTCCGCATCGAGAAAGTGTCTTCCTCAAGCAGTGGCGACCTTCAGCGTCAAGCCAGCTGGACTGTCCGTACCGGCCTCGGCAACAAAAATTGCTTCTCCTTCGAATCTAAGAACCAGCCTGGTAGCTTTATTCGCCATGCCAACTATGAGCTCAAGGTTCAACGCAATGACGGTAGCAAACTATTCGGCGAAGATGCCACATTCTGCCCGGAAGCCGGTATCAACGGCCAGGGTAACTCTCTCCGCTCTTGGAGCTATCCGGCTCGCTACTGGCGCCATTTCACCGGACAATGCTATATTGGAAGCAACGGAGGCCCTCATAAATTTGATGCCAAGTATTCCTTCAATGATGATGTCAGCTTTGTTGTCGGCGGTAGTTTTGCTTAAATACGAGCAGTCATTGCAGTCATCGTTGAAGAATAGTAATAGTTCAATTTCATGCAGCAGCCAATCTGGCACAGCACAACATAGCAAAATGACACAAAAATAGCATCAAAGATATTTTACCATCCAGTGCAGCCGTGTTAGTTTGATAGACTGTCAATTAGTATTGCTAAAAAGAGAGCTATTGACATCGGTGTTCACCGTAAAGGGCAAGAATTCCCTTCCTGGGAACGTTTGTCGACGTGCTCGAAAATAAATTGAGCCGCTTCTGGAGCCCTTTGTCTGTATTGCAAATGTGGTGCTTCGATAGAACGAACCCCATCACACACCACATCGCCCTCGTTGCATATGATGAGAGTCTTTTCCTCTGGGAAGTTTGGAATACGCCCGCCATCTCTCTTGTTTCTAAAGGCATTCATTAGTATTTCACCAAAGATCTCGGACAGGATCTGGAAGTAGAACCTACCGAGAGCCACCAAAAGTTACAGCAGCATTGACTCGGTCCAGGACCGATGAACTAAGAGACTCAAATGTCGCGTGGACAACGGCACCACCTTGGCTGTATCCGCTAACTGCAATCTTAGAATCCGGGCACTTGCCTATGGCATCATCTAGGAGGCGCTGTAGCTCAATAGGGCCTTCGGGATCGCAACCCGCTGCATTAGAGTTGCCGTCGACCGATGCTGGATAATTTATGCCTTGGATGGCCACGTTTTCGCCATAGTGGCTGACCAGCTCGTCCGCTAATTGCGGCCCGACTATCACTCCCTGGTAACTAGTAGTTAGACATTGATCCGACTGACCCAAGCAGGTCGTATCTTCAGCCTCACCATATTGCCCGGCTCAGTAGTTCCACGGGCGAAGAACAGAATGACATCACGACATCCGCCATTGATATAGTCATTTGCAGTGATGGTCGTGTCTCGTACTTGAATGATAGCCCTGTCCTGCCTAAGTGGGCTAGCTCTAGCGGCGGCGGCGACGATTGATATCAAAAGGCTGTTTTTCATGATGCAACATTCGTCGAAGCTGAGATTATCCGGGAGCAATCAAAGAACGGCAAAACCACACAAATCCTCTAGGGCAATACAGGTTTTTGAAGTTAGTCGAATAAAATGGAACCAAGCCTTATTTGACAAGCTAGTATCAGTGAAATGGAACCCCCGCTGTTCAAGCGTCTAAGGCAAACCTCGGTCCCCTGATGTATGTAGTGTATGTGGAGTGGATCTCGACTTGACGGCGCCCATGTCCCGTCCCATCTTTGGATGGTCGGGAACATTAAATCACTGCCTGGTCATTAGGATGAACGTCGGACACCAGCTTACCGGGGCCAGAGGGTTTATCGCTCGTTAGCGTCGCTGGGGGATTACTTTTGTCGGGGGCCCGTGGCCGCCACCGTGCGGGGAAGTTTTGAAGATTTGAGCCTCGGTAGACTGAAACTGGTGGTCGACATGGTGTATTTCAGATAGTTGACCTCATGCAAATGCTTGAACCAAAAGATATTGGGTTGAGACCGTGAGAGCCTCGTTGTTAAAAAAGAGTCTTTCTTGATGGTTCCCCAAGCTGCATCATGGTACTATTTCTGTGTAGGAGAACTGTCCTCCTATCGGTTTACAGCGTAAATATTTGATGCTTTCTACCTGAAATCTCGCTGGCAGGGAAATTGTATAGGACGATCATTTTAATCACAACGCCTGGGCCACGGTGGTCTGAGCGTGTATAAGAGCAAAGTATAGAGCAAGGCCAGTTATAATGGAACCGCATGTCTTGGTAGAATACGTTTAGACCCAAAATATTAGGCCTCTGTATAAATCGCCGCTGTGTAGCTGCGTGGAGCCTGAGTGGCTCACCATCCCGGAGCCGGAACGGATGCATCAGGTGGAGCTGTCTCCTACCGGCGTCATCCTCCGAAGAGATTTACGGCGCTACGCGAATTTTCATGATTTGGCGCATCGCGTGGTTGAACAGAACGTCACGTTTAACAAGCAAGCACGCATTCTTCCTAAAAGGCATCAAAAGTACTGGCGACACGTTATCTCTTAGCACTCTGTGCCGCCTGTCATCGGCTTTAGGCGACCAAGTCTTTTTGAAGATTTTCAGCAGCGATCGGTCTTTGTTCGCGATCCGTGAGTCGACCATGGGGTACGGATCAGTGCAGTCGCCCACCGTGGGGACTAACAGACGAGACTCCCGAGACTCGGACACAGGATCAGGCGTAAACGCGAGCTCACCTGTCCTATCGCAGCGAGAAGCTTCCCCGGAGCCTACCGACAGCAATGGAAAGCCATGCTCTAGATGGCAACGACTACAGCTCCTCTATCAAGAAAACATAGGACTTTTCTTTGTATTTCTTGCTCAAATATTTGCTTCTATTGTATGTTGCTTCTTTTCCAACTGTGATTGTATCTCTGCAGATGCTAACTGACTTAGATGGCAATGACCACTCGACTCTTGGAGACTGGATTCGATACCAAGTTTCACGCCCTGCAAATAATTTTTGTGAGAATGATTGTTACGGCAACTATTGGATCGTTATATTTGTGGCGCCGAAAAGTTGCCGACTTTCCCTTTGGACCATCTGGTGTTCGACTGCTGCTCGTCATCCGCGGCATGGCTGGCACTATTGGCCTGTTCGGCTTGTACTGTAAGAGCCCTTCGAGGTTGATCTAAATAATGGGCTGCCTGACATTCATGATACAGATTCGCTTTCATTTCTGGAGATGGCTGATGCTACGGTCATTACTTTTCTTGTGCCATCGTTGACCGGCTTTGTCTGCTGGGTCGCATTAAGGGTAGGGACCTTCGCAATAGCATAGTACAAGGGTTCATGCTTACCAAGTTTGCGAATAAACAGGAACCATTCACAATGAGAGAGGCTATAGCGGGAGTTATCGCACTCTCTGGTGTCATGTTTATTGCCCGACCAGCCTTTATCTTTTCCCACCTACCCCTCGGCCGCGACGACCCGTCCAACTCTCCTGGCCAGAATAATGGTACTGCGCATACGACGGATGGCATATTTAAACCAGTACCTGTATCGCCGACAGAGCGTTCGTTTGCAGTAATTTGTGCCGTCATTGGTTCATTCTCTGCTGCTGCCGCCTACGCAACCATTCGCGTCATCGGCACACGAGTGCATTCGCTCGTCAGCGTCAACTACTTTGCCGTCACGTCTACTGTTGTCTCCTTTCTGGTCCTGCTTATCCATCCTAGTATTGGTTTCAGAACGCCTCAAAGCACTGCCCAATGGTAAGTTATTCTTGTTTGCGGAAAGACCTACTCTTGTCTTTTGTCCAGGATGGCAAGTAACGTTCAAGTTAGGTTACTGCTTCTGTCCATTGGTCTTTCGGGGTTCCTTTTGCAGGTTCTGCTGACAGAAGGCTTGCAAAGAGAACGAGCAGGTCGTGCAACAAACATGATTGTATGTGTTCTATTCATCTTTTCCTGTATTTGTGGCTAACTAGTGCAGTACACCCAACTGGTCTGCGCCTTGATAATTGAGCGTGTTGTCTGGGGTACAACGCCACCAATTGAGAGTTTTATTGGCAGCGGTTTGATCATTGGGGCAGCAATTTGGGTTGGGCTACAGAAGAAAGAACCGGCTGCTGCGGTCAAGAAAGACTGTACCCCTGATGAGGAGTCGCGCCTTCTAAATGACGACGAGAACCGAGAGTGAAGCAGCTTTAGGCAGCATATTGTAGAAGACCGTGCATTGACATTTTAGCTGTCACCTAGCCTCTGGAAAAGCTGCAGTTTACTCTGTATCCTATACAATGTAGGATTAAAGGGAAAGAAACTAATTACAGAAAATTAGCGCACATTTCAAACCTATATATAGACAACTGTTTAAATAGCCCCCAAAATGCGCTATATACTCGAAAACCACTGAGATTAGGGGTCTGGCTCAAATTTAGCTACGAATAGGTAGGAGGAAGCTCACGTAACCCCACGATGGCGTAAAGCTTTATCCTGGGCACAACGGTGGTTGGCCAGGGAAAGTTATTGTCCTGTGAAGTAATGGCACGAGCCCAGGGGCGAGAGCCTTTGGCGTCTCAACACTGCAGCGCCCTCCCCACCGCCACATCCTCCACAATCCCCTTGTTGGCGAATGTGGTCGCGTTACTCTGATCGCTAGCGCCCCCCGCGTGGCGCGGTACCTTCCCCTATCAGCTTAGCTGCGTCCCGCTGATGTTGGCGGGGTTTGTTGGTTCCTTCGAGCAATGGTCATGTCGATTCAACTGTCCTGCCTTTGCTCCCGGTCGAACTTCCCTCAATATCTCATACCTCCATAGCTCTCAGGGGCTTTTTACATTCAATGTCTGCTACGCACGATCTCTGGCTTCCTTCTCTCCATGCACCATAGTCAGCGCCGACCTGTGAATCTCACCGCCGCCTAGTAGGCATTCGCTAGGTGGGACGCCGTGGGCGCGGCTAGTGCCCACGACATCATGGCTTGCTCTGATGTCCTTGTGAGAGCGCAAGACTGTGCGTTAGAGAAGTGCTTTTCAGAGGTCTCAGCGGCTACAATTTTCCCGTTCAGTACACTTTTCGCACTCCTACCTACAACGTTGTTCATCCTGGTGTCGCCAATTTATGTCTGGCATTCTCGCAAGGAGCATGTGGACGTTCTTCCAAGCTACCTTCTATACTGGAAATGCGTAGGTGGCAATATACCTGAGAACAACTTAACATGGCTAACTCCAGTTCTGTTTAAAGGCTGCAAACGTAGCTCTGATATGTCTAGAGTGTACGAATTTGGCCCTTTGGTCGTCCACGGACCAGGGAAACAAAATTTCTATTGCAGCGAAGGCACTCGATGCGATCAGCGCTGTGCTTGTTTTTACCATTGTTTACACAAAGCACTGCTATGCTTTACGGTCATCATCTTTTGTTGCAGTCTATCTTCTATATAGCATCGTGTCTGACGCTGCGAAGATCTTAGGCCTCGTATCAGCCAGCGGCTTCACCACTCTGATCTTTTCATTTCTTATGAGCATAGTCGTGAAAGTTTTCATCGCCGTGTTGGAGGAGATTCCAAAGCGCAAGTGCATTAGCAATTCTTCTCTGAGGAAAGCTTACAGCCAGGATGCTGTGAGTGGGTTTTGGACACGCCAACTCTTCACTTGGCTCGCGCGGACCATACGCCTGGGATTTAAGAGTGTGATCACAATTGACGATCTCACAGACTTAGGATCGTCGTTTATATCAGCCGATGTCTCGGCAAAATTTGGCGCTATTCTTCTCGAAATGGTAGACGAATGCCGGCTTTATCTGTTCCGCGCCGCCTTGAAAGCTTTCCCAAAGCAGGTTTTTCTCGTCATCATTACCAGATTGGCCTACCCCATCTTTACATACCTTCAACCGTCTTTGATAAAGCGGGCAATATTGCTTCTCGGCGATTCTGATGATTCCCTGGCTAGTTACGCGAGATGTAGTCTTGTTGGCTACACGGTACTAGTCTTTGCTGGAATTGCACTTTTCAGGGCAATGTATAGCTATCATAACTATCGACTGATTATGCTACTCCGTAGCTGTCTGATAGGACAAATATTCGAAAAAATGCAAAGCCTACGCTACTCGGACGTTGACCAGTCCTCTATAATGGCATTGATGACTGCCGATATGGATATATTGGTCAACGGTCTGGTAAAGATCCATGACGTCTGGGCTGCTCCATTTGAAGTCGCCACAGGCCTTTTCTGTCTATACAGTTTGGCTGGCTCTATCGCATTCTCTGCTCTCCTGTGGACATTGGGAGTGGCCAGTCTAGCTGTTCTTGTCGGCTCAAAAGTTGGACCTCTTCAATCTACTTGGAGCCAAAGAATCAGCGAACGAACTGCCAAAACTTCCGTTATTTTGGCCCAGATGAAGAGTTTAAAAATGATGGGATTGGAATATGCTGCATCGTCATGCATTGACGAACTTCGCAAAATTGAAGTTGACAGCTTTCGGATATACCGGGTGCTGGTGACAATCATTACCGTCGCCTCTGTACTTAACTTCAGCCTGATACCTGTCATTGGACTAACCGGCTTATCGCGTTGGGTAGAAGATAAAGTGGCATTTACGCCAGCAACAGCATTTGGAGCCCTTTCCATCATCGTTTTGACTGTATCGCCAATTAACGCCGTACTCAATGCCGCTCTGGTAGTGCCGCCTATGGCGGCTTCATTTGCTCGAATGCAGAAGTTTTTCCTCCTGCAAAGGCCGCGTGACAGGAGGCGTTTTGGGGAGGGTCGAAAGCGGCGGCGACAAGGGGAACAAAGCCACGGTCTGTCCAAGGGCGTGCAAACACCACTTGTCAAACTTACAAAGCGATGGCCGACCATTTTGGCTCTTCGGCTTTCCATTTGCCTACCAGGTAGTTCGGAATATCTTATTCATATGGCATCTTTTGCCATTGCTGAGAACAGTTTGACCGTTCTTCTCGGCCCAACTGGATCCGGGAAGACGACCCTTCTTCGAGCTTTGATCGGAGAGGTTCCATATTATGGCTCTCTCGGTCTCGATCACAGTAGCATTGCGTACTGTGGACAAACTCCATGGATTCAAAACGCTTCTCTGCGGCAAAATATCACTGGTCCAATGCGTTTTGATTCGGCTTGGTACGACTCGGTACTTGATGCTTGTCTCCTGAGCGAAGATATTGAGCTGCTCCAACACGGCGACGCCACTATTGTCGGAACTGACGGTGTTGCAATTAGTGGTGGCCAACGACAAAGAGTCGGTTTGGCACGGGCGGTGTATTCAAGAGCCCGGACCATTATCCTGGATGGCGTCTTCAGCTCTTTGGATGAGCGCACTACTGGTGATATAATGCAAAAGCTATTAGGGCCATTCGGCCTGCTCAAGAACGCTAATTGTACAGTTATCTTGTCCACCACACTGGCAAAATATGTAGACTTTGCCGATAAACTATTGGTGCTGGATGGCATAGGAGGGTTGTCTTCCACGTCTCTCACAAAGCGTCCTTGTGAATCCAATCAGCTTACGGACAGAGTCAGCACCACGCCTCCCATGACTAGGCAAGAAGTGAGCATGATATCCGCATTCCATGAGGGGCTGCCAACAGCTGGCCTTGAAGTGACACTCCAAGGTGACGTCCGAGACCGGGGTAACATGGATCTTTATTGGTTTTATGTCACGGCGACTTGTCAGCGACAAATTATCGTGTACGTAATACTTGTCATGGCGGTTGTGCTTGTCGAGCGTCTGCCACGTACGGCTATGAATAGCTGGCTGCAAGGCGACTTGTACAAGAGTCAAACACATTTCTCATTTGCCAGTATGGGTACTTTCAGCAGCGTATGTGCTGTAGCTATGATGTTGCTCTACTTAGTCGGGGTCATACCACGAGCTGAAACTGCGGTTCATAACCAGCTCTTACGAACTGTCATGCGCACACCTTTGTCTTTTCTGAGTGGAACAGACCTGTCGTTCTTCCTGAATAGGTTCAGCCAAGATATGACTTCGCTGACACAGACTCTACCTCTTGCACTCCACCAGTTCACCTATCTCACTACGGCTTTGGTAGTTGAGGCTGCTGTCATCGCGACAGCGACCAAGTACACTGCTCTTTTGATCCCGGTCCTGGTTACGGTCACTTACTTTACTCAAACCTTCTATCTCAGAACATCACGTCAGCTGCGATACCTGGACATGGAAGCTAAGAAATCGCTCTACACGCTTATGGCGGAGGCCACGAAGGGCTTGGAGCACATACGAAGCTTTATGTGGAAGCCGCAAATGCTACAGCGAATGTTTCGTGCCTTGGATAGGTCACAGAAAGCCACTTACTATGTATATACGATACAGAGGTGGCTCGAGCTGGTATTGGACCTAATTACTGGGGTGCTTGCGGTTATGCTTATGATGTTGGCAACGCACGCAAAGCACACTTCTCCATCGGCACTCGGATTCTCTCTGGTCGCCTTGGTAAGCTTTGGGCAAGGTATGGGTCATTTGACACAAAGTTGGAATGCTTTAGAAGCCTCTGTTGCCTCTATTTCTCGACTTCGAAGCTTTATCAATACTACCCCACAAGAGCCTACGATATGGGGAGGCGTGGATTTGCGCATTGCCAATTTGCCAAAGTATGGCAACATCGCCTTCCGCAATGTGTCGGCAAAGTACAGGTGGGTTAAGATTACCATACTTGAGCGGGGTTAACTTCCGTGATTAACAATAAAGATAGCCCCTCAGATGGGAAAGACGTTCTGTCCAGCATTTCCGCCGAAATAGAAGACGGCTGTAAAGTCGGTCTTATTGGGCGCACTGGAAGGTTAGCCGATTGAACTTTACTTGGCCATGCTGTATTCAGCTAACAGCTTTCTAGCGGCAAAAGCTCGGTGTTTGCCGCGCTTTTAAACCTCATAGAGTATCGCGGGCTCATAACCATTGACGGTATCGACATATCAACCATACCGCAGCACGTCCTGCGGTCTCAGCTTATAACTACTATCACTCAAGACCCTATCAAACTTCCCGGATCGATAAGAGATAATCTTTTGCCCTATGAGGGACAGAAAAGTGATGGATCTTTAAAGGAATTCGACATTTATGGTGCATTACGAAGAGTAGGGCTAAAGGACGTCGTGTCATCAAAGGGTGGCCTCGATTTTCCAATAGACGATGCGGAGCTCACTCCTGGCCAAATGCAAATGCTTTCCATTGCGCGTGCTATACTGCATCATGCCTATGTGGATAGCAGAATTGTGCTGATTGATGAAGCAACGGGAAACATGGACACTGAGCTCGAAGATAAATTGCAGCCAGTACTGCGTGAAACCTTCAGGGAATGTACAGTCCTTATCATTACGCATAGGCCTGAGACGCTTGAAGAGGGCGAAAGAATCATTGAGATGGATACCGGGCGCATTATTTCTGTCCTTTAGTCAAAGTTCATAACCGGATCTGGCAATGACTACATGCGACGTGCTTACATTCTGAGCTAACAGTGTTCCGCATGCTCACAACATCCACAAGATTTATGCTCCAAACCACGAAGGGCGGCAAAGTCGCCCGTCACTGTGTTCCTCCCATACTTCACTCCCGACACAGTGATGGCACCAAAGTAAGCCTTCGGTGTCATACTTGTTCTTGGTAGCTAGTAAACGCGGGTAGTTGTGCCCAAACGCAGCATACTGCCAGTTTGGTTCGTTTATGTCCATCTGTGAGGTGTTAGCTGGTCGTCTTCTCACTGGATCAGAACTATATGTCTTGCCTCATTGAAATAGGCGCCTGCGTCAGGCGCAAGCTTACGGAGAGACCGTGTCTTGTTAAATGTAATGTCGTCGCGAGCAGCTTGAGCGACGCTCTCTGGGGCTCCATCGTTCCAACTGCCAACCATAAGAAAATGGACTACGGCTTTGCGCCAGGCCGGATTCAAGGGCGTCTCAAGGTTTGCATTCTCAGAGTTGGCAATCATATGACCAATGGCGATGGCTGGTGCCGATGTCTAGGGCAGTGTTAAACCGTTACGTCGGTATTGAAGAGGCGGAACACTTACATTGTTGTTAGAAGAGCTCATAATCTCTTCAAGAGTTTTGGACACTGTTTTGGTGTCTTCAAGTGCCTGCGCGGGAAGCAGTCGGCTGCCCAGAGAGAAGCCTCCTTGAGCAACAGGCTCCTTCCCAATATTGGCCTCGTAAACCTCCATGAATGAGGCTCCTGAGACTACCGTGGAGTTGTAAGTCACCACTTCAGACATCTCATCTAGTTTCTGTCTTAATGGTTTGAAAAGTGACTCGACAGTTCCATTGGGCTTGTCGTATAAGTAGAACCCCAATACGATGGCATTTGTTCCCATGATTTGTGGACCGAGCATGAAGTAATATCCCTGTAGGCCGCCTGCCTTCAGACTAGCTTGCTGTGACTGGAAGAACGCCATAAGATCCCACCATTCAGTGTCATTAGATAACTGCCGCTGCGAAATGCTCAAGGTCCAAAGTGTTGTTCTTGGCGAAGGGTACACTTTCATTGTTGCGGAAGTAATGACGCCGTATGTCCCTCCTCCGCCGCCGCGGATGGCATAAAATATGTCCTTATTCTGACAAGAATTGGCCGTGATTACAGTCCCATTTGGTGTGACCAGAGATGCTTCGAGGAGGTTATCGGAGCCCATGCCGTAAGAAGTACTGAGTGGCCCGTGGCCGCCGCCGGAGAACCAGCCCACGACGCCAACAGTCTAAAGACTCGTTGAGTACTACTGGATGGCAGTTCTTATATATGTTTGAAACTCACTGGATTGGAACCGACTACCATTACCGAGTCAAGTTTGGCTAGAAGCCGATTCACATCCCGTCCCACTTCCCCTGCACCTATTGTTGCAGCTCTCTGCCCACTGCAGTTACCTGCGCAAGACGTAGGCTGAAAGCTTTCATGATATTTGATACCTTTGATATTATGGGTCCAAATCCTAAGACATATATGAGCTCAGTTCTGAAAAGACAGATCCGTCAGGACTAAAGTTATTGTTCCCGAGGCGACTTACGATAAGCTCCCGTAACCAGTGCTCCTTTCCCTCCCTGTCAGTACTACCGGCGTAAAGAAGAGTTGGTCCACTCACCTTCCAAGATGATTGTGACCAGTATTCTTGATCACCACCCGTATATTCTTCTCGCTTGCCCATTTTAATGCGGTTGCGATGATCTCTGGCGACGTTGCATTCACAACGAAGTCAGGATACTTCCCATGCGAGCAACCTTTTGTACCTGCACTCGGATCACCGTTGACGCTTGTACCATTAGGAAAAATTGGAGGGCATGGGTTGTTCGCTAAGAAGGGATAAGTGACACTGATTGGATCCTGGATGTGGAACAGTGAGTCTGTCCATTGCGAGAGAATACTGTCGCACTCGGTTGCGTTGTAATCCGGCTGTGATTTGTAGCACACTGACGCGACAGGATGTGGCCGGATGAGTCGGCCTTCAATGGTCGCGTTGAACTGTTGCCATTCATGTTCAGTCGGCCAACAACTGTCATTGGGGGACTGGTATGAGTTAGAATGCTGCAATGCCGTTGTGGAGATGACAGGATCATACGCATTTGCATTGCCTTGCAGCCGTAGGCGTGGACAAGGTAGAAAAGGCTGCCGAAACCAATAGGAGTTTTGAAAGCATGCTGATAATGTTGTAAGTCTTGATTTTATGATATAGGAAAAGGGCGTAATCTAATCCAGCGATAATGAGCTCCATGACAGAGAGCCCACGCATATTTATCCTCTTCGAGAAAACATAGAAACATAGTCTGCAGTACAACGTTGTTGCGCCCTGTGCAACGCGTTGCCCACGGTGTCAATCCGATCGCAAACCCTCGCTTACACCGTATTCTCAAAGAAGACGTGCGTTGCGTCTCGAACCGGAGTCGAGATCAACAGCCGCCCCTTCCGAAAGCTGCGGGACGTCGAAGTTTGTGTCCATAGGTGTCCAATTTCGTCTTTCCCTTCGGCGGGCTGACCCCCAAGTTTCTGTTAATGGGGTCGCAATGACACGCAAGAAGGCTGAGTCGGGCGCCTCTCAGTTCAAGATGCTCAGCCTGGGCTCCAGAGTGGGGTATCAGGCGCACCGTATTCCTCGCATCGACTTGATTTATACACGATGACATCAAACCAGGCTGCCATCTGTACGTAATTCAGCAGGAGAGAAACAAATAGTTATCATGGGAAACTGTGACTGCACGCGCATTATAAGACTGTGGCGACGTTGTCTTGTCTATTTTCGATCTATTAAATATGTTTCCTAGAGTGATTGTGACAACTAACTCTCGTACTCATACCCATACTTAAAGTGCCTGAACAGTGATGTTGGTTATGACGTTTCCTTTCGTTGCGCGACTATAAGGGCAAGTCTCCTTGGTCTTTTCTACTACTTTTTCAAGATCGTCCTGCTTGACACCGCGGACCTTGACAGCCATATCGACGCGAACGCCGAGATCGACCTTCTTCATGTCACCGACCATGTGTACAGTGGTTTCGACGATGCTGTCTTCTGGTTTCTCAGGGAGCTTCAGGCCCATGCCCATTGCTGTCAGGTTCATTGCCGACTGGAAGCAAGCTCCGTAGCATGCAGCGAACAGCTCTTCGGGATTGGTCTTGCCCTTTTCCCCTTTTCCACCGAGGGACTTGGGCATTGTCAGGTCAACTCTGAGACCCTCGCTGCCGTCAACATGACCATTTCTTGCACCGGTTGCCGTGGCTTTCGCAGAGTAGAGGATCGGGGCGGACTCGGTGTTGAGGAATCGCTGCGTTGTGCGACCGAAAGCTGGTGCGATTGTGTTGCGCGCCAATGTACGAGGCGCTTGGCGCAGTAGAGGGTTGATGACTCGTGTGGTTGCCATTGTGCTATGTCGATTGGTCTCTATACAATTGATGAATGATGATAGTGAAGGAATAGTACTTTCTCAACAGAACCAGTCTAGTAGGTTTTGCAAACTATGTGGTGACGTCACGACCTCTTAATAGGCGGCTCAACTCATATAGCCGAGGGTCACTCATTAGTCGAGATGTAATACATGGCGACTGCGACCGTACCCCAAACAGTTTCTACATCCCATTTCCTTCTCTTTAACTCTAATCTATAGAAGATTAAATCTTTAGTAGCAAGGGGGATGTCCAGGGTATGGTCATGCATGCGGAGTCGCTGATCGGCACCGGATTAGCGGCCACAGACGACCTAAGGGTATATTAGGCACCTCGCCGCAGGGTAAGATAGCTAACCTGCCCTTAGGTCGCCTGCGGGCTAGAGCCGGCGTCCCCTGGCTGTGGAGCAAGGCGGAAGTGGAAGTCCACCACCTAATTAGCGTATGGCCCCAAACTACGTCGTACTCTACTCGTAGCTATAAACTGGTAATACCTGTTGCTCAAAGTTTCTTGACATTAGATAAGAACTTCTGTGGCAATCCGTCATGACAGAAAATCATTCTCGCAGCGAGACGCTGCTACAGACAGGCCAAGATGTTCGTCTTGCAGCCCGAGCAGAGCGTCACACTCTGCCGACGTCGGGACTCGCGCCGGGGTTCCTACAGGCAAATATGCTTGTTCTTCCACAGGAGTACGCCGACGACTTTAGGCGACTCTGCGCACGAAATCCCGTGCCTTGCCCGCTGATTGCAGAATCGTCATCGGTTGGCCGTTTCGACTCGGTTACATCGTCAGTGCCCGGTGCCTGCGCCCAGCGGCTCAACCTGAGCGGTTGCGACCTGAGGACAGACATTCCCGCGTACATGGTCTACCAGGACTCGAAGCTGGTGAAATCGCATTGCAGAGACATCAAAGCGGAATGGACGGAGCAGCATGTTGGCTTCCTGATTGGGTGCTCGTACAGCTTTGAGACGGAGCTTGCTGCGGCGTCGTTGGCGCCTCGCCATGTAGTGCTGCAGCGCAATGTGCCCATGTACAGGACCAGTCTGGCGCTGTGCCCGTCTGGGGTGTTTACGGGGAGCACGTATGTTGTGTCCATGAGGCCTTATAAGAGGCGCGATGTTGAAAAGGTGCGGGCTATTACGCGCAGGTTTGGGGCGACGCATGGTGAGCCTATTGCTTGGGGGTGGAAGGCTGTTGAGGAGCTGGGGATTCAGGATATTGACGTGCCGGAATGGGGCGATGCGCCGTTGACGCTTGACGGGAAGCCACTTGGGAAGCAGGGCAAGGAGGACGGTGAGGATCAGGAGGCGGAGGTGCCTGTGTTTTGGGGATGTGGTGTTACGCCGCAAGAGGCGGTTATGAGGGCTGGACTGAAGGGGACGGTGATGGCGCATGCTCCGGGCCATATGTTGGTTCTGGATGCCAAAGATGAGGATGTTGTTTCATGAGGCTTCAGGTTTCATTGAACGGGCTTTATTCGCACTGTAGGGTAGAATACGATGGAAAATGTTTTCTATGATATCATGAATAAATACAGGAGAAATTAACAATGGGTTTAGATTTTTCTTCAATATTCTTTCAAGTCACAAAATTGGTCCATCTGAGCGCCTGCTATACCCTAGTACTGGTCTGGTGGTATGGGTCAGCCGTCTCGCTGAGTTTGCTACTAGCGCAAGTCTCAGAGCATAGTAGGGCAAAATCCGGGGGAGGCCTTAGTTAACCCAACCACCCAACCTGAACCATCAGCACCCCGCATCGAAAAATCATTCGGACAAACCCCCAGCGGAAGTAATCGGGGCCTGCGGGCCGCAAGTCTCATGTCTTGTTGACCTATCAAGTTAATATAAAATATACGGGAATAACCATTGCAGAGCCATGGAGGAGACACAGACACCCCTGGGCGAGTCTATCCGGACATCGTGAGTCGTTTTTTCTTTTTTCCCTTTTTTTTTAAACCCACGGCCCAGTGGAAATCTGGGGTAAGAAGGGACATCAGATGCTGACAGTGAGCCTTTTTTTTTATAGCTGTGAGCGATGCCGACGGCGCAAGGTATATTCTTGTCAATCGTTTGCTTCATTTTTCCCGGTTTAAGCTAACTCACATTTCCCTTCTGCGACCTGCAGATCAAGTGCGACCGCAAGCGTCCATGTTCGCGATGTGTCAAGGCAGGCAAAGAGTGTATCTTGCAAGGCACCGGCGAGAAGCAACGGTAGGCATCTACAAGCAGCATAATCATATGAAACCAAAGAATTCTTCTTGCTGACTATGGGCAGGCCTGTGTCTAAAAGCTATGTGACAGCGTTGGAGGGCCAGATTACAGCTCTGGAGCAAGTCATTCGCCGCCTTGCTCAGGCTGACGGCCTGGAACGCGAGGAAATCCTTGCACAGCTTCCACTTGCATCCCCAGCGGTACCTGATGCCCCCAATCCTACAGAAAAGGCAGAAAACCCGTCGGACCCTAGTATTGTAGCTGCGCGATTGCGCTCGGGGCAACTACGTAGGCTGCATCCGAGCCAAGGCGCACAGTTCTTTGGCGGCACCAGTTTCCTGCAGATGCACCTGTCGCGAGAGTCGTCATCAATCCCTGCTACAGCCGGCGCAGCTCCGGCAGCGATTAATTCATCCCCGCCGCCAAGGGACTCAATGCCGCTTGACCAGCCTGCCAGTACTATGCTGGGCGTTGAGTCAGACGAGTCGACGCCCCGGAGTGGCGCGTTCCAGTATGCTCCGCACGATGAAATGTCGCAAAAGCTCATGGCAACGTTTTTCAAGGAGCAGTACCAATATAGCATGGTTGTATATCGCGAGTACTTTTTGCGAGACTATGATGTTGGTTCGGGCAAGTACTACTCGGATGTGCTACTCTATGCGATATGTGCTCTTGGTGCTCTGCAATACGACGATACGCTGAATGTGTCGGATGTGTTTTGTGGTCAGGCGCAAGCGTTGTTATATGGAACGCTCGACAACCCTGATCTCACGACACTGCAGGCTCTTGTACTGTTGGGATACCGCGAGATTGCGGTGGGCAAGGCGTCCAAGGGATGGCTGTTTTGCGGCATGGCGTTCCGCCTGGCGCACGAGATGGGCCTCCATCTTGACCCGAGCAACTGGGATGGATTTACGGGGTTTCACCGGGACAGGGAGATTCTGCGCCGTGTGTACTGGTCGGTGTTTATTGCCGATAAGCAGCTGAGCTTGTACTTTGGTCGGCCGCCCGCGCTGTATCCGAGTGAATCGGATGTGCGCAACACGATTCGGCTGCAGTACCCTCCCGACTGGCAGAGTTTGCTAGAGACATACATCTGTCAAAAGGTTTCAGCTACCGAGTTTGAAGACGGTGTAGCACTGGTTGGCTCATTTATATACCGCGCTGAGCTGTCCAAGATTATACACGTCATGATAACAGACTTGTTTGAGAATAGGCGTGCCGACTCGGATGCAGCCGTTGTGGCAGCCAAGTCTCGCCAGATACATGTTTCTCTTACTAGATGGCTTGCTAGCCTTCCTGGCACGCTGCACTGGAATCAGTGGACTGTAGGCAAGGTGCCTCCTTCAGTGCTACATCTACAGTAAGTTTTGGCCTCGAATCGTGTAGCAGACCAAAACTAACCCTCTTTTAGTATGGTCTTTCATACAGTCATGATAATTCTACACCGACCTCCGTCAAACATGTTTGACAAGCCCGGTGTCGCCGAAAGCGAAGACGTGCAAGTCTGTTACGAATCCCTCCAAGCAATCCTGCGACTGATGCGCAGCTTCTCGCGCTTTTACCGGTACCGATCACTGCCGCTGGACTTTGTGCAAACACTCGCCACAGCGACGGGCATAGTCCTGATGAAGCGCTACTTGCAGAAGGCGTCGTGGACAGACCCAGACATTGAGCGGTCTCTGTCCCTGCTCCTCGAAGCCATGAACGATATTCAAAACACCTGGCCGCCGGTGCGAGAGATACGCGACTCGCTCGTCCAAGCGCAGCAGACACAGCCGGCCCTGCCCCCCGAAGTACCAATTACTGCGTCGGACCTCATGACTGGACTGCAACTCGATGTTGCTGCCATGTCTGGGAGCGGGAGCGGGGCCGCGGGTGATGTTGGAGCGTCGGGCGATGTAGGATTCATGACGCACATGAGCGCTGGATCGAGCGGAGACTTTGAGACGTTAATTACAGATGAATTCCTTAGCGCGCAGCTGCAGGTTCCGGAACCGACTATGCAGCCGTTTGATTTTAACCAGATGGCAGGAATGAGCTAGAGCGTTAGAGTAGCACAGATACGATTTGACTCACGGTCTGAGCCATGCGGCTTATGCCACGGCATCCGGGTTTGCGGGCGTGGGTATATTTAAAAAGTGATTTAAGCTTGAATACTATGCTGTATGAATAGACTACCGATGTTTTTTCCTTAAAAAAAGTAAAGCATAATTTACAAGTGAACAATGGGGGTTGTGAGTAGTAGTGTTGGTGCTTCGGCTATATCTGTCTACGTGGTAATGCCGTGGGGCAAACACCGGCCGCAGTGACGACATCTCCGGCAAGCAAACAGCCGAGATCGCCCTGCCATACCGAGCCACGTGTGATGCCTACTACGAAAACCAAAACACTTGCAAATCTAGCGATTTGAAATTGCTGCGAAGCCGTCTTCACCCTTTAAACAAGCTTTTACTGAAAAGATAGCACGAGATTGACAATGTCTACTGGAAACAAGGATCTCTTTGAGCAGGGTCTCAAGAACCGCCGCGAGGTGGTGGGGGACAAGTATGTTTCTACTGCGCTGAATAATGGCTCGAGCGAGTTTGCATTCCCGAACCAGCAACTGGTTACCGAGTGAGTTCTGCCAAAGCTTGAGATACATATTACTGTACGGTATTATGGGGTATATTTTGTGGGCTAACAAGGGTTGTTGTTGTGAATAGATACTGCTGGGGAAATGTCTGGTCGCGACCTGGCCTGGACAGAAAACAACGCAGTCTGCTGAGTACGTTTATTCACATTTTCTTTTACTCCACCTCACAGAACATTTTCAGAGTAAAACAAAAGTTGAAACAAACTTTTACTGACCGTTATCACGTAGACATTGGCATCTTGACAGCCATCAAGAGCTGGCCCGAGCTTGGCGTGCATGTCCGCGGCGCCATCAACAACGGCCTGACTGAGCTTGAGATTCGCGAGGCATTGCTGCACTCTGCCGTGTATTGTGGTGTGCCTGCGGGCATGGAGGCCTTTAAAGTTGCCGAGAGGGTGTTGAATGAGATGGCGGCGAATGGCGAGCACAAGAGAGAGCTTGATGCCTTTTCGAGTGAGGCTGCGGCTGCGGGGGCATCGAAGAGCCAGTAGGGTTTTGATTAAGTATAGAGGAGAGAATGCTAACTGGTAGCCGATAGCCGGGGATATAGAAGATGAATTGGTTGGATGACAAGTATCGCTGGTATCTTGAGGTTTGCTGGTGGAGAAAGGTGGTAGGTAATTAGGGTAGGCTGTGAATACGAGGCTCTCAACGCTGGAGACGTAAACTTGAGAGAAGGCGTTCGCCGCTATCAATACCCGTTCAAAGCTTGCTTGTGTTTTGCGCATCAGGATTAAAAGGAAACAGGGAGGAATAACACATGATGAGGACGATGGGTAAAACTTCGCCAAATAATAAACTTGCCTGTCCGGAACGGAAGCACCGCCCCGAGCCTCGTCGGCGAGGCCATGCTTGCTTGGATGGCCCGAGCTGGCTCGGGCGGAGCAGTCCAAAAATAGTACCTACTGTAGTACCTACTGTACGTACCTAAGGTATGTACTGTAGCTCTGCGTAGGTGACCCATGCTGATTTGCAAACAGGAGTACAGTACGGTGCCAGGTAGAGAAAGAGGAAGGGCAGAAGCAATTTTGCGAGAAGAGAGGCGCATTCTAGAAGAGGATGAGTCGCCTATCAACCTACTGCCTTTCCATGTACGGCACCTCCGCACGGGTCGTTTGCATTACGAATGCCACGCATGGTAATCAGTCCATCTGTTGCCTGTTGGTGCTGCACCTACTCGTACAGTGGGTACAGCCAGCTTGGCGGCCGTTACGACTCACACGTAATGCCCATGTGTGAAGTACATCCCCTCTATCGACGTTGGACCCTGATGCCCAACGTACTGCAAGTAAAGTGTTAGCTTTGCATAGTCAGGTAGCGTTGTTTTCTCAAGTACTCGTATACTTGATTTCTGAATTAGTACTTTATAAACTAGGCCGCATGTAGCCAGCTTACTTGAAACACCTGTCGCTGGCAAGCCACTTGTCGCAGGTGCTGAGAGCAGGTCCATCCCTACCTACAAGCTACTACTAGTACTCGTTAGCCCGCACCAAACGCCCGCTGCCAGCTGGTCGTCGTCCTTGCACAGCCCTGGCACTAACCTCGCACCAGCATCAGCCATCCTTGTCATCCTATGCCTGACCACCTACATCGTTTGTCATTTTTTTTCCTTCTTGCATTCTTTTCCCAACCAACATTGCTTTCCGATTTTCAATCTTGTTACCCAACATCTTGCAATCGGCCCAAAAAAAAACCGCGTATAACCGAATGCGTCGCTCCATCTAAGCACGGCTGCTGTGTCTGCCAGCCGCTGCCATGGCCGACGCTGAGCCTGCGTCAGTAGAGCCTCCAGCAACAGCAGCATCTCTGCCCAACGAGTCCAAGGAGCAAACCACGACGCAGCAGCCCGCGGCCGTTGAACAACTGCCCGACGAAATCATAGAACAGTATGGAGGCTTTACCAGAAGATGAAGAAACACCAACATCTAACATTCATCCCAGAGTCCTTCGCATCACCGACCCCGACGGCTTTGCGTCCCTCATTATCCTCAATCGACAGTGGAGGCGCGTGTCTCAGCAAGCCCACCTCTATGCGCACCAGCTGCTACGATGTCCATCCTATGCTACGAGCCATACCGCTTTGCCCAAGGCCGAAGACGGCGACTTGCCCGGGTTACGCCGTCTATTTGCGCTCGAGGTCAAGAGGAACTTGCTGCAGCCGTTTATGCGGCCTAGCGAAACCACCATCAAGTTGATATCAAACTCGATTAGCTCCTCGTCATGTCCTGGCGGCGAGGGAATGCAGTTCAGCGCCTCCGCCAAGGGCCATCACTTGCTCGCCTACAACTCGTCTCGCATGCACGTCTTGGACGTCCGTGGCCGTGACCTCGAGGTCAAGCGAGAGTTTAAGCTGGTGCGTCGCCCGGTTTCCGCTACAATTACCGATGATGCCAAAACCCTCGCTGTGCTGTCGACCGAAATGCAACTAGATATCTATGATCTAAGTGAAAAGCCACCTCGGCGGAAACATGCCATCATTCTCGATAAGAATCCTCGTACGATAGCCGTTTCGCCGTGCGGCTCCGTCGTTGCCGCAGCGTACGACACCGGTATCGAAGTTTCTTCCCTGCATCCTGCTGCCTTGTATACCGACAAGCGCGAAGTCAAGTGTGATGCGGTTGACGCACTTGCATTTTCCTTTGACGGCACCCAGATTCTAGGCACAACCCTGCAGTCATCTCCCCCTACAACGGTTGTTCTCACAGCACCATACTATGACCCCGGTACCTCACTGGAGCAAGATAATCCTAGCGCCATGTGGACTACGTCGATTCTGTTTCCAAATACGAGCCACGACTGCAGCCATGCAACACTTATCCAAAACGGCACCCAGGAAGAAGCCGCTTGGGCATTCACGTACGATCCGAGTTTTGAGACTTTCCGCGCTATCCGCATAGATGATTTACGCAATGGCACCACTTACTTCACCGGCCCTGCTCCCAAAGCGGCTTCACAGGCCAAATTGTTGCCCTGCACGCTGCCTGCTGCAACATATCATGGCCAGCTGGTAGCTGCTGGCTTTCACGGGAATGAAGTCTGGGTCTATGGCATACCAGAAGATCTCGACGCTGTACCGAATAACTCTCTTTCCAGCCACGATGCACCCGCCGGTCTAGGACGTAACGACAGCAGCCGAAGCAACCTTTCCCGGAACGGGTCAGGAAGAACCACAGAAGGTACCGGCGAGCGGCTCCCTCAATGGAAGCTGCTCTGCGATAAATTACGAAACAACTTTGTTGCCGGCCACAAGGTATCAGAGCTCACAGGCCTAAGTAATGTCAAGTGGGTAGAGGGATTTGGCGGCTCATCTTCCAAAGAACGTCTCGTCATCACATCACGAGGTGTTTCTCCAAATAGACTGGTTACCGACGAGGAGGATATTGACTTTGTCGACGGCGGTAGAGTTAACATCCTCGACTTTGACTACAGCCTAACGGACGGAACAAAGCGTCAAGTCACCATTGAAGTCGGCACTGATGATGCTGAAGAGCTGAGGGAGGAAAAGCGAGACATGGAAACTGAAGTAGCCATTGTCAGACGAAGGACGGTGGCACAGAACCGTTCGGGGCGCAACGGACTACTGAGAGCGGCCACGACAGCTGGAAACAATGGCACTTTACCACCGCCCTTGCCAAGCAATCAAGCTACCAACGAAGATGACGACCCATTGGTGCCTCGCCACGTTGGCCACATTCCCAACACAGTTGGCGACGTCGACGGCGAGTCTATGGCCTCTGTCGATGAAATGGAGGCCCTGGACGCGCCGTATGCCCATGCAAGCCCACGTTCTGGGACTACCTTGCGGCGCGCTGCCACGGCTGCTGCCGTCAATCGGAGGTTGAATCCTCGGACTGCTGATGGCCGCCGCATTGAATACCGCAGAGCCGACGGACGTGGTGAAATTCCTCACGAGAGCGATGCAGATAACTGGGTTCCACCTCCACCGCCTTACCAGCCTGACGACCCTGGTGCGATTCCGCCGTTTCTGCAACGTCCGGCTGTTGCACCGCTTCCTTCTCCTGGACGACCTGTCACAAGCCATGCACCACCTAGACTGCCACCATGGCAAACAACCTCTGCTGCTTGGCCCGGAACATTCACACCGCATGCTGTGGAGGCCAATCGGCGAGAATCTCGTCAGCGTACAGCTAGTGAGTCAACTACGTATAGTCGACAAAGACCAGAAGAGATTCCCCGACCGCAGTCTACTCCTTCGCTTCTTCCAGACACTGACGACTTATACGACGTGTCGGCTCCGACCTCGCCACGACCACAGGTCATAGACTCTACCTCAGACATAGTGTCCGAAGGAGTCGTCGCTCTTCCCGCAGCTGTAACCGACACTATGCAAAGTGTCTCGCATGAAACAGTAAATGCGCAATCTGATACAGTGGCAGGAAACCCCGCCTCGGCAGGACCATCTGGCAGTGAAGGGCGTGCGGCGCCGAATTTAGACGTACATATACCCACTGGCCAGCTCGCAGTTGCACCGGACAGTGAGTCGCAAGCCCACATCCGGAGGTTGTCGAATGCGCAGACGTGGCCTCGCACATCGCAGGCCCTTCCTGCAGGCACAGTGGAAGAACCAATCCAGGTCCGTCGGCTTTCAAACGTGCAGACATGGCCACTGGCCCCGCAACCAGAGTCTGATGGCAACCGCAACATGGTTTCAACAAATTCACAAGCGAGACCAGACTTGGAGACTTCTATACATTACGACGAGGCATCGCCATGGCCGCCCGCACCAAGTGAAGCGCAAATTGAACGCTTGAACAAGCGAATCAGCAGAGGGAACCCTCGACGCCTTTCTGGAGGCATTCCTACCCTTTGGTCTGTAGCTGGTAGCCGCCAGAGCGGTAACGCGCAGCCACTTCTGCAACGAAAGCCAGTTCCATCGGCAGAACCGAACTTTGAACCAGCATCCATTTTGAACCCTGGCGAGGAGCAACCGCTTATTATAAGCACACCAAAGGGAGTTAGTGGTGCCTTTGATGGTCCCGGATCGGAACAGCGTAGCGAGACGCCGATACTTGCGCCAATTCCTCGACGACCACGACCGAATATAGCCTTTAATCCACAGTCAACACCAGATCAACAGCTTGCAACCATATTCAATCCGTCGACAGAGGAAATACCGGACCTATTACAGCCGCAACAACAGAAGCCGCGAGGGTTCCCTTCGTGGCTCGCGTCGCCGCCGTCATCGTCTAGTCGGTCATCGCTGGGTCTGAATAGACGACCTAGCAGAGCTGAACGAAGCGCCGCAAAGAATATCCAGGATGCACGAAGGCGTGGGTGGAAGCCCAAAAACAAAAAGGAGAAGAACCAAAATGGCGCCGAAGAACCTGGCTGGACAAATGTCCAGGCGGGCGCTGGGCCACAAAAGGAGAGCAAGAAGTGCATTGTCATGTAGCAAGGGCTACAGTACTAAATGATGCTACGAGAAGGAAGCAAGAAAGAAATCGTGTGGTCGGGAATAAGGGCTCTGGTGTTTGGAACTTGTCATGTTTCTTTGTTTCTTTGTTCCACTGGCATAGCGATGGTGATATTTTGACAAGAGCTCAATTGTGTAATGCATTTTATTGCGTGCATTGTTTATTCCAACCCCCCATTTTGGCAAGCGGAATCGTTTTTAGCCCGGCGCTTCTACCCCAGACAGTTTTGCATAGCATCTTAACGAAACCCTCTAGTTAGCAGTACGAATAATTATCATGAAGACGACAAATTAAATATCAATTAAATCCAGCAACATTATCTCTAGCTAAGACTAAGCAAATTTTTTGGGCAAGTACCAGTACTCTGTCCACTTATAAACTCCCATTTTCGCAACTCCATGTTGATTACACAAAACTAACCAAACAAACACCCAAAAAAGGTTCACACAATTCTTTTTTTTTACTGTCAAGCGTGCCACTTCACATTCTTGGGGTAGCACCAGGCACATACCTCTCTCCACGATGCACACCACCCAAGTCAGCCTGGGCCATCATGTCCGAAAACGTCGTGATGCGATGGTCATCCACCGCCGCCGCCGCCGCACCGCCCCCAGGAGCAACGGTAATCGGATCAGCAAACACGTCGATATTCTCCCCTTCTGCTGCTGCAGGATGTCGTTGCGTCTGCTGTGCTGAAGATGTGAGTCGTCGCGAGTAGCTGCTCGACGACGACGCCTTCATGTTCCGAATGGGCGGCAACTTGGCTGAACGGACCATGCCTGTCTTTGCAAGCTGCTGCTGTTGATGATGATGGGAATCAGAATCATCTATTGACGAAAATGACGCTTGGGAATTTGCCGCAGGAGACTGCGCAGAGGAAAATGGGTTTGGGATCGAGAGACGCGAGCGTGAGTGTGAGTGTGATTGCTGACGGACTGGAGGCCGGTTACTGATGGACGATGCGGCTGATGGGCTCTTGAGGAGAAAGTCTGTGCGGTAGGAGTCTGCTTGGACTATTGGCTCGGAGATTTTGAGGTGGCGAATGGAAGAGTTGCTGTTGGAGCCGCTGCGGGAGTGTGAGTGGAATCCAAAGGATGGTTTTTCGTGAAAGGTGTTGTTCCCGCTGTTGGCGCCGGTGTGACGGCGACGGCGACGGCGACGACGGATGTAGAGGAGAATTATGACGGCGAGGATGAGAAGGATTAGACAGCCGCCTATCACGCCGCCGATGATGGAGGTAAGTTTTGGCTTGGGCGTTGTGCCGTCTGCTTCTTCTTCTGCTTCTGCTGGCGTACTCGTCTGTGCAGACGAGGACTCAGTAGTAGTAGGCGACAAGACGGTTGGCGACGACGTCGGTGTTGATAAGCTTGCTGTAGTAGTAGTAGTAGTTGTGACAGAAGCCTTGGGGCTCTTGGACTGGTCATCGTTTTTTATACACTGCGCCTTGCCATTTTCATCATCGCTACAAGAGAACCCAAACGGGCAGCATGCGTCGCCGCACTGCTCCAGCTCAATGTCGTCGTCCAGCAGAGAAGTCTTGATGGGTGCGTTGGGGAACTTGGCCGGGTCTTGCTGGGATATGTCGCAGACAATGGGCAGGATTGTATCGCAGTCGACATTGGCGGGACAGCATAGGATGGTGGTGTCGCCGGCGAGGGAGATGCAGAGACTGTCTTTGGGACAGGTGAGGTTGCTGTTGGCTGTGCAGGTGTCTCGTGCGGAGAGGGAGGAGGGTGGCGACGGTGGTGGAAGAGCGTGTGTTGTTGTTGTCGTTGTCGACATGGTCAGGGACCAGGCGAAGAGGGCTTTGCGGCGAGAGGCCATGGTTGGGAGACGATGCGAGAATGTTGGGTTGTGGTGGTGAGGTTGAGGTCGGATTTGATGCGGCCAGAGCTGAAGATGGTGGTGGGTGGTGAATTGGAACTTGTTTGGTGGTTTTGCAGTGGTGACTGGATATGGTCGCAGAAGGTAAAGAATGGAATGGTGAGTTTGTGTGACTGAAAGAAAAAAAAGGAATGCAGCAGGTGAAGATGTTGTACGACAGAATGGGCGAGTGATTCTAGACTTGTGATGCAAGAGGTCTAAAGAAGGGAACACAGAAAAGACAAAAGAGAGAACGAGAAAATGACGCGACACAAGTCAGGCCACTGAGATTAAGCAACAGAGTATCAGAGTAAAAAGTAAAGAGTGGCAACAAGGGTAAAAGCATGGGAAGCTGAAGACAGATCAGGAAAACGGCATCCAACAAACTACCAGTCCCGACGCATGCCGAGACTTGGCCTTTACCACCTATAGTTTACTATACATATATAGAACAGCCCTTCAAGAACTGTAAACGACTCGATGATAGCCGCTGCATTGAAAAAGTAGCACGTCTCAGGTCAACGGCACCAAGCCGTATAAGCATGAGGCTGTGTAAGTTCAAGTTTCGGCCAAAGAAGCGACCACAGCCAAACAATGTGTACAAAGACGGAGACTTGGTACGTAGTATCCTCTTTCTTTTGCAACGACTGGTTCTTGAGAGGTGTAACATGCCCGTAAGTATCTATTTTCCAATTGGACGGCCCAGAATTGGCGAAATGCATTGGCGCCTGGCTCGTGAAGAGAAAACGTTGGCGGCTAAATTAGCTGAGACTGCGGGAAGCGTTTCGTGTGCTTGCCGCCTGCGGTTGGGAGCGGGGCTGTGATTGGCTAGAGGCCTTTGCAGGGGTATAAGGGCTGCGGCATTTGGGGAGAGGAAGGCCAATGATTTTTGGGGGAGAAAATGGTTCGCTTATGGAATGGAGATGTTTCATGAGAGAAGGAGCTGGAGTATGGTGGCTCGGATGTGACGTAATTGTTGACATGTGGCAATTTGTGTTGTTTAGAAAATGGTCAAGCCTTGTGGTGGTGGTGGTGGTGGTGGTGGTGGTGGTGTACGCGCCAGGGTTACTGTCGGCTTGGAAGAGGGCATCGGCGGAGGTGAGTAGTATATACAAAAGATACACTATAACTCATGTATAAAGATTTATTTAATTTTCATAAAATAAAATAAAATAACAAGAGTAGTTGACGGACCTTGCCGGCTGCAAAGTTGCGACACCAAGTATCACGAAGCGCCCGATGGCCGGCTTCAACACCACTTATCCCTCGATTAATGATATCATTCATCTTTACATAAATTACCCTGTTTTTAAAACTACATCAAATTCCTACAGACATGCGAAAACTCCCACTCCAGCACAACTCTTCGCTCCGTCTTCTCCATCCGGCCCCCAAAACATGCAGCCCAACGCATGACCAAAGCCGGCACACCAAATCAAGTAATCCCGACCGTGAACGGCAAAGCCTTGCATTTTCACCCTATCAAGAGCCCAAATAATCACGCGGACTCATTCAGCCACCACCAGTAAGACGAACGAGAATCACCACAACACACCACACCGATCCGCCCCGTCCCGACACCGGGTCTTAGATTCATGAGACACGCAGGGACCGCGGCACATGTCAAGCTACGTAAATAGTACAAGGGAAAAAGTGTTCTTTTTTTTCCCTTGTACAAGGCTCGACCGGCACTAGCCTACCAAGAATAAAAAAGTCCCTCCGAGAGCAACAGCAGCAACATGCAAAGTTCCGATGACGGTGGCGAAATTCCTCGCAGCACCACAACTGACCGCTGCTTTGGCCACATACGAGCACCTACTCTAGTTAAACCACAACTCAAACTTGCAGGGGACACTGTGCTCACGTGGACTCATGTCGCCAGCGCAGAGTATCCGCCATCATTTGCAAGAAAAAAAGCGTAAAGGCGCTCTTATTCGATGAAATTCCTCCCACGAACTAGTTTTAAAAACCCTTGTAACAGTTATTAGCCTGCGGGGAAGGAAGAAAAGAACCAAGTATAATGGCTGACTGTTTTACACGCCCTCCCCCCCCCCGGCTCATTTGCCTTCATCCTATTACAGTCCGACTTGGGCACAGTATCTGCAATTCAACAGTCGTCACGCGCCTCCCCTTTCCTACTATTAGGCCGTGGCCAAGAGTGACCATGTAAATTAAATTATCCAGCGTGGCGAAAAGAATACTACGATGCCCTGAATAGAATAGAATGGAGGTTCCCTTGGTACGTAATAATTCACTAGTTCACACGTTTGAAACAGTGACAACGTCACACGCGCTCAAAGAGGCAACTCCTGCCTGTTAGCGCTACAACCCAGTAAACACCCACCAAACGTTGATGCCCTGACACAGTTGGTATATCTCGGCCTTAAACAAAGAAAGAAAAGTAAATGAACAAGTAAACTTGTCTAGTGGATTGCACGAAAATGCCTTACTACTCTCAGACAGAGCTACTTTTCCCTCTGGTAATATTATACCCAAGTCCTGCTCAATACAATCCAGCCGAGCCCAGCCCTTTCCTCAAGTAACGTAATATGCGCCAGCGTTTACCCAATGCCCGCCTGGTATATATAGTATAACGAGTGATTAGTGCATCAAAGAGCACCTTGCCCTTTCAAAAAAAAAAAAAAAAAAAAAAAAAAAAAAAACCCAAAGCTTTCAGCAACTCTCCGCCTATGAGCTGCCTGTACAATCGAAGCAATGCTCCACGTTAGCTAGACACCCAAATAGGCTTAGGGCGGCTTACTGTTACCTGCAACTGCGCAGAACAGCTTGCCCCGGTTTTTTGCCGTACGAGTCCTTGGGCCGAACTCCGTGTCGTATCCTCAACCTCATGACGCACTGAGCTTTCTTTGCCCGTGTTTGCAAACACGTATCGACGCGAGAGGACTCTCCGGAGCTATACTTGCACCAATTGAGGACGCAGACGCAATTCTCAAACGCTTCGAAACCCGCAAACTAAACTCATGTTTTAACAACGGCTCTTGAACCGACCAGCGAAGGTCGGATGTTGCCGCCAACCACAGGTCAATCAGTCCAAGCGCATTCATCATGGCGTCCAACCACCACATCATGTTCGTGCGTCGCATGTTTCGCACGCGACTGCTACGGGTCCTCATCTTTGCCTTTTTCCTATTCAACATCTTTGACGTCCTTCGAATCCACCACAATCTCGCGAGCGAGCGAGCCCAAACGAAACCCCGAAAAACCGGCCGGCCTCGCGAGCGCATCTACATTGCGGGCATGCACTTCAACAACGGTGACATACTCAAGAAACACTGGAACAAGGCCGTCATTGAACTGACAGAGTACTTTGGGCCGGAAAACGTCTTTGTCAGCATATTCGAGAGCGGCAGCTGGGACGACACAAAGGAGGTGCTCTATGATCTGGACCGGGAGCTCGCCAGCAGAAACGTCCCACGGCGCTTGGAGGTGTCGCATGTTACGCACAAGGATGAAATGTCGAGTACCGACAAGGGGGACGGCTGGATCGATACGAAGCGGAATAAAAAGGAGCTGAGACGGATACCGTACCTGGCCAAGCTGCGGAACAAGACACTACAGGATTTGCTCGACTTGTACAAGAATGGCACTACTTTTGACAAGGTACTGTTTTTGAATGATGTCGTCTTTACGGTAAGTAGCCATTGGTCGGGTGATTAAGAGAGAAAAAAATGGCCGGCTAACGTCACGGGTGCCAGACGGACGATGTGCTCAACCTCATGGATACCAACGATGGCGACTATGCGGCAGCCTGCTCCCTGGACTTTTCGAAACCGCCGCTGTACTATGATACATTTGCGCTGAGAGATGCCGAGGGCAGCCCACATATTATGCAGACGTGGCCATATTTCAAGGCTCGAGGCTCGCGGTCGCCTTTGGTGAATAACCACGATGCAGTGCCGGTTACCAGTTGTTGGAATGGCATTGGTTAGCTTCCCCCTTCTCTTTTCCCGACCAGGCTGGATTGTTACTAACATTGCTACAGTTGTAATGCCAGCAGACCCATTCGTATCGTCTACAAAACTGCGGTTCCGCGGCGTGCCAGACTCTCTGGCAAAATATCACCTAGAAGGCTCAGAATGCTGCCTTATTCACGCAGACAACCCGCTCTCCAAGACATTGGGCGTATACTTGAATCCGCGGGTACGAGTCGGCTACAACATACCCGCATATGAAAAGACACATCCAACGTCATCATGGGTTACCGCATGGGGAATCTTTGCAGGCTTGTGGAAGAACCGCATCCGGCGCTGGACGCATGTGACGTTTGAGCACATGGTTGTGCAGTCGAGGGTGCGGAGCTGGAAAAAGCAAGAAATGGGCAATCACGAGCCAGGCGTTTTCTGTTTGATTAATGAGATGCAGGTCCTTGCTGAGAATGGCTGGGCACATGTATAAAGAAAGGCATATAAGAAACTTGGTGACGGTGTACTTTTTAGCGACGGTTCAGATTAACCATGATACAGCATTTACGACACCCAACATATGTTTCAAGAGCAACATTAAAAATCAAAGAGAGTTAATCAAATTTCTATTATAAAACAAAAGGCTAAAATTAGTCAATCTCCAAGCGTTAAAAAAAGACTTACCTCTGCAGCATACACTTCTTCTCCTTTCTGTCTTTTTACCCTCAACTACTTCTGCGCAGGCGGCACCTCGTCTGAAGCAGAAATCACATTTCGCAACAGACTATACGGCCGAAGCTCTCTCAAAAGCTGCGTCTCCAACCTCATCGCGTCTCGAATCTTGGCATATTCGGGGTCAGCAGCCCGACGATGCAGCATTGCATACGTCGACACTTGGCCGCGGAACATTTTACGCAGCTCCTCGCGCGTAAATATCGACGTGTCCCTATCCGGCTCGGTCATGATGTACAGCGCATCAATCAGGAGCCCATCCGTCCACGCAATCTCTTCAATGTCCCGCAACAGGTACTCGGCGTAGTGTCTGCCCCTGCGGCTCAGGACCGGCTCGTATAGCGTCCCGTGCTCGTCGGTCACGTAGTGGCGTGGGTTTGCGACGGTGCGTTTGGCCAGGTGCCGGATGAGAGACGGGTTAGCGGCGAGGTACTGTTGGACCTTTTCGGCCGAGGTTCCGTCGGGCATGCAAAGGCTTCTGCGGATGCGGTCGATGAGGATGCTGCCGAGGGGTGAGGTCATTGGGTATGGGGGGAAATAGGATTTGGCGTGGGATAGGAGCTCTAGGTCGCTGTCGTCTGCGTCTTCGTCGGAGGAGGATTCTGAGTCTCGCATTTCTATGTCGCTGTCTGCTGAGTTTTGGGTGTCGTTTCCTGAGCCTGAGCCTGAGCCTGGGCCTGAGCCTGGGCCTGAGCCTGATGCATTGTCTTGATTCTGGGCGGCGGCGTTGGGCTGGGATGACTCGCCTACGATTATGCTGAGTGCGTTCCAGGTTGCTGGGTTGTTGAGGCTGTAAGGGGTGTTGTTGTTGGTGGTGGTGCTGGTGTTGTCAGTGAGGTAGTGCTCGGGGTAAGCGTCTTCCATGGTGTAGTCATTGTTTTCTGAGTACTCACCGGAGTTTTGGGTTGAGTTGTGGTTGAAGGCCATTTTTGCTGTGTGATGGTTGGGCGTCGTTTTGATGCTTGTTGGTGCGAGTGTTGGCGAGCGAGTAGAAAAAGATTGGTGTTGTTGTGTTGTTGCGTTGAGTGAATAGAGGTTAAAATAACACAGAATAGGAGGACGTTTAAATATCATTGGGGTATATTGTGTTCTATTTGCTTACAAACTGTATGAGAACAATGTCCTTGATCTACTTGGTTGGTGGACTGCTGCTCAAAGCGGGTTGTGGTGTTCCTTTCATTGATTTCGTCGTTCTTTGTGAGCAACCAGTGCCAGCTGGGGTCTGCTTTTTTTCGCAGCGTGCTAGGTTGATGGTCAAGGGGTTGAAAGACACTGCACATGCTGCGAGTCTATGCTTTTGCAAAAGCAAATTACCGTTTTACTGCAGTGTCGCTTTGAGCGCCTTAATAATCATCAATGTACATGTGTGCCATTCTGCAGTGGCCCCTTGTCCACTTGTGGCCCTTAGAATCCTCATAAGTCCGATTTTCTACAGCGAGTAGTCTCAGCCTTCGACCCTGGCCGTCGCAGAACACAATTGATTGGATAATTGAGCCAAGATCGGGCAGAATATGCCCTATGGTTCGGGAAATGAGACTCTTAATTGGATAAGGGAGTGGAAAAACGAAACACACCAAATTCCCCCAACCAATAACATATTGTGGGATAAGCAACCTGATATTGATAACTTTTTTTTGCTCCTTTATTCTGTTACACCTAACCCCACCCTCCCATATCTTATATAGCATTACCTAGTAAGGTTGAGCTGGTGCATTTCTCCTTCCTAAGCGTAACTACGTAAGACATGACTATATTTACCAACTAAAAGAGCAAATGACGAAAATCTTTATCAACACGATAGAACTACTTACCGCGCTACAGTCCTTATATATTGCATCGCATGTCGCTTGTGACAATACGCACTTGTGATAGTCACTGTGACATTCTGATTGGCATGGGCCTACAGCAAGAACTGATGCAGAAGTTCCTATGAGGATAGTGAAGAGCGTGAACGCTTTCATCTTTGTTGAAATGTAATAGGGCAAGAAAAAAAAGCTAAATAATGATTTGCGCTTTAAAGCCATGATAGATGAGAGAAAAGCAGTTTCGCGATGCTAGCAAGGGTACGCAGACATTTTATAGCCAGGCAGCTGAAGAGTCCGTGCCACACAAGAGGTGAACTTCTAAGACCTACGATACTATGTCTTGATATATGACTTGCAATTATCCAATAAGCTACGCCGATTAAAACTCAGGCTGCCGATCCTATTCATAATAATAGACAAAAGCTCCTACCTTTTTATGCCTCATCTCCTTTGCAATGTATGCGCGATGTGGCGGAGATGGCATAGCATTCATCATATCAGATTTACGTCCCTAACACCAACGCACCACGAATGCTGCTCACACAGTAGTAAAAGCAAACTGCCTCAGGCGTAGGAGGCTTCCTGCTAGTCTAACCTGGTTCCATCGCGAAGAAGAAGTGGTCTATTAAGACCCCTTGCTATATCATAGAAGTCAGCAACACAGTCAGCAACCTGCTGTTCCAAATCTCGCTAAGAATATATGTATTCGATTTCTTGTGGTTGCTAGCTGATCTAAGCTGTGGTTTTTTTGCCCCTTTCTTCTCTTCAATTTCGCCCAGCAACAGTGCGACTAAGGGTTTTTTTAGATGCTTTGAAAACCTGCGCGGGTCTCATCAGTGTGGGCTGCACAAAACTGTACGTCTTGCAGTTGTGGAACTCGGCATTTGCATTGTGTTTTCTTACGCCAAAACCCATGTTGCTTGGCATGGCGGTACAATATGTAGGTCGTTCACTTTAGGTTTGTAGTGTAGGAGTTGGCCACTTTTCAGCCAGCTACTCTGGGCCAAAACACTGATTACCTTAGTATTGGACAGTGCGAGCCTTTCCACAAGAGGTACTAATTGTACTAACGAGGAAATGCTACAACTTAGATTCAAGCTCGACCCCGCACGGCACACTCAGCTTCCGGCCCATTCTATAAGTAAGTTTAGTATGTAATTAGGCGTTTGTCCACCATTGTAAACACTCCCGTGCTCTGCGACCATGCGACATTGCCGTTATTTGTGCAACAGACGCCTCCAACAAGTTGTTTAGAGCTGAGAAAATGTCCAGATTCGTGCTTCCGGCTTATGGCTGCCTCGTTTTACGATTTGTACATATATGCATCGTCGCCCCAGTCCTGACTGACCCTCATCTCGATGCGGGTTACGGATACTCGTGCAGTATGGCCCCACCTATTCACACCACCATCGCTTCGAGCTACTTTCATGTACTCGTAGACTGTTTGTGAACTCGGAAGCTGTCCCATGCATCCGTAACCATACTTGTACAACAAAGTCGCCACATACGTAGTTCCACTCCACCCAGGGTCCAGTCACATCTCCACATATGGCCTCCCGCACAAATGGTCTCTACTGACACAGGAGCGGACAGGAATACCCACCACCATTACTCGTAGGAGGGGGACATCGAATGCCTGCTCCAAAATTGAATCATCCCAGACTATAAACTACACGACATATAATAAGAACTTGCCGCTTGCCAAACGGGTTCCGAGCCCGTATTGGCCAACATGATTCTGCGTGAACCACCAACAGAGCGAATCTGAAAAAAAAAAAAAAAACCATGGATCGACATTACGTACCATTACGCTCGGCCGCTCCCGGAAGCGACTATGGCGACCAGACATTGGGCCTCTCGAAGCCCCTTGAGAAGCGTCGACGCGTCGGCGTTTCTGTTGCGTGCAATTCATGCCGACAAAGAAAAACCCGTGTATGCTGCGTACTTGCCCTATTGCTGTATATTTCAATCTCTAACGTCGTGGTCCAGTGTGACGGCATCCGTCCGGCCTGCTCGAACTGCTTATCACAAAACATACCTTGCCTATACAGAGACAACGTCGAATTGTCGCCCGAGGTCAAAAAAATTGTGATTGAAACGATAGGAATGCTCAGTAGTCTGCCAGAGGCGGAGCTATCGACGCTTCTTGCCTCTTTGAAGTCAGAGAACAATGCATCTGTTATACTCTCTGTACTGAGGGACAAAACCGGTGCGGAGGACTCGCCAAAGGACACGACAGGCGGAGCCCGTGATACGACCAGTTCATTCGGGTTTGAGACGCAGAATCCAACCGCTTACCCGCTTATACCGCTTCCAAGAACATTTGAGCAGCCATATCCCGAGCTCACTCCGTTCTCGTAAGTAGGCCACCACTGAGTCTTAGCAGCTAGTGAGATTATTAAGAAAACGACCCGTGTAGGCAAAACGGCTTGCCTGACACTCAAATGTCTGGCATCTCGCCTCGGCAGCCATCATTTGAAACGAACAAGCAGGCAGAGAGTAGCAGCACCCAGGCCGCCCTGCCAGAGCTCTGCGACCCTCGCCTTGAAAACCTCGACATTCGGCTCTGGACAACCGTCCCTACAACCAACACAACGGCTGCCAGGTGCATTTCTCTATACCTGGAAACTGATCACCCGCTTTTAGGCCATTTTGATCCTGAGCTTTTTGTCTCCGACCTAGTGTCCGGGCGCAAGGAGTACTGCTCATCGCTCCTTGTTAATGCGCTTCTGTATTGGGCATGCGTACGTCTTCGCTGATGACACGCGGTCGATTCCTATACGCAGACAGGTTTTAGCTAACGCGTGCTGCAGCAAATGTACGGTTACTTTGACCCAAGAACTGAGGAGCTGGTAGAAGACTTCGGCGTTGAGGCAGAGAGACTATGGGCGATGGAACGCACGTCTGCAACGGACTCTATCACAAACCTCGCAGCCGCCGAATTCATATGCCTCGGCTACCTCGGGCAGGGCAAAGACCACGCATTAGTAGAATACGTCGCCCAAGCGTCAGCAATGGGCACCCGCTTAGGCCTATTCGGCGTTTCGGAAGATGACGACGCCATACAAGAGACAAGCACGTCTCAAGGGCCCGGAAAAGCCGAACGAGCGCGGATGTTTGCCGCATGGGGGGTTTTCAATTGGATAACGTAAATATCTTGCAGGTAATTGCAACAGTAGTGACTTTTGAGCCGGCTAACTGGTGGATGGTGGTTAGACTTATGTCTCTGTTTTACCGGCAACCGGGCATATTCTGCCCCAGACATCCGCCACGCATGGCGATTCCCGAATGCAGGACCCCGAGTGAGTATCGTCCCGATATGCCACGACCTCCATCAATCAATTACATGGGAAGTACGTTCCCACACATTTGTCGCTTTTGGTGCATAGTGCACGAGGTCAGCCTCGCCTACGAAAGTGACACAATGCAGCCTTGGGGTTCTAAAAGTAGTCTCGCATTTGCCGAGTTCAAGTTTCGCGAGCTCCTCGCGTGGAGCAACAATCTACCACCAAGCCACAGTCAAGGGCGTGATCATCCGCACCAAGTTGTTATCCTACAGTGAGTTACTAACGAGCGGATACTGTCTCTACCTTAAAGGCTCGACGATAAGAAAACTAACGCTCGGTACAGTCTCTGGTTCCACGCAATAATCCTCGATATTTTTCGTCCCTTCATCCAAGTCCCTACGCAACAGAGGCTTCCCTTGCGAACCTTTGCCGGAATAACCGTCACCGCAAATGACGTATGCACCGCGTCTATCGCGCAGCTTAAGCATCTTATTACAGAATACCGCCTTCACTACAAGTCTTCAAATTACACCATCCTCTGGCAAACAGCACTAATATACGCTATCAATGCAATTCTCAATGACGCAGACAGCTTGACTTGGTACACTGACTTATTGACTTGCATCTACGCCTATGAGAGCCTTGCCCGGTCGTGGCGCGTTGTTGGAGGTATTTCCAAGGGTCTGTTGTCACTTGCGATGCGAAAGAGTGACCTATCAAGTCGCGCTGCTGTACGCATTTTAGGCGACCTCCGTCGTGGTGGCCTACAAGAAATCTCGGGGGAAATCAGAGCGACATTTATTGCGGATCTGACTCTGGCTCTCACGGATCACAAGGCAGCGTCAATGGAACACCTGGCGGGACAGTTTGAGGATAATGTGTGGATTAAGGACTACACAACTATCCTGGATGACAAAGACAAAAATTGAACTGTGTGAGAGGAAACTTGTGCTGGTCAGATTATGATGCCACAGCCCTCGACAGGAGCAAGTTCTTTTCTTTTTGATCAGGAAAGCCGAGGCTATGCGCTCTCATTTGCACGCCGAGCTTTGATAAAGAAAGTTACACTGTATTACCTCGTGCTGCGGTATGCATGAGGTCGACTTCAAAATCTTAGTACAAGGCCGCTTTATGAGGGACTGCATGCTTTGAGAAATGGACGGATGTACTCACGGTGAGTTACTTTTCCACCTGCCCTTTCTGCATATAACAGCGCTCTGACTCTCCCCATGATGTGGGAAATTTGTTTTCACATACAGCTCCTGTCATTTGTCTTTACGTAGGGTTTCAAGCCATTTGCGTACAATGTACAGAGTAGTATATTTTGGATAGCTGCTGCCTTGTTAGAGGCGAAGAGACTACCCTTTCTTTCCATCACCGCGTTTGATGCATTGCAAATTTCTGATTAAGTTTTGTGCATATATGGTTGTACTAAAGAAACCCGAAATTAGAGGTATAATTCTGTTCTCTAAACGAGAGCGAGTTGTACAAGAGCCCGTTGTCACGCCGTAAGACATTATTACCACCCAACTGTTTTCAGAAATACTGCTTCTGCACTTGAAGGTGCTTGATGCATGTGGAAATTTGCACGTAATAGCCTTGATAATACGAGTAATACCGACTAGTGTGAGCTATAGTACAACTCGCAAAAATCTCAGAGTTCGTCAAACAGTTTAAAAAACAAAACCGGCTCACTTTCCAGCAGAAAACCCCAAACCGCAGTCAGTACAGTGACAAGTGCTACCTTCGCAATCCCAAGACGGTCCATGCTCTTTGAGGCACCGGTCCCTATCATAGGCCGGACATCCCTTCAAGGTGCACATGGCTCCCTTTTCTCCACAGGTACATGTGTTGCAGCCGTCGTCGGAAAGGCCGGCGTCATTTCCAAAATAGACGTTTCGGCACTTTTCAAGGGTGTAGTCGCCGCAAATGTTGCGAGTCAAGGCGACGACTTGGCCGTTGGACATGATGCATTTGTTGCAGTCGCCTAGCTCTTCGGGGCACGGGACGGAGTGGCAGCATTGAGCTGTGGTTAGAGTTGCGATGGCGAGGAGGGCTGCAAGGGTCTTCATGGCTGATTGTATTGTGTATTGTTATTTCGCTAAAGTTATGTCAATAGTGTGGTGATGCAAGTATAAGCGTTATTTGACTACGGACACAGGCAGACAGCAGTGTTTTATAGCTCAATGCAGCTCTTGGCATATTACAACTGATCCATATATAGCCAAACTGAGGGCTGCTTGTCAGGTGTATCTCTAATGTCTCGGGATAGTTACGCCATGGCTGGGCAGAGTTGAGCGGTGATTTGTGGGATCAACGTTTCTTTGCTCTTGGCAGAATCACAAATACGAGAGTTTTGCTGCATCTCTGCGCTAAGAGAACCACAAAGCTTACTTTATTCTCTGTAAACGTGGGTTGGTTCTTCAAAATGCTGTCCGTTATGCGCAATGCTTGCTGCATTCGTCTCTTGATGCTGTGAGTTGTCTCGCCCCAAGAAACGCCATGTGCTTGACTGAAACTCTAACAATACGAGCAACATATGACTTTTTTCTTTTTGCTATGCTGTTTCTTACCAGCTGGACAAATTGGAGACAAACTTAATTAGTATGCACGACAGGCTGGCTATTAATACGAGCTCGTTGCTGGTCCATGACGTTGTACTCGGGTCAGCCGGTTCAGCCGTACTCAGAATAGAACAAGTCGTCTTGGCCATTTATAGTACTGTAGCGCAACCATGAGAATGCAAAAAGCAGGACCCCCGAGGCAAGAAAAATAAAAGCAACTCAATTTCAGGCGAAATTCGATCGTGTTAGGCTATTTCAGCTATTTACCCACTACAAGTCCCATAGGCACATCTCGGAGCGATCATGTACGTCCGCAATGGGACATCACAATCGGCCGAGAACCAACTACGACGCGCAAAGCCTCCACTCCCACTATAGGCAGCGGTTTAAGGACCTTGTTTTTCTCCGTATTTACGTTTCATTTTAAAAAAGTTACAGAGCACAGTATTTTTTATTCCCTTCCATCACCGGATACATTGTTTTCATTTCGCAGCCTAATTCCACAATGCGGGTGCCTGGGGGCTACCCTAGGCGTCACGATTTACTGCGCTCCTATTGGCCACGGCTGCCAGCTTCGTCTCGGCGAGGGGCGGGGGAAGAAAGCAAAGTGTCACCTGCAACACTCTTGATAGGGAGAAAGACGTAATTCGCACTGGCTCGGGATCGGGGTTCGGGAGAGGCCACATCACCAGCGTACGTGTCTTTTTCCGCAAATGAATTGAACAAGTGATGTTTTGTTTTGTTTTCTGTTCTCTTTTGTCGGTGAGAGAATTTGGTGTCGAATCGTCTTGGCAATTTACCTCGTTTCTGCAGTGTAACCCGTCAATAATAAGTGACCGGACAATGGGGAAACAAGAGGTGGCATAATAGATTGGCTGGGCTATGTGACCGACCAGCCCTACAAAGCTGCCTGGCTCCATGTGCAGGAATGAGTACATGCTTCCCAACTTGGCGGTAAATTAATGGCCAATGATGATCCATCTAGTCGTATATACTGTGCCAGATGCACCGTATCCGCAAACTACAGGTTCCAAGCATCAAGAACCATTGACTCATACCTGGCTGGCTACAACATGTTGCAAGAAACAAACGGCAGACATGCAAGTCCAATTATTTATCGCTAGCATTCTTATAAAACCGCGGAAACGATTTTCCTTAAACAAATGAAGCTGGCTCCCTCTTTCATTTCGAAGGAGGCGCAAGCAATGCCCCGGGCGTGGGAACATACGAGGGAGCCTCGGGTTCAGTCTTACCCTCAGGCCTGCCGGAGACCAGGGCCCCAGGCGCACTTCTTTGGCCTTTACAGTGCCAGGAAGATAGCGTCTGCACTGGTTCTGACGATGCGCCGAGTGATCCGTGTATGAGCTGACACTTGAAAGCACACGAAACGAGCGAATGGTTGGATCATTCTTAGTAAACAATGAAACAAGTTGCTTTTTTATTCAATATTTTCAGGCTATGAGCTGATTAGTCCATCCAGAATTCATCATTTCGTTACCAATCGACCACAGTGCATGGTGGCTAAGGAAACGCAAGGCATAGCCCAATTAGTAAGTGGCCGGCTGGCCGCCCTTGTTAGCGCCAACGAAACGAGACCACCAAAAAGCGTGGAGCTGTGTCACTCGACGGTGTTCCAGCCCTGCAAGGCAGTGTGATGGGCTTTTTATTACTATATCGTAAGGTGACTGGGGGGGAGAAAGGAGTCCTTACTTGCCTTTCACCTTTGCTGCTCAGCCGTGTGTGCGCTGTGACGAGAGTCGCTCTGCCACACACGCTCGGTTTCTGAAATGGTGACACGACATGCTGTTGTACTACGCTTGGCTGTCCTCTGGGAGACCAAAGCGTACGAGTACATCGAACTGAGCCTATTACCAATCCTGCCTGTCTACTCGTACATACCTGATCAAACTCAGTGCTCAGAGGCTCGTCTTGATTCAGCCGAATGCCGCCGAGGTTAACAAATTGTCGGAACGGATGGCCGGGGCATCGCCAGTGATTATTGAGCAAGAATGTCGTGGCCCATTTCCCAAAGTTGTCTCAAAATAGGGTACCTATACCTGTGGCACTATCGCGGCCTGAGCGGAAGGACTGGTTAGTAAATCCGCCAGTGTCAGGCCGATGCAGCCGTGGTGGTGGAAAAGACGACGCGTGGTCGGGCCAAGACAAACGCCCGCTCGTTAGCACCAAATGTACTGTGTACACGAACAAGCGCCAAACGCCAGCGCTGACATGGATGGCCGTAGGGGAGAGCCACAGCACACAACAGTGGCCCGACTAACCAACGGCGCTAACACCTTCGCCCCTGCAAACCGAGCTAGTCCCAATCCATCCATAGCTCTAGGCAGCAGCCTGCCTTGGGCTGAGGGCACCCACTTTGCTGTCGTTTCCACGCACCCACCCTCCGCGAGTACATCATCACCTCGTTCTCTTTTCTCTGTCCACTCCTCCCCTTCTTTACAAGTATTGCGCCTCGTCGCTCGTCCTCAGGCCACCTTGCTTCTGCTTCACGTCTTTGGAGAGCAACGTCGTTGTCGCTTCATTCATCCGACACGCCCCGCTGCCCCTTGTTTTTGGCGCTACTGTCCCGCTGTCTTTTTTCCTATATCTGTTTGCCATTGTCCGCGTCGTGCCCTCCAATCTCCGCACTTTGCCTCTCGTGTCCGCAAAGTCCGAAATCGACTTGCCCACGACTGATCGATCTTCAGTCTCTACACGACCATTATACATCCTGGTTTTGGCAGACTGCATCTAGATACTGCATTATTTGTTTCGGTTGCCACGTCGCAGCAGCTCAATTTTGTGCCGATCCTAGATAGGACCCGGCTGTTGGTTGGCGCTGCACTGCCTCAGTCTACAGAGTAAGGAATACACCCATTCCCCGTCCCGACGACACATTCTGCCCCTGCGGCCTTCTGCACTTTTTTCCATTTTACGACTGGCACTCCGTCTCTCTTTGGGGCCCTGCAGTCTTTATCCAGTTGCTCCTCATCCATCGACAGATCCGTCGATTGCTGCGGCTGTGACTCACACACCATCTTTCCTTGATCCTGCCGCCACCACACCACACCAAAGGAACCCACTTGGGCTAACCATACCTGTTGCAAAAGGTCTCTGGATACCGAAAGCCATTCCTGTTTTAATCTGTCGACTTCCCCGCCCGCCAGTTTCTTCAAAATGTCCTTCTCAAACCCACGTCGCACTGTGACTCGTCCGGCAGCAGAGCCCGAGTCTCCCATGGCACTTAAGACCAGCATGGCCCTTCGCAAGGGTGCCACCTTTCATTCTCCTACATCTCCCTCTTCTCCCGACGAGGATTATACTCCTCCCCGCCTCACTCGCGCTCAGTCCCAGCTTGACGACGTTATTCACGCAAACCGTCGCCGTGTCGCCTTGACTCTTTCCGATATCGACGAGGCTCTCGCAAAGACCGAGGCCCTCACTCTTTCGGACGCGGAACCCAAAAAGAAGAACAGGCCTGCTCTGCGTGATACCAGCCTTCCCGTACCTCGCGGCCTTTTGGGCCTCCCCCCGGTCGTCGATCCTGCGATGGCCATAGACGAGACCGAGCGCCGGGTTCTTCGCCCGCGTTCGGTTCGCCGCACCAGACATGCATCTGACAGCGGCCTCGGGAGCTCACTTGCGTCGACAAACGACAAGTGCTCTGCTTCCGACAAGAAAAGCTCAAAGATGGCTCCAGTCACCCGCACTGCCGTTTCAAACGGAAGCAACCTGCTTCCCAACCTCAGCCGTCGGGCCGTCAACCGTATTCACGAACACACACTCGGCCCGCTGCTAGAGAAGCCCACTCTCAAAGATTTTGAGCCCATCGTGCTCGACATCCCTCGACGTATTCGCTCCAAGGAGATTATCTGTCTCCGCGACGTCGAGAAACACCTTTACTTCATGGCACCGGTAAGTCAACTTTTATCTGGTAATGGCGTTTGGAGTGATACTTATCGGAAATTGCGCCTAAAGGAAAAGGCCAAGACCGCCGCACTCTACCTGGATTTTTGTCTTACCTCGATTCGATGCGTGCAAGCGACCGTGGAATACCTTACCGACCGCGAGCAAGTCCGACTTGGCGACCGCCCTTACACTAACGGCTATTTTATCGACTTGAAGGAACAAATTTATGAGTACGGCAGACAACTCGCTGCCAAGGAAAAGGGCACTCTTGCCGACAACATGGACCTTGACATGTATGTACCACGCTTTGTGCCGCTTACGCACGACACTAACACGCCGTTCAGTGGCGACGAGGTTCGCCTTCACGGTGGCATAGCCGAAAATGGCCGCCCCGCTGAGCTAGTGCGCGTCAAAAAGGACGGCACCGCCATCTCCATGGCCACTGGTAAAGTTGTCGATCTCAACGAAACCGCCGTCAAGTTCAAGCGCTCCTTGAGCGAGCAGCTTGATGATGATGAGGAAATCATGCGTTCCATGGCCCGCCGCAAGAAGAACGCCACCCCCGAAGAGCTCGCACCCAAGAAGTGTCGCGAGCCGGGCTGCAACAAGGAATTCAAGCGCCCTTGCGACCTGACTAAGCACGAAAAGACGCACTCGCGTCCGTGGAAGTGCCCTATCCCAACCTGCAAGTACCACTCTTATGGTTGGCCGACGGAGAAGGAAATGGATCGCCATGTCAACGACAAGCACTCTGATGCCCCATCAATGTACGAGTGCTTGTTCAAGCCTTGCCCGTACAAGTCTAAGCGTGAATCCAACTGCAAACAGCACATGGAGAAGGCGCACGGCTGGACCTATGTCCGAACCAAGACTACCGGCAAGAAGATGCCCATGAAGCCCACCATCCAGCAAACCACTCCGCAGCAGGGCAACTTGTCGACTCCGTCGTCGACACCTGTTTATATGCCAACCCCTCCTGACGAGAGCATGGGCCAGGGTCAGCAGCCTCTTATGGCTGACTTCCCCTTGTACCCGAGCGACGCTGACTGGATGGAGACTGTCCAGCCCATGCCCGACACTATAGACGTCATGGACTTGGTTCCCGAGAATGAGAACCACTCTCCTTCGTCATCCGCATCTTACGAGCAGTACCCTCCGTACCAGAACGGCTCGGCATTCATCATTAATGATGAGGATCTGTACGCCGCTACAGTCCAGCTCCCATCTCAGATGCCTCTTGCGGAGCAGATGTATGAGAGCAACAAGATGCTGATCCAGCAGATGCACACTTTCCCAACGCAGCTGCACGGTGCTGTGCATCATCAGATGGCGGCGCCAGCTCACTTTTCGCCTTCTGGACAGGAAAATGCCATGCTGTACACTCCTACCTCTCTTCGCGAGGTGGACGAGAGCTTCGATGATGCCCTCGTCTCTGATGGGGCTGACTTTCAGCTGTTTGATGCCCACGCCAACAAGGGTGTTGACTTTGAGCTCTTTGGCGAGATGCCGAGCGCTGACATGGGCTTTTCTCAGAACACGCAGCCCGACATTTTCCAGCACATGGATTTGTCCAACCTTGACTACACCACTTTCCAGGAGTAAGGCGGAAGAGCTCTAGCCTTGACTTTTGAGAGAGAGTTGTAGTGCTGCTTTTATTGTTTAGATTTGACTTTTTCTCTAGTTGGCACGCAGTGACGCACAGAACAGAGATTGCCACTTTTATGAAGGATGAATAATGTAACACCAATAAGCGACACGGATTTTTGCATTTAGATAGTCGACACAAACGCAGTAATGGATACACTTTTTGCGTCATTTGCTTGCAGTTTCTTTCTGTGACATGCGTAGGCTCAGTATTCGTAAGTAATGAATGCATGCACACAGAGGTCATTGGTCTCAGATATGACGTCGTAAGTGATTGGAGCTTGGCGTGGGGGAAATTGGTAATTACCCCTGCACGCGGAGATTGCGACAACCTCTGAGGGCAGGCGCACCGCTTGAATGCAGGAAACTATTCTTCTCAGCATTGTTGCATTCAGCTCGAAACCGGCAGAAAAGAGAATATGAGCACTATGCAGCAGCCAATATACATTGGAGGCGGCATAAGGTTCAAGGAGCCACCGGATGTCACTAGGTCTGTTGACCATGGCGATGGGCATAGACCGCCTCAGCCTAATCGAGGCGCGGCTCCTTCCAAGTAAGCAGTTGAACTATATGATTCATCGCCATATGGGAAAAATCGATAAATTGACATGTCTTTTTTTTTTGTTGTTCTTAGACAGCTGAGTGATGAGGAATGCTTTACGGACTCACTGCTATTCCGCGAAGAGGTCAAGCGGGCTCTTGACTTGTACGACTCCCCGACAAGTGGCAACGGTCGACGAACAACAGCAAATGATGCTAGTACGAAGCCGCGTTCGGCTACAAATAATAAGAACGGGATCCAACAGCGAGTAGTCAGCCGCACAGATATTGATACTCGGGTCCGACGAGGGACCGGGCGCGCGTACCCGAGCAAGTTTCAGGTGCCGCATCGGGATGCTACTCCGCAAGAGTTGTTTGAGAAAGTCCAGTTCCGGGGAGTCAAGGGCATACGGTTTATACAAAGGACGGAAAAGTCGACGGTTCTAGTGTATACGGATGGGTCGTGCCTTGGAAACGGCGGTGCTGGTTCGCGAGCCGGTTGGGCGGTGCAGTATGGCGCGGTAGACGGCATGGATGCGGCGGGATACTATGGCCTGCTTGAACGGTGCGGCCCGTTTGGCGACATGGGACTGCAGACGAGCAACAGGGCAGAATTGCGAGCTGCTATAGCGGCCGCGAGAGGTCTTGGGGCGCCAAAGGGGATTCGCAAGCTTGTTATTGCGACGGACTCGGAGTATGTTGTGGATGGTGCGACAAAGTGGGCTCGGCGATGGATGGAAAAGGGCTGGACGACTACGTTTGGCAAGGCGGTGAAGAATCAGGACCTGTGGTTGGCGTTGTTGGGAGAGGTTGAGCGGCATTGGGAGTCGAATCAGATTGAGATTGCGTTTTGGCGGATTCCGCGCAAGTGGAACAATGAGGCGGATGCTGCGGCCAAGGAGGCTGCGTTGTCTACTCGGCCGGAGTTTTACTTTCAGGATTCGAAGAGGGAATTTTTTGATTAATTATTGGGAATAATTCTCAGATTAAATTGTTTTGAGTTTGCTATAAAAGGGTACGATTAGGCAGATACTTGTCCAAATTGATGAAAATGTTTGTTAATATACGACAACGTTTTGTGCTACTATTGCAGTTTTCTTATTGACAAGGCGTACCATTTAGTTTCATTAAATAGGAGCTACACGAGTTAATAACATCCAATAAACTTAGTGAAATATAATTTACAAGTAAAGTTTTGAATGTATGTAGGCCAGGCTATTCTGCCTGCTGTCAGACAGTCGCATCTTACCTGACCCAGTGCTGCCTCTCCGTCCCAACCGCTACAACGGCGATTAAGTCCACTGATTACGAGCCGAGCCTTACGCCGGCGCCACCCCGAATGGGCTCCTAAGCTGCGCTAATCAGTGGAGCCTTGACCGTTACTTGCACGTTTACAGCACTGGCTTACAACGGCTGAAAAGCACCTCTCAACAAGGCCACGGCATTTTCCGATAATTTTTTCATTTGCAAATTCTTCCAGTTCTACGCGATTGATGATGCTGGATCAGATAGCGGCCACAGCTTCACAAGCCGTAGCATGCCTAGTACTATTCCTCTCCACCTGTACTCTGACAGCTTACATTGTCGTCAGCACTTCACGACGCTCTATCCTCCGCTTCGGTGCGTTGCCGGCACTGGGATACCTTTGTCACCTGCTCCTGCATGGGCTTGGTCGCCTCTCAAACAGCATTATTCTTGGAAGTGTATTCATTGGCAATACAGCCGTTGTACTGCTGCAATGTATTAATTTCCTCATTGTCAAGGGTTATGACGAACAGGACCTGACGCAGGCTGGGATATACAAGGCTACGGATGGCATTGTTGTCAAGGCGTGGCGTGCGGTGGTTTTGTTGCTTAACCTTCGAGGAACGGATACTCTCTGGCAGGACAGAAACCGGCACGAGTTTCCGGCATACTGCGTCGCAAAGACAGCCAATGCGAGAAGAGACGGCAAGACCAAAGTCAGGATTGACCGTGGACGATATATTCTTCGCCAGCTGCTTGTTTTTGCATGGCAGTACCTGTTTGCCGACGTTGCGTATTCAGTAGGGCTGGAAGGCGATCCTGAAATGGATGAAAAGATGTTTGGCGTCGGGTCAGAGTTTGCGTACAAGTCTGCTACGCCTGAGCAATGGACAGCCAAGCTGGCTGTGGGAGTGGTTGGCGGCTTTGGGCCGGGGAGGTTGTCGATTGACATGTGGTATCGCCTCTTGGCAGTGGTGTTTGTGGTGTCTGGTGTCACTGACGCGGAATATTGGCCGCCGCTGTTTGGGAGCGTTACTGAGGCGTATACGCTTCGTCGAGTATGGAGGTGAGTTTTGCAAAAATGATGGGAGATGCACGCTGTGAGAGGTATTGGCTGACCTTGATTACATGATAGTCGTTTCTGGCATCAGTTTACTCGTTGGCCTTTATCGTCGATTAGCAACTTTATCGCCAGGGACGTCCTTTGTCTCAAGAGATCTACGCATGTAGAAAGGATCGTGAATACGCTGCTGGCATTCTTGTGCTCGGGGGCGTTGCACCTCGTGATTGACTTGTACCTCGGCATCTCGCTCGCGGAATCTACAGCGATAATCTTCTTTACTGCATCTGCCGTTGGAATCATCATTGAAGATTTGGCGTTGATGCTGTGGCGTCGCCTGACTTCATCCACTGGTACCGGCCATACTCGCAAGTGGCAGAAGGCTGTAGGCTTTGCGTGGGTTGTCTTTTGGCTCATGATTACAACGCCGTGGTATGTATTTCCTCAAGCTAGGATACCTCCGGAAATGAGAAGGCCTGTTCCCGTCGGCGTATGCGAGTATATTGGTCTCCCACTTGCACCGGGCCTGCTCGTTGCTGCTGGAGTTGGAATCAAGTTTTATTTTGGCGGTGAAATCTGAAAACCCCAGCATATAATTGTATATACACTAGAATACCCCCTAATACATTAGACTAGCAAATATCACTGCGTCCTGGCACCCTTGTAGCACTGAATTTCCCTCGCATATTCATGACTAGCAATCGACACCTCTGGCAGCTCCTCAAGCTCCGTACACTCCGGCAGCAACTTGACCTCTACACACTCATCCGGCACAGGCACCTCGGCATAGTACCGCTGCTTGAAAATATTAAAGTGTCTGCCCTGGTAATACTCCAGCGGCTCATCACACGCCATCCAATTCAGCGGCGCGAGCTCCGGCCCGTCTGCAACGTAGATTCCCGCATGGCCGTTTCCGGCATCTAGGTGCGCTGTGCGAACGTACTTGTTTAGCGGATCTGGAACTAGGGAGAGTCCAAATGGGACGGGTGGTGTTGCGCCGTCTGAGAGTGTTGTCCAGTTTGAGGAGTCTTGCTGGTCGGTGCCGTCGACGTAGAATGTGCGTGCTGTGCTGGTGTCTGGGGTGCTGCCTACGAGGGCTAATCCTGCGCCGACACGAATGGATGCTAGGTAGGTGTTTGTCACGGGTATGGGGAGGTCGTTGGCTGGGTTGGTGAGTTTGACGGACAGGTAAAAGCCTTTTGATGTTGATGTTGTTGGTGGATTTGTTGGACAGCTTACGGTGAGAGCTGCTAGGGCGAGGATGAGTGGGATGAGCATGTTGGCAAGAGTTATTCTGTTTTTGAAGGGGAGAGTAGTATAGTGAGTCATAAAGGTCACGATTGAAACGGTGTTGAGTTGTAGTTGTTTATATACTTGGGTAGGTAAGATGGCACTGATGGGGAAGCTTAAGAGACCTGCGTTGCTGGGAAAGGGCGGATACGGCGGGTAAAAAGTGGCAGCTGCCATGAGCCGTTGCACGGCGTTAGTTACATACTTAAAGCGGCAGGCTATGGTACTAAATACCAGGCAATTTTTGACTGATAAAGGAATTGCTGGTGAAATTTAGAGTTTGGCGTAGGATGGCTGAACTGGGATTATTGGCTGAAGAGTCCGTATTCCTTAGGGCTGGAGAGAGTACGGTTGGGAACGGATTTGTGTATGTATGTAAGCACTCTTCTCTGACAAAACGAGAGAACAGGCCTAAAGTTGCGCATAATTGTAAAGTGCCTTGCATCATTATGCCAAGATTCCAAGAGATGTAATTAGTCGAAGATGATTTACTGCTGCGATTTGAGCTGGGTGTTGATTCTTCTGAAGCTGGCCAGGTACAACGCCTTGAACCAGGCCACCAGTACATTCTAAAGTATACTTATTTATTAAAAAACGAATACAATATACTAGAAGATAATAACTTAAAACGTCACTTATCTGTCTAAACATCTTGTTTCTTTAAGAATGACGCATTGTTATGAGGCGCTTGCTGAGGACCGCACCAAGGCCTCTGGTAGGCATGGCGTATTCTAGCGACGCCGAGCACGATATCAGGCACTTTATGTAATGTTCTTCAATACAAGCCCATTTATGGCTGCTACCCCAATTTTGGTATTACTGTCGGATTACCTTGCGGGGAGATGCTACCGCGCAACCGGCTATCCAGGTGACGTGATCGGCCCGCTCCACGACGCCATACTGTTGATGCCAGCACTAAGCGTTCTGTGCCGTCGGCGGTGCGGAGGAGAGGAAGGAACAATATAATTCATTCGCCATGTAGAGCGTAATGGATATCAGGCATTGGCTGTTGGGAAATCCGAAACTTTGATAAGGTTGAGCATCTTAAACAGGGATGGGATGGCATCATTGCTAGCTTCCCGGTTGCGGAGGGGATTTGTCTTCAACGTAGCTTAGATTTAATGTATATATAACATGTGTTACGTCGGTACAAGCCCATTTAATCATTCGCAATAAAATCTCTCTTTATTTACAGCCAAAAATGGCACAGCCTGTTGAGGTATCAAGCCTCAAGAGGCAGGATCAGTTCAGCAGCTCCTCGGACTCAGACAATGTTTCTGACGTCTCGAGCAAGCAATACGTCACTTCTACTGTATTTGCCTCTGGTGTATCTGCAGACTTTTACGAGCCTATTCCCGAGTATGAAGGGCGACATAGATATGATCCATCTGCAGAGTGGACGGATAAGGAAGAGAAGCGACTCGTTAGAAAGGTATGTGACATTGTAGGTATAGAAGACTTGACTACTGCTAACAAGCGATGGTTTTTTTTTTTCTAGTTGGACATTCGAATTTGTTCTTGGGTCTGCGTCATGTTCTTTGCTCTTCAGCTCGATCGAGGCAACATCTCCAACGCATTAGCGGACAATCTTCTCCACGACCTGGGATTGTCTACAAACGAATACAACTTGGGCATGACTATATTCTACCTCTGCTTTTTATTTGCCGAACTGCCGTCACAAGCCATTTCCAAGAAACTCGGGCCTGATGTCTGGATCCCCATCCAAATGGTCGCCTGGAGTCTAGTCGCCATGCTGCAGTGCCTGATTCAAGGCAGAACCGGCTTTTTCATCACTAGGGCTTTCCTTGGCGCATTTGAGGGCGGCTTCATCCCTGATGCTATTTTATATCTGTCGTATTTTTACAATAGCAAAGAGCTCCCCATCAGAGTTAGCTACTTTTATACGGCGTCTAACCTCACCCCCATCATTTCCGCGTTTCTGGCATATGGCATCTTGCACATGCGCGGCATTGGCGGATGGGAAGGCTGGAGATGGCTGTTTGTGCTGGAGGGAGGCTTGACGGCATTGATTGGAGTGTTTTCCTGGTTCTATCTCCCGCCTAGCCCGACGCAGACGGCGAGTTGGTTCCGAGGCAAGAATGGATGGTTTGATGAGCGGGAAGAAGTCATCATGGTGAATCGAATCCTACGAGACGACCCGAGCAAAGTAAGCAACGCCCATCATGTTGCAGAGCGGAAAAAAAAAAAGAAAAAAAGAACGAAAAAAAAAGCTAATCGAGATTATTTAGGGTGGCATGCATAATAGGCAGGGTCTCACGATGCCACTACTGTGGCAAGCCCTCTGCGACTGGGACATGTGGCCGATATACCTCCTCGGTTTGACACTCTTGCAGCCGGTGCATCCCATCATGAACTACCTCACGCTCAACTTGCGCCAGCTGGGCTTTGACACATTCGAGACGAATTTACTGACTATACCTGGTTATGTGCTTTTTGCAGTACAGCTACTTGTGTGGACGCGGGTATCGGAAAAGATTAACAATCGGTTCCTGATTGTCGTGGTTTACTCGGTGTGGGTGTTTCCGCTAATGCTGGCGCTGCGGCTGCTCCCAGACGATGCGAATACGTGGGTGCGGTATAGCTTGACGGTGTTGATGGTTGGATACCCATATGTGCATTCCATTCTAGGTATGAGGACGTCTAACAGTTTTGATTTGCACTTGTGAAGGTCGGTAAATTGTACTGACTTGAGATGCTATTGTGTAGTATCTCTTACTTCGAGAAATGCAGGATCTGTGGCGACGAGAACGGTGGGAAGCGCAGTGTATAACATGACTGTGCAAGTCAGCAGCATCATTGCATCGAATGTGAGTACACAAGTCATCAGACTTTTAAAACAGACGAGCCAAGAAATCTTCTGTATCTAATTTCTCGAAAACAGATATACCGCGAGGACGACAAGCCGTACTATAGACGCGGCAACTCGGCCCTCTTGGGCATCATTGCGTGGAATGCCGTGTTTACAATTGCCATCAAGTTTTACTATATCTGGCGCAATAAACAGCGGGAGAGACGCTGGGATGCCATGTCGGCGGATCAGAAACGGGCGTATGTTGAAAGGACGACGGACAAGGGGAGTAAAAGGCTTGATTTCCGATTTGCGCATTAATTGTGAACGCCGTGAAGGTTATCTTTTTGGGCGGGAACATTTTTTGGGACAACGACGGTCCAGGACGGTTACAAGTACGTATTCAGAAATAAAGTAGATTCAAGGAGCTTCTTCATTGTCTTGGATGTGGGCTCATCAGTCGACGTGGCGAGTTGCGTCAGAGTGCGATATGGTGCTGACGGTCAGAGCAAAACGAGGGGACGTCCAAAGTATCAGGTGATTGAGTTTGGACATGATGCTATTTCGGCGAGGGGTTTAGGAGATTTAGAGTGTAAATTATTCGCTGCTCGTGTTGTGCTGGGTCTACTCGTATGTCTCCTGAATATCGTGGCAATGCTCTGCGTACTCGTAATAAGAGGTGGCTGGGGTGCTGACACACGAGGTTGTTTCAAGCAGCCTGAGGATGGCCGAATTTGAGACTGATGCGTTGTTTAACGAACAAATCCCTGGATATTTTTTTATTTTTATTTTTATTATTTTTATTTTGACGCATGATGAATTGTTCCTGAGACAAAGCCTTGCTGTAGTGCAAACACTCAACATCTACTGCTCGCCCTTCTACTTGTAGAGATCACATCAGACGACGCCCACGACGCCACACGCCCGCCCGCCGCTAATAAGGGCTAATAAGGGTCCTGGAGAATTCTGGAGGCGCAACGTCTGCCAGCCCGCCTTCAATGTCGTCATTTCCGCATGCCAATACGCCCGCTCCATCCGAAATACTACACCAAATCTCGGGATAGGTGGGCAGCCCAAACCCTTCCCGCCTCCACCAACGTTGCAGGATGCGACAGTGGGATGAAAGCACTAACAAAGCAGAATAATCCGCTGACGTCCACTAGGATCCACCGCCCAGCCTGCGATGGTCACAGGGAATGGAGGTTAGTGGCCACTAGTGCTATTAATAAATCTTAATACGAATCGTAGAGGGGGCTAGGCCAAGACTGCCAGTGACTGCGTGAGAGAACACGAGGCTACGTAGCGCGCTGTTAGACCTGCAGGCGTCACTTTTATTTCCTTGTCTCGCCTCTTTTTCTTTTTTGCTCTGCGCAATTCGCTGTCCCCCCGTCGCTCTAGAAAAAGAAAGCCTGCTGCCATTACCTCTTTTTTTCACCGACAGAAAACTTATGAGTATGCGATATTCGTCGATATATTAGGGGACCTCCTTGGACTGCGCGCACATCTTTGCTCTGTCCATTTGTTTGCGATCAATCTTCTTCTTCTTCTCCTCCGTCTGCCAGCAACGCGCTTGTAAACATCGTCCGTCGACGTAATTCTTTGGCCGTCTTCGATATTCCTGGCCTCTCTTGCTCTCGCTTGCTGGCTCTACTCGTACTCCGGCCTTCCTTTTTGCTGCTACTCGACTGCTTAGCGTTGTCTTTCATGGTCTCACATCTCGTCGCACACTCCGCCAGCCACTCGACTACACCGCCAGCGCCGCGATATTTCTCATAAAGCAGTACTCTCTACCCTCTCGCTGCTCTACGACCTCGATTCTATAATATTATCCCTCGAATCCTACCAGAAAGACCGACAATACCTCTCACCAAGCCCTACACAATGCGCTCAGCCACTCGTTTAGCGGCGCTTTTGCCTTTTGCCGCCGCCGCTCTGGCAGAGATGGAATATCTGGTTCGTACTCAAATCAGCCAAACTAAAATTTGGCAGGACCAGCTAGCTAACAAGCCGATTCAAAGGGTGTCGCCATGTCCGGCATTGACTTTGGCTGCAACATCGATGTACGTCATTATCCTCTACCGTTGACACCAAACATAAAACCTAACCTTTACCGTAGGGATCCTGCCCGTTGAACACCGCCTCCGTGCCTCTCAAAGAGTTTGGCGGCGGCGACGGCAAAGCTCAAATGGAACACTTTGTCGAGGATGACAAGTTAAACATTTTCCGCCTGCGTATGTTTCCTCCCCATCAACCTCTTAACTTTCAACATGACACCATCGCTGACCTCCACGCAGCAACGTCTTGGCAATACATTGTCAATGACAAGGTCGGCGGCAAGCTCGACGACTCCAACTTTGCCAACTTTGACCTTCTCATGCAAACCTGCCTCGACACTGGTGCCTACTGCATGATTGATATCCACAACTTTGGCCGCTGGGACGGCGAAATCATTGGCCAGGGCGGTCCTCCTGACGAGGACTTTGTCGATCTCTGGGTTAGCCTGGCCAAGCAGTACGCCGACAATGACAAGGTCGTCTTTGGCCTCATGAACGAGCCCCATGACTTGGACATTGACATCTGGGCCCGTACCTGCCAGAAAGTCGTCACCGGTATCCGAAACGCCGGCGCTACGTCGCAAATCATCCTGCTTCCCGGTACCAACTTTGCCAGTGCCGAAACTTTTGTGTCCACTGGAAGCGCCGAGGCTCTCGCCAACATTACAAACCCCGATGGCAGCTACGATGGCTTGCTCATGGATCTCCACAAGTACCTCGACATCAACAACTCGGGCACGCACCGCGAATGCACAACCAACAATGTCGAGGGCTTCAAGACCATTGCCAAGTGGCTCAAAGAAAACGACAGAACTGCCATGGTTTCGGAAACTGGAGCATCCATGGACGAATCTGTAAGTTTTGAATGAAACAATTGCAACGTAAACTCCCTCCCAAATTTACCTACTAACCGCCATTCAGTGCATGACCAAATTCTGTGAGCAAAACGAATTTATTGCCAAAAACACAGACGTCTTTGTCGGCTTCGTCGGCTGGTCAGCTGGCAGCTTCGACGACACCTACATCCTGACTCTCACTCCCGAGGGCTCTCCTGGATCCTACACCGACAACAAACTAATGCAAAAATGCATCCTCGACGTCTTTAACGACCCTTCCAAAAAGGCCACAGGCAGACCGACCCCTAGCTCGGCAACCAAGACCCAGTCGTCCAGCTCGTCAAAGACCACGACTGATCCCATTTCCCACGAGGCTACTCGTGTCGCTGCCACGTCTCCCAGCCCCTCTGACAGCTCCGCCAGCGTTTTCAGCCTGACAGCAGGCGGCTGCGCCGTCTTGTTCCTATCGGCTGCTTTCCAGACCTGGCAGAGCCTCGTTTAAATGAGCAGTGGCACTGTCTCATGTATTTACTCTGTACAATGTAGTACTTTTGTACACGGACATATACAGCATTTTCGCGCAGCGCATGTGTTTAGACTTTTGTTTTGCTTTGGGGAGAGGGGTGCGGGATACAATGCTCTGAGGTTGATAAGACGCATTGGGACATTTTACCGGCGTTTTTAAAGATGGGATATGATGCGATACAAAGGTTAGAAGCTTGGCATTTGCATTTAGAATAGACTAATAATGACAACTACAATTTATATATCTAATCGTGACATATCATCCGTAAGTTGAGCATTATTCATTCATTCATTCATCATGATAAAATGTAACACATCACCCACCACCCCCCGCAGCCAAACCCCCCAAAGCACCCGTCCTTTTCGTCGTCTTGTCGCTTCCATAGCCTTGCACCGGCGCCGGCGTAAGCTTTTCCAACGCAGCCATCTTAACCTCCCTCTTCTCCGCGGCCTCCCTCCACAAGCAAAGCATCCACATTGCCACGAGCGCATCTCTGGTTTCGTCTTCCATCTTGACCGTAATGTCAAGCGTCGTCATCTTGGCGTCTCCGCCGCCGCCGCCGCCGCTTGCAATCGCAATCTCATCATCATTCGCATCCATCCATTTCTGCACAGTTCCGCTCCAGTTGGCCTTGGCCGTAAACAGCAACGTCTCTTCTTCACTGGGCACGAATAACTCGTCGTCGTGTGAGCTTTTATGCCGACTTAGATATGCTTTTACCTGGGCCGTCCTTTTTTTGATAGATGGGAACGAAGCTTTGGCTGCTGCTTCCAAGCGGATGTTGCCTAGGCATGCTCCCGGCGAGGCGGCGGTGATGTAGTATGCTGGTTTGTCGGTGCGGTAGTCTGCGTTGAGAGGGTGCACGAGGTAAAAGAGGTGAGTGTTGTTACTGCTGTTGCTGATGTCTGAGTTGTATTCGCTGTCGGTGCTGCGGTAGAGCTGGACGGAGGATGTGCCGCTTTGTGTTGCGGAGGTGACGTTTCTGCTGGTTGTGTAGAGTTGGGTTGGCGGTTGTGTGTCGGTGTATATCTTGTCGTCTTTGAGAATGAGGGTCGTGGGCTCTACTATGCTGCTCATTTTTGCTCTTTTCAAGGTTTATATGAATTGAAATGTAGAGAGTTCATTGTGTGCAAACCCGCCTTTGTGTAGTTGGAGCTTGTGTAAGTCCCGTGGGGAGGTTCAGAGGGACGAGTGACGTCACAGGAAGCGGGCGGTGGCAGTGTGCTGATTCCTACTCTTTACAACGCTTGGCAGCTTACAGTCGGACATAAATCCACAGATACGTGTTGACTTATGCTGTCAGAGAGAATTCTAATTTTTTTTTTTGCATTAAAATAAGTGACATGTGTTTGCAGCTCAATGAGTTCCAAAGGCCGGATTGCGAAAAAAGACCTGTTCGCAGCATGGGAGTCGGCTGAGATGTATATTATGCATCCCGTCGTCTGACACGTACTCCCCTACATAGTAAGGATGTTTTGGTGATTGAAAGGTGTTACATAGAGAATTGAGAAATTAATCATATTCGGAGAATGGCCGACCGTTCGCTTTCCCGCATAATCCGCTTCAAAGACCATGCGAGCAGTCTAATTACGGTTAACCTTTGCGGGTACCTTGCAGATAAGCTGAAGAAGCTGAAGGAATTAGCGCACTCGGAACAAGGCGGCCAACAAAAACGTTTGTAGGTTCCGCGGACCACATTTCAACCTGTTCTCGCCCAACTCGTAATAGGGCGACAGCTGGAGATGGAGCTAATTATTCAGCGCTTACGCGAACCCTTGTAGTCTCTTCTCCAGGCCGGTGAAGAGCGGAGAGAATGGCGCCCCCTTGTGTGAATTCTCTTGTATCATTGGCACACCTGTATGTATGGCGTTCGCTTTGCATGCCCGAACTGGATCCTGGCCAAGCGATTATGGAAACCTTTACTAAGAATCCTGGAGCTCATCAGTGGGACAACAGTGCAAGGAAGACTGGCAAAAGCTCGTTTTTGCAAGGGTTTACAAGATATTGATACATTCTTTCGCAACATGACAAGGCGACAGCACAACAAGGTACTGACTTTCCCCCTTGCAGATGTCTTGGTTGCAATCTACCACGTGGCATCAATTTACTTCCAATCCTCAACCCGGAAATAGAAAAAGGGGCTGTGATGATTGCCATGACACATTTTCTTCAGCGGCTGATGGCGGGCGTTGGAGAACCAGCGTCTTCAGCCGCAAAGCCTCTTTCCCAAATAGGCAATATCAGGAACCGCTTCGACAACCAGACGCCCAAGGAGGTGTAGGCTCTTCCAACTCTGTCCGACTTCCGCAAAGTTTTCTTCTTCAGAAACATAATGTAAGAAACGGGTATAAGTACTGAAAAGCTATGGTAAATTCCTGGCGGTTCGGATTTAACGTTCAGCCATAATTGCGCAGTGTTGGCTAGCAGCTTCTCTGCCAGGCTTTTGGCTTCTTAAAATAGTGACGAGCTCGTCATTATGAGCAACCCAGCTTGATGGCTAATTTCCAACTAGCATATACGATATACGTCGGCTTCTTCCTTTAGCCATTCAGCTATCGTTGAGCGACTGCACGCCGACACTCGCCCTCGTCTTGCCGCTCTGACACGGCACAGCCTTAATTACTCGTACCTCCCGTCTCGGGGAGCTGACTGTTTTTTAAGCACCTTCATCCACATCCATGCACGGTACCTGACGCTAATCCTACTTTGAATCTGTTTGCAAGGGGCAGAGGGACAGTCGCTCGCACAGATGGGCGGACTCTATCCCGGAGCCCCATGCCGACTCCATGTTCGCAAGGCGTCTTCTGGGCAATGGACCAGTCGAGGCAGCAATTTCTCCACTGCAGTCAGCCCTGAGCTGTTTTATTTTTGAGCCTGTAGAAGAGGGAGTTTGGATTCAGTATATAGTTCAAGGCTTGTCTACGCCGCTGTCCTCAAAAAAATGTTCCTTCCAAGCACTTTGCCGTCACTCATTTGACAACCCAACTTAGTCCAGTCTTTACCTTTATACGCTTCGGCGTAGACCATTCTTTTATAATTCTAATTCAATACCAATTTTAGCACACCTTCGTCATGCGGTCCCTCGCACTTTCTACGGCGGCGCTCCCCCTGGCTGCCCAAGCCATGGACATTGCCAACAAGCTTGCCTTTGTCGATGACAACCGCATGGTAGAGCTTCCGGGTATCCTTCGTTACCCAGTTGAAGCAAAACAGATCCCTGTCCCCGTCTCCAAGAATAACAAGCGTCAGAATGAAGCCAGCCTTGATAATCAGCGTGTTGGTCTCTCTTACCTCATTGACATTGAGATTGGTACCCCTGGTCAGACTGTCAAGGTTGCCTTTGACACCGGCTCCGACGAGCTCTGGGTCAACCCTGACTGCAGTACTTCGGGTGACCCTGAGTATTGCCAGAGTTTCGGCCGCTTCACCGAGTCGGAGTCTCTTGTGCCCCTGGGAACAAAGAACCATATCCAATACGGCCTGGGCGAAGTCGATTTCGACTACGTTAAAGACTTTATTGGTATCGGCTGTGAGTAACTGATCATGTTGAACAAAGTCAAGGATAAACGGCGCTAATATGTATTGGAAACAGCGGCTAAGCTCACGAACCAGACCTTTGGCGTTGGCTATCAGAGCGAATACCTCAAGAATGGCATCATGGGGGCGGGCCCAAACCTTCGTGACTGGGAGTCCCCTTACCCTCTCCTTATCGACTCGCTCGCTCAGCAGGGCAAGACCAACAGCCGTGCCTTTAGTGTCGACCTTCGTGGCGTGGAGAATGCCCGTGGTGCCGTCATCTTTGGCGGTATCGACAAGAAGAAGTTCAAGGGAACTCTCAAGAAGCTGCCCGTTATCCCCGCCGCTCAGAGTCCCGACGGCTACAACCGCTGGTGGGTCAAGCTAGACGGCATCAACATCGACCGTGTTGATGGCACCAACCATGTTGTCACCACCCAGAGCCAAAGTGTTTTCCTCGACACTGGCGCTACCCTTAGCTACCTTCCCCCTGATGTCGTCACAGAGATTGCCAATGGCTTTGATACCGAGTACGATGCCGAGAGCGACCTTTACTTTGTCGACTGTGGCGTCACTGAGCAGGACAAGTCTGTCAACTTTGAGTTTGGCGAGACTACCATCCAGGTGCCTTACAAGGACTTTATCTGGCAGATTTACGATTCAGAGTACTGCGCTCTCGGCCTCCGTGCTGCACCAGACCTGATGTACATTCTTGGCGACAGTTTCCTACGTGGTGTCTATGCTGTGATGGACATGGACAACCGCAACATTTGGATTGCTAATAACGAAGACTGCGGTACTCACCTGGTGCCCATTGGTAGCGGACCTGATGCTATTACTGCCATGGAAGGCGAGTGCGGTGCCACTACGACCAGCACTACCTCTACCACCGCGCCTACTTCCACCAAAGCTACTTCGACCAAGGATACCTCTGAGACGAGTTCTAAGACTTCGATGACTGAGACTACTACCGCTCCTCCCACTGGAACTGCCCCTACCAGCTCTGGCGTAATTAGCTCGTCCAAGTGGTCCAACTCTACTACCACTGCCAAGCCTACTTACACATCCACCTTTACCACGACCTCTGTCTACACAGTTACTTCTTGCCCGCCGGTTGTGACAGACTGCCCCGTTGGCAAGCTCACGACGGAGATCATCACCTCGTACACAACCTACTGCCCTGGTGATGATGGCTACCCAACCGAGACTGCTACCCACGGTGATTGCCCCGGTGGCCCTAACTGCCCTCAGCCTACGCACACTGGTGGTAACCAATGCCCTGGACCTAACTGTCCTCACCCGTCTGAGCCTGTTGACAACTGCCCCGGTGGTGTCTATTGCCCCAAGCCCACTCACACTGGTGGCAACCAGTGCCCTGGACCTAACTGCCCCAAGCCTACTCACACTGGCGGTAACCAATGCCCCGGCCCCAACTGCCCTCAGCCAACGGGCGGCATGACCACCGTCAACAAGCCAACAGGCACTCAGACCAGCAAGCCTCAGCCTCCTGTTGTCACTGGCGCTGCTGAGATGGTTCGCGCCTCTGGCCTGGCTGTTCTTGCCGCTGCCGTTGCTGCAGCCCTCTTTTAAACAGGCTACGACTGCATCTAAATTGGGTTTCATTTCTAGAGTTTACATGTTGCTGATGGTTTCAACGGCGGAATACGGATGGACAATTATGGTTATATTTCTCTCGTTTTACTTACACCGCCGCACTTACTGCGGAGTGTTTTTCAACCTCTTTTCAATGTAATTTAATTATCTGCCTAAACATTGTAAGCTAGTACCAATATACGGGATGTGGCCTAAGACCGTGTTACAGATGCCGAGCAATGTATGCAGTGAAACTCGACCTTTTTTAGTAAGATTCATACCTATGTAAGAGCCGCAGCAAATATATATACGGTATATTATACACACAATCTGACTCGTAATCTAAAAATACCAGTGCGAATAAACAGCAACATAGTCAACCTCCATACTGGCACCCTCACCACCAATGGTCGCATTCGTAGGCGTCTTGAACCCAGCAACACCATCAGGAAACGCACCACCAACCGCAACATTCAACAGCAAAAACTTGCTATTCTCAGCAAGGCCCTTCCAAGCTGTGTCATCGCCCACATCCGACTCCGTGACCGTAAACTGCCTAACCCCATCTACATACCAATGCATCCGCTCTTCTCTGTCCCAGAACGGAAACCAGCTAGGCCGGCGATCAAGCTCCCAGGCGACAGTATACCACGCACCGCGCACAACAGGCTCAGCAACGTGACTCAAGCCGTCAAACTCATTACAGGGCCCGCCCGGGGCAACACCACAGTGGACAACTTGCCACAGCTTGGGCTCGCTGTTGACGTTCTCAAGGATATCAATCTCGCCTACGGCCGGCCAGTTCTGGTAGTTTCCTCGATAAGGCGAGCCGAGAGCCCAGAACGCAGGCCAGATGCCCAGCTGTGTTTCCTTGGGGTTATTCCCGAGTCTGATGCGGGCTTCGGCGCGGACAATCTCGTTCTTGCGCGCGCCAAAGTCCCATTCGGCAGTAGTCTCGATCCGTGCAGATGTCCAGGTGCCGTTGGAGCTGCGGAGGGGCGTGATGCGCAGCGTGCCGTCTTCGGTGATGTGGACGTTGGCCTTTTCGTTGGTGTAAGTCTGCGTCTCGCCGGTACCCCAGTTAGGCGGGCCGCCCGGGTATGAGGTGCCAAGGTCAAAGGTCCATTTGGAGAGGTCGGGCTGGGAGCCCGGGGCCCCTGAGAAGCCGTCGTAGAAGAGAAGGCGGGAGAAGCCGCTGGGTATGGTGACGTTTTGGACTTCTCGTCTGGAATGCACCGCGGCGCAGGTCAGACGCGTTGCTAGTAACGCAATGGCTGTAAAAGAGAGCGTAACCATTGCGACCAACTTTTTAAAAAGAGTGTGCTGTATTAGAAAAGGTTAAAGAAAGACCGCTAAAGGAAAGAAAGAGAAAAAGAAAGCAATTGCATTTTGACGATGCCAAGCTGTGCGGAATTCCCAACGACTTTATACTGAAAACAAATATCGCGACCATGTCTCGCATAGCGGTCCACGCTGGGTCTGGACCTGCAGGTGATCGCTGTCGTGTCTGAGCTAAAATAGCGGCCAGGGCACCGGCGGTACTGAGATGGGCTTGGTGGCTTTCGGTAGATCAAGGGAGGCGTCTGCCGGTGCGCCATGAAATTAGATGGTCTCTTAAGTTTCCTAACAGTGGCAGTTTTGGGAACGCTGTGCGACAAAGTACGGGCAGTCTACAACAGTACAAGCAGATTAACCAAACTAAGAAATAGCGTGGTATTGTGTGCAGAGACAGCATCTTTGTAACCGTAGGACTGCCTCCCAATATGAGTAATTCATGCTCAGTCAGAGCTCGACTAAGGTTTCTGGACACTTAACTCCTTAAAAGAGAAACTCACGCAAATATATATAGATATAATTTTCTTTTGATGCGGGCGAGAACGAGTAATCTGTCCATACAAGAAGCTCAACCGAGGTATCCTACTGAGATGCCGGAATCTGCGGCTGAATCCACAACTCTGCCAAAGTTCCCTGTGTTTCGCTCAGCTTATTTCAAATCGTATGAGTAATGTATAGTAAAACCACGACTGCTCTAGGAAAGGCACCAAAGCAGTTAAAGTTACGTACGCGCATGGTACGTTGCGCACCGGCACCTTATTAAAGGTTTTACCCTGTCATTTACTCTTATTAACCTTTTCGTGGACAACATAACGACGCTTTCCGTGTAGCGGTTATACGATACACGAGATGGTTGCCGCTACTTCAAAATAGCCAGTAAGATGTCTTGTAGGGGACTCAGCCGCAGCTGGTAAGAGACAGGCCGTCGTCAGCGCACACCAAAATTTACTCTATTTCCTATCTTGACTTTCACTGCGAGCCAATCAGATGTAGCAAATCCAACGCAAAACTCTGGGCATCTTGCCTGAAACTGGTCGAGATGTTCAGTGGGCTGACTTATAAAAAGGGCAGTGCAGCACCTTTTGCTACGTGAAACCTGCTCTTTGCTTGAACAACTATCCTACCGTTTCATTTTACAGCGACTCTCCTATATAAGCTTGAATCATCATGAAAGCCACTCTTTTGGCATCTGTGATCGCAGCGGCGACCATCGCTGTTGCTCTTCCGACCGGGAGCTCATCTTTGCAGCTTGCAGAGAGAGACCGGGACATGAGCGCAGATCCCCGTCCGGATGGAACAAGGGTTACAAGGAGCAATAGAGACTTTGGTGTTGAGCCGGATGGTACTAGGGTCACCAGGAGCAATAGGGACTTTGGTATTAAGCCGGACGGGACACGAGTCACCAGGAGCAATAGGGACTTTGGTATTAAGCCGGATGGCACACGGGTCACCAAAAGAGGCGGCAACGAGTGGAGTGTTGAGCCGGATGGAACTCGTGTCACCAGAAGTAATAGAGACTTTGGCATCAAGCCGGATGGAACTCGCGTCACACGCGGCGAGTAATCTCGCATTGGTATATAACACTGTCAACTGAGAGTTTTGTGTGTGGCCACTTTGAGTTTTAATGACTGAACTGGAAGAAGATAGACTTGCCTATCTGCTCTGGCATATGAATAGCCTTTTAGGGCAACGGTTAAACCCGAACATCTCCACATCCTAAACTGCCCGTCCACCGTATAAGGACTGATCCCTGTAGACCCTGAACTAGACTAACGCAATCAAGCGCTAGCCCGCCGTAATTTGCGATTCTAAATTGCACCGTGCCATTCTTCTGACACGATCTCAACTATGGGCGCGACTTTCTTCATTCCACATCTGGTCTTGCATGTCCTTCCGGCGTTACTCTGAGCCGGCGCGACGGCGCGGCTAGTCGTTATTCCTCCCCTTATTTTGAATTCCCTCGCGCCGACCAATTCATTCCTTTCGAATACTCGTGGTGCTCACCAGTCGCTCCTTGCCCTGCCAACTCCAATGCGCTCCTTGACTCTCGCTGGTATCCTCCCCGTCGCAAACCTTGCCGCGGCTGCGCCCAAGGGAAAATCAGTATGGACGACTCCTCACGAGAGTTACTCCTCGTCCATCGGAGTGCTCGGGTGCAAAATTGACACGAATCGCGTCGCCTACTGGCCCGAGACAGTCACCTGCGACAACATCTGCGTGTCTCTGAGCTACGACAATCGTCAACTCTACCTGCTCCGAGTCGATCAGTCCGGCGGCGCGCACGATATAAGTTATGATGCATGGAACTATCTTTACACTGGAAAATCAGCGACCGACGAGCCTGTGGCCGGCGGCGCCATTGAAATGACTTATGCGCCTGTCGAGCCCTCCGAGTGCAAAGACCTGATCAAGACAAAGGGGAGCAAGCTGCCTCTCAGTGCTGCGAATAGCATGAACTACCTATCTGATTGCCTTTCCAAGTCCGATAACTGGGTAGCGAAGAATTACGAATTGTTCAATGTCCTGGATCCAATCTGCACGCTGGGGCATGATGAGAAGTGCAAACTGGACTGGCCGGACAAGAACCAGGCCTCTTGCCCGCATACCCTAGGCGGGCCAGACAAACTCAAGGATTCTCCCGTGTATAATATCAAATACCCGACCGGCGAAAAGGTGTTGGCTGCTGCTCCTGATGCGCCCGGGACAGACGGTGAAAGCGGTGCGGGTGCTCTACCCGCGAGAACGAGCCTGCTGTACTCTTCAATCGCAGCACTTTCGATAATTACCGCGTTTTGAAAATTTACTACTGCGGCATCCGATTTACGTGTATATGACGTATATAGTAGCAGATATTTCTCTTCAATGATACCCCATTTGCGATGCAATTTCAAACCGTCAATTAGAAGACATGTGAAAGAGTTGAATGCAGTGCACCATCAACGGCTATTACCATGAACAACGTCATTTATGTCTACATCTCAACCTCTGTCAAGATTGGTATATTCAATCAACGCGGAGACTTTTACTAGTGCCATGTTGTTAACGCCTTCTACTGCGGGTCGTATTCCCGAGTCACGGCCGACATCGCTGGCCAAATGCGCCCTACTTAACAAAGCTCTAGTGGCTTTCCACCAGCGACCATCAGGCTTCTTAAATATTAACGACCCACTCACTCCGCGTTTCTATTCAACTTTCAAAGCCTTGTGTGACGCAGAAACAAGCCTTACGCGTAGCCGATGACCCCTTAGGTCCGAATCACCGAGCTTATAAGTCAAATATAAGGCGAACGATCAGCCTCGGATGCGGAGAATACTGCGGCAGTCTTGACATTGAGGAATAGCTGGTTCTTCACCGGAAACAGTACGAAATCCAGTGTCACTCACAGCTCGAAACAAAATGTCTAAGCAAGCCGACGTGGAAATGGTTACAGGGGCACCCGCAACCAGCCAGCCTTCTGTTGAAGAGCACCAGCCCAGCATGCTGCCAGATAGCGAAGTATGTTTTGCAATAATAGTTCACTTGCTTTACGATCAGCAATTACTACAACCCTTTATACTAATTCTTGTCACAGGTAACATGGGATGGGCCAAACGACCCAGCCAACCCTTACAACTGGCCAGCTCGGCGCAAAATAACCGTTGGCATCGTCTATTCCACCAGCCAGTTCGTAACCACAATGTCAGCGAGCATGGTTGCGCCCGCACTTGACAAAATAATCTCTGATCTGCACATGAGTCCTACAGGAGGCCAAGCAGCCTTTTCAGTCTTCTTTCTCGGCCTGGGCTTTGCACCCTTCCTCATCGCTGCACTTTCTGAAACTTATGGGCGACGACCTGTATGGCTTGCTGGCAATGTATTCTACATCGTTTGGAATTCGATATGTCCGGTAGGGCTTTCGCCAGTTGTCATGATTATAGGACGAATCATGTCAGGCGCTGGTGCAAGCGTAGGGATAACTGTAAGTGCATCCAGCGAGTTCACGGCTTTGAAATGGTGTACTAACGTTTCCTTCCTTTTGCTGGCTTAGCTGACAGCACCGGCGCTGGCAGACATGTACCCTGCAAAGAATAGAGGCATGTCAATGGCTATTGCCAGTTTACTACCATTCTTCGGTCCGGCTATTGGGCCCATCATCGGAGGCTTAGCTGCGCAACATCTATGGTGGCCTTGGCTATTTTGGATCTTGTCCATCTTTGACGCATTTTTCCTTGTCCTGGGATTTTTCCTAATCCAAGAAACGTATACTCCCATCTTACTGAAGCGCAAGGCAAAGGCCGCCGGCACCATCTCGACAACAGCTGTCAAAGAAGCCTTGTCTTTTGCGACAATGATGGAGTCGTCAAAGAAGTTGTCCGCTAAGCTGGCTCCAGCATTCATGCGACCAGTTCGCCTGTTGATACGGCGTCCAATTATCCAAATCATAGCCTTTGCAACGGCGGTCGAATTCGGTCTCTACACTTTTGTCCTCTCCACATTTGCCTCGCTCTGGATAAACAAGTATGGACAGTCGGAAACGCAGGCTAGTCTGCACTACATTACCATTGCGCTCGCGGCATTCATTTGCGCCCAGGGCGGAGGCTACCTCATGGATCATATATGGCGGCGCATGAAGGCGGCGAGGCCAGACTGCGAGCCAGTGCCAGAGTACAGAGTTCCATACATGGTGTTTAGTGTAGTACCTAGCACTGTGGGCGCATTTTGGTACGCTTGGGCAGCAGAGAAGCGTGTTGCTTGGATAGTAGTCGATCTGGGCGTCTTCTTCTTTGAGGCGGGAGGGTTCATGTATAACCAGTCGCTGATGGCGTACATGATTGACGAGATTAGCAGTACTCGAGCAGCAAGCGGCAGTGCAGCCACCCGGATCCTCAGTTATGTTTTTGGATTTGCATTTCCTCTTTTTGCGCCGAAGCTGTATGATCAGCTGGGCTATGGATGGGGGACAAGCCTGCTTGGGTTTCTGACGGTTGCACTTATCGGGCCAGTGCCTTTTATTTTATGGTACTGGGGTGAGAAATTAAGGGCAATGGGAAGGACGCCGGAGGAAGAAAAAGAAAGAATATGAAGTTTTGATTTGAGAGCCAATTAGCGATATTGTAGCTGTTGTTCGTAGATGGGCACCTAGCTCACGGGACGAGTGGAGGCAGAATTATACATGCTGGGCCAAATTTAGCGTCAGCGCACTGAAGGTCCCCAACCCAAAGTTTCCTCCGACAACTCCCACATTGTCAGCGGTTTGCGCCCACGAGAACACCATGGCGTCTAAGAAACTTAAAAATAAGATATTTCCTGTTTCAACATTTGTCAAAGACTTGCCGTCTTCTCTTGCGCCGAAGCCGCTGTCGTCCATTTCTGGCGATGCAGCACGCACACCCCCGAAACGACTCGTCATTGTCGGCGACGTGCACGGGATGAAAGATGCCCTACAAAAGCTGTTGACCAAAGTGAACTTTGACAAAGAGAACGGAGACCATCTTGTTCTAGTTGGAGACATTATCAATAAAGGAACAGATAATCAAGGGGTGATTGACTTGGCCGTTGAACTCGGAGCGTCTGCTATTCGCGGAAATCACGACAATGCAGTGTTGGATGCCGCTGCCGAAACCAGGCTCAGGAATGGTGAATGGACGGAAGCACAAGTTTCAAATAAAGACAAAGTATCTTCTCATCCTGTTGAAACGCCTTCACAGGATGAAAACGTACCATCAAACGACGCCCCAGTCCCTCAATTCAGGCCGCACAGCGAAGTCACCAACAACACCGCAGTTACTCTCTCAATAACACAGCTGAGATGGCTAGCAGAACTGCCTCTGATATTGCGCATCAACATCCCCACGCTGACGCCCTCACCACTTGCCAACCTTATCGTGGTGCATGGCGGCCTCGTTCCCGGCCTTGCACTCGAACAGCAAGATGCCCATGCAGTCATGCACATGCGCAGTCTTCAATCTTCCGATTCCCGCGCTTTGCAACCATCTGAGGAAGAAGGAGAGGAGGGCTGGGCGGCAGTGTGGGAGCGGACTCAAGAAGAGCTTCCAGAGTCAGAGAGGAGCATGGTTGTCTTTGGCCACGACGCCAAGCGTAGACTCCAAATACGCAAGTACTCCATAGGGCTGGATACCGGCTGTGTCTACGGGGACCAATTAAGCGCCCTAGTAGTCACTGCAACTGAGGACGGAGTCGATCATCAAATTGTTCAGGTTGAAAGTTCCAAACCAGAAGAGGCAGTACAGAAACAATAAAAAAGGACATTTACGAGCAAAACGGCGTCACGAAGTCAGCAACAACAGCTGCAGATGGCACAATAGAGTCAAAAATCTATGCTGAATTAGGTCCTAAACGCGCCAAGTTTGTGGAATTCAAGGCCTCGGTTGCATGATGCGTGGATAGTGGCGTTGGTGCACTCCATACTAGCGAAGTTAGTCCATCCGCCAACTTCAGCGAATACCCTATCATGGTGCAACGTCTCCGCCTTGTTTGGCACCAAGGATCACACTAGCTGCGCCCTGGCTGCACTTGCATAAAACGCCGTCCAAATCAAGTAGGCATTCCAGAGCATTATACGCCCTATTAGGCTTGCAACATTGCCGCCAAGATGTTTTGTGACGTCGACGGTAAATTAGTTGGGCTAGCACAGCCCTCAGCGGATTTGAGTACATATGAACAAACCTGCCAGAGTTGGTTATTGATTTTGGAACTGCGGAGATGTTTCGCTTGGAAGTACGTCAATGAGTACAACAACTACAGCAGCGCCGGGATCTGTCCCGGAGCCAGGCCCGTTGGCCTCGAGCTTCCCTGGAAGAACGAATTCGCCAACAGACGTAGCCACGTTTACAACAACATCAGCGGAAGCCCCAGCTGTCACCACACCTCTTTCTATCGCGCCGGACTGCTTCAGCATGTGGGCATCATACCACGCTCCATCCGTTGGTCCCTTAACGACGCTCAGCGATACTGCGATTTACATGCTGTTACCACAAAGGCTGATCGGCCCTTCCTGCTACTCGTCAATACTTGATGCTCGGACCTTAAGCCCTGCCGTGTGTCCCAGCAACTGGATATATCATTCAGTACGAGCCCAGGGTGGCTATACTACAACAGCATCGTGCTGCGCAAGGTATGTCGCGGGGAGACGGCTGTCTGGTGAGAACGACTGGTGGTTAATGCGCGCAAGACAGTGGCTACTCTATATGGAATTCAGCAGAAGAAAACTCGATGGAGATCCCGCATGATTCCCGATTCTGCTACCAAGCCTTTCAGGACAAAAATGTGTCGGCCATAATCACGGACGGCTTTTACGGACCGATTGCAAGGACACAGTACTCCGGCGATGGGTTCTTTGCTCACGCACCCTTGGTGATTAAATGGAAGGCAAACGATCTTGGTAGCCTCTCACCATCGCCGCCGCCAGGGTACACAAATAGCGTGATAAAGACCTGGACACCCGGCTCTATACCGACGTATGTGTCCATTGAGTCCTCTGAGGGAAGAGACGGCATCGGTGGGACATCAAATGGACGAGGCGGATCCTCCGACTATGACTTCGACTATGACTTCGACGACGACGGCGGCGGCGGTGGAAGGCCGCCTACAGACCTTGCAATCAAGATCGGTGTGCCGCTCATATGTGGTGTCATTTTTATTATTATTGTGGTATTCCAGCTGCGGTCTCGTTCGAAGCGGAAAAGAAAGCAACGCCAGCAGCAATACTATGACGAGCACGGTTTATCCACACCAACCCTGAACCAGGGATCCGGTCCGACAAGCAGACTGGAGCCGTTTGATAGGATTGAAGTGCCAAGACAAGCTCATGTACGCGACGATGACCCGCCGCCTCCTTATGCTGAAGTTGCTGGCCGGGCGTGAGTTTAGGTGAAGTTGTGGTATTGGTTGATACACTGAGATTGTGTTTCGTAACGATGGAAGGCGTCGACATCGCAACATGGAAGCTCCGTCGTGAGTCATGTATTCTTAATGACTTGGGCTTGTTTTAGGCACGAACGCCAGACCGCATTTTTAAGTACATTATATTGAAAAAGTCGAAATATTAGAGTCTTATCCGATGCGACTTGTTGTACATGCACGATATTTTGCACCGGGTAATGGTGATCAGCTAGCTCCATGTACTCGTATAGTAAACATTTTCTATCCCTGTACACAAGCAAGTGTTACCAATCGAAACACATAATCTGTTAGCGACACGTGCTGCAGCCCGTTCACATTTAGTCATTGTGGCTCGGCCTGTAATGATGGAAGCGCCCTACAACCAGTTCCCCCGCGTTCGTCGGCTACAGTTCAGCCTCCCACCCGCCCACTTGCGGCAACCTTGCAGGGCTCCAATAGGCTTCATGTTGTGGTTAGCGCACAAACATCAAGGAAGCTGAACAAACGTGGAGGCTGTGTACGGAGTACAAGTAGAGCCCTTTACCTCCTATTAGTCTAGAATGATTTATGACAGTGTGCCTGCCAAACAGGTACTGCAGGTAAAACATTGATAGATGTCCAACTTGCCGCGGCACGCCATTACAGACGTCTTTCTCCCCAAATTACAACATATGGAGTTGTCTCGAGGCAACAGATGATTGAACAATGGCAACAATTTTTCCAACTTTCTTTGTGCCTCAGACAACAACATATTCATCGTCGTATTCCTCTGCATCCTCTACCAGTTCTGACATTTACGGCGGTTACGGTCCAAAAACTACCGCTACCAGCTCAGCCGTTCCCCTCACCACCCAGTTCCAAGCACCTCACAGCTGCTTCCAAGACTTTCGCCTCGGCAAGCTATCGGTGACCGAACAGTTCGTTGACGGGTACACCACGACTAATGTTACGTATCTCGACGGAAACATCACCGGCACTCATTCATCCTGTTTCCCGTCTGGCTTCGGCACCGCCACGTTCTACCCTGGTGTCTGCCCAAGCGGATGGACGTATTACACAATCCACACCCAGAACGCTGGCGGCTCTTTCGTAACTCTGGCCAACAACTCAACAGCTTATGAAGTTCGCACTTCCGCGGCCTGCTGCGCTAGGTAAATTACCAAACTCTACCCGAATTCCATCGGCAACCTTGGAGCTCTTTCTCTCTACAATGGGGCTATATATCTTTGCTAACATTCCAATCACAACAACAGCGGCTTCTCTGCGACTGAGAAGGCCGACACGTATCCAGGTTCCATCGCCGGTTGTTTCCGTGAGGTCGAAAAACACAGCACGACCATAGAAGCCCTGAGCTCTCACACGACATCTGGGGGCACTGCTACCGTATTATTTACCGGAGGCGGCTACCTGCGTCACGAGCCACTGTATGTCGAATGGAACGAACGCGACCAACTAACCCTGTCGCCTTCGCTCCCAACTCTAGGCGACAACAAGTACATTGCGACGTGGTTACCAGGCGGCAAGGTGCGGCGGCACAAAGCTTATCCAAGCCTCAGCGACAGTACAAACGGGTTTCAAGGACTTTTTCATTTCCTCATCATTGGATTGCCCATCATCGGCTGTACCATCATATGCTGCTGCGTGTGTTGCTGCGTTCGTAGCAACCGCAAAAGGAGACGCCTCGAACGCGGGCGCCGAGAGCGCGAAGAGCGCAATGCAGCAGACGAGGCGCAAGCCAATCTTGCGGCACTCGCGGCGGCCGAGGCGGCAGAGACACGGGCTGACGCTGAGCTTGCTGAAGCAATAGAGATGGTTGAGCGCCGGCGGGCCAATGAGGCTGCTGGGGGTGTGTCGCCGGCAACGAGTGAGACTCCGCCACCTAGGCACTCGTTTGACGGGAATGGGGATGAGCCGTTGCCGCCGTATTCAAAGAAGCCTCCAGAGTGAGGACTTGCTTGACCAAGTGACGCGCATGAGTATGATGAATGCATGAAGGGACGAGGAACTAATGTGGATGGATAACACCTAATATTTAATCTTTAATGTATAATTCGTAATGGAAAGTGGACATACTAGCATTTTCATAAATATCAAATTATTCATCCTTCAGTTTCGGACAGAACCCGTCATTACACACACAAGGCAAGTTAAAGAGCAGGAGCCGGAACATCCTGCGCTGGCCAGGATCCATCCTTGAGGAAAATCTTCAATGCATCATCAAGCCACTTGACATCATCCTGGTTTGTGCCAGGTCCACCAGCCCTTGAACGGAGTCAGTTTCAGGTTAAACGCTTTGAGAGGATTAAGACAACTTACCAATGTCCCCAAATAGACGGAAACGCAATACACTTGCCAACTCCCTCATTCATACACTTCACCTCATATTCGGAGTCCTCTGGCGGGAAGTAAAGGTCTGTCTTGCCCGGAAGAACAAGCGTTTTGGCCTTGATACCACGCATAGCCGCCTCAAAGTTTCCATTGTACGGTTTCTGCATCGAACAGTCTGCAGCCTGCCAAGTATGAAGCATATGCAGCATATTCTCAGGATCTAGCAACCACATCAGCCCGACTGCACAATATCCGCATCAGACATAAAAAGAAGATCCAAAACTTACCTTTTGAAAGAGCCCACGTCTCCCAAAAATTCACCATAAAATCCTCCAAATCCTTAAACCCCATCTTGGTCTCATACAATTTCTCCCTGTAAAAAGCCTGACTAAACCCCCATCCAGCATACACCCTACCGAGCGCCTTCATGCCCGCATCCCGCTGCTCAGCAGTCCAAGCAGTATACTTATCCTTGGCCGTCGTCTCACCAGCCGCACTACCCGCAGAAGTAGCGCCCTTGGCAGCAAGCAGCGCGCTCTTGACACCCTCCAAAAACACCTTGTTGTGCAGCGACGTCTTTGCGCTGCCGCAAAACGGCACACCGAGCTCCATAAAGTCGGGAAACTGCGTAAGCCACTGATACGTCTGGCCAGCGCCCATGCTCCAGCCCAGCACGCATTTAGCATGCGTGACGCCCAAGCCGTTGGTAACAAGTTGGTGCTGCGCAGTCACATTGTCCTTGACAGTGACGTCGGGAAACTTGCGACCCTGGCGCGCCTCGCGCGTGTTGGACGGGCTTACGGACTGGCCGTTGCCAATCATGGCGGGGATAATGATGAAGTAGTTTGCCGGGTTGAGCGCTTTGTCATCGCCAATGAGCCACTCATTGTCGGCGATGAGGCCGCTGAACCAGCTTGGGTAGATGATGGCTGGATTGGAAGCGTCACCGAATGTCTTGTAAGCGATGTAGGCGTTGGGGATGGTCTCGCCGGATTCGAGCTTGAAGTCGCCCAAGTCGTAGGTTTTGTAGTCTGCCATTGGTTTTTTTTTTTCTGTTCTTTGTACTTGAAGTCGTCTGTTTTTGAAAGTGTACGGAATCAGCAAAGAGCGGAAACTCGAAAAAAAAAGGGATGGGCGTCGCACTTATGTAGCAATTAATGTTGCACATTCGCACATATTGGGCCTTTCCCCTCAAGTGAGGGGAACGTGGACAAGGGTACCTCCAACCGCCGTAACCCGAGCTCAGCCCGACCCTCCTAAAAGGCGCACTGTCACAAACACATGCGAAGGGGAGGTAGAAGGACTCTTCTTACACTGGGTATGTTAATCTGTAGCCATTATTCACGGGTTTGAGGCCCGACACCGACTAACATGACTGCAACATATGAATTTCCTAATTAGGTAAGAAGTGCGTCACCGATTTACGTGCCTTATGGGGGCAAAGCATATAAACCAGAGCCAACACTGCCCACGTGCCCTAGAAGCAATCAAAGTACTTGCAAGTAGAATCCGCTTACTTCTAGTACGTTGTATTCATTATCCCATCAAACTAATACCGCATCTATTCGGCCGAATTTTGGCAAATATAACCCGCCCAGTGCCAGTGTCAAATGCCAGCGCCTCCGAACCTCCAAACAGTCCTCTAGCCCTCCCTTTTTTCCATCCATGAATATGCTATTCGCCCCTGTATTTAATAACAAGAAAAAGAAGAAAAGTGAGCGGCTCGTGCTTGAAAAATAGACAAAAGTGTACCCTTGGGGCCACCACCATTAAATACGAAGCGTCGAGATCTAGTTAGCCCACACCTTCACCACCATGTCGACACCTCCAGTTGCTATTACGCAGCGGATTTGTGTCTCTGGCTCTGCCTTTTTAGCTGCCCCTTCACCGTCGGCATTTATACTCGATCCTCCGTTGACGGCTGGCGCATCCTTGACAATGCTCGGCGCCCACCGCAGCGTCTTTACAAAGTGCTCGTGCGCCTCTGAAAGCGTTTTCACGCATTTGCCATCTTGCGATAGATCCCAGCATCGAATGGTCTTGTCATCTGCTGCTGAGAGCAGATACTTGCCACCGGGGTGAAAGGATAATGCAGTGACCCAGTTATCGTGGCCGACAAGAACCTTCAGGCACGTTCCTCTCGAGTCCCATATGCGAATCGTCTTGTCTCGTGAGCCGGTCGCCATAAACTCGGCCGCACTCGTTGCTGGTGGTGGCTTCTTTAAACCAGCTATTAAAGCTAGATTCTCATATGCCGATACCGGTGCAAAGGCACAGCATTGTACCACATGCTCATGGCCAAGAAGTAGGACCTTTGTCTCTGGATTTGGTACTGTCGCGTCCCATAGCCTTGCCATGTGATCTCCACTTGTAGAGAGGAGATAGTTGCCATCCGGCGATGGGCAGACGTCTCGGACCCAGTCCGAGTGACCATGTAGTGTCCGTACACAGTAGCCAGTTGTCGTGTCCCAAATCTTCAGTGTCTTGTCACCGCATGCACTGACCAGCATATTCCCAGAAGAAAATGCCCCTCCAGAGCCAGCAGGTATGAACCTCACCGCGCTGACGCTGTGATCATGCCCTGACAGAGTTCTAATATTCTTATAGCCGTCTGATGGATCCCACAGCTTGATTGTAAGATCCGAACTGCAGGATGCCAGTAGAATAGCGCTCCTTGGGCCTCCATAGTCGAGGTCGAGGACCGGTCTTGTATGTGCCTTGATAGTTTGCTCTTGTTCGCCAAGTTCCCAGTCCCAAATCTTGATTGTACAGTCATCCGAGCCTGAGGCTAGCGATGAGAACTTTGGATGGAAAGCAGTGCAGTTTACGGTGTCTCTGTGACCCTCCATCCCATGGCGCGCAGGTGCTCGTGGTAGCCAAGCAGATGGATCGTTGTTTCGCTTCGACAGGGAGGTGGGTGTCGCATTGTCGAGCTCGGATTGAAGGTTTGCGTTTCGTGATTCTAGATCCATGATCTGGGCACGACACAGTTAGCTTGTCATTCTGCGCCAGCCACCCTGATGTGAACCCCTCCCCCCGATCCAACAGAAGGCCTACCTTTTTTTGTAATCGCACAATACTCGTCCACTTCTTTTCCAGCAGCGACTCGTACTTCTTCGCCGTGGCCGCATCGTACACGTCCTCGCTTAGCGACATCTCCTCCCGCAGAGCTGCGGCACTCTGCGGGAAGTTATTCGCCGAGAGGTATGCTATGACGGACTTGTGCCTGGTAGTGAATTGAAAGTTAGCTTAACCGCCGGTTCCCCGCAGATTCCCCCTCCACAAAACGGCTAGGTCAGGCTCTGAAAATACAGTAGAGATGACGTACAGTTCCTCGGCCTGCCGCGCAGGCAATGTGCGACTCATGGCGGCGGTGTGTGATCAAGTGTGTGCCCCTGGCCGCCTGTCTGGCTGCGCAACGTCAAGAAATATTCTGCCAGAGGTCACACGCGGGCGCCTGCTCATGAAGTCAAGAGCTCTCGCTCGTCGTTGGGGTTGTTGAAGTCGAAGCGGTCAGGGACGAGTGGGCCGCGTCGTGGGGTCTTGTAGGAAGAAGATGGAGTTGCGAGATGGACGGGAGAGAGTCTGTTGGGCGGTATTAGAACGCGGGAGAGTTTAGGACGCTTCGCGGGGTAAGAAGGGCGTGACGGTGGTGTATGTATAGGCGGTAGAGTTGCATGTAAAAGGGAGTTGTGGTGTTTTGCAAGTCGGCTTTTGCTCCCTGCACGGCCAGCATTTGGCATTGGCTGTCACTAACAGAAACCCACCTTGAAACTGGTCTACGGGCCGCAAAGATGGTGGCGCCGTTGCCGTGGGCTGCAGTCACGTGTGTGAGTTTAATTGCTGGGCGCGGGGCATTCAAGCAGCCGAGACAATACCTATAAGCTACGGCGTCAACCTCGTGTTAATGCCCAGCGCACGGCCTACGGCATGGCTTTGCGTACTGCGGTATCAACGCGCGAAATGAAACGGATATTGGCGAATTTTTAACATCTTCAATTCTGTCACAGAATTTCTCTCAACTTCTTGAATACGAAATGGAGCCCCAATTCCGCCCGAACCATTCCGACCTGAACGCCTTTATATAACAAACACTTTCGTCCGCAAGCTGGTGCCTGTTCATCGATTCATATATCTGTTCGCCTAGGGCTTGCGCCTTGTTTTATACTCGCCTCCATGGCGGCAGGGGGTAATCTCCCTCAGTTTCATCCGGGGTCAGTAGAGAAACTTTGTCTGTCGCGTGAGCATCAAGCCGCGCTCTTTCCTCTGGAACACGCCTCCATGGTGGCAGGAGTATATCTCCATCTCGCAAGTCTCGTGGTTCAACGGTACCATCTCCCTCATTTTCATCCGATGTCAGTAGAGAAACTTCGTCCGTCGCGTGAACATCGAGCTCCGCGCTTTCCTCTGGAACAGAAATCAAGGCCTGGTCACTAGTCCAGCTAGTCGCCCGCATTGCTGGGCGGCGTTGCGTAGATCGCACAGTACCAGCCCAGAAAGTAGAACCCGTCCCAGGCGGGCTTGCCGGGCTTCGGCTAGTCCTTGGCCTCTCCTCATCAACTCGCCCATTTGAGAAACTTCTTCGCGCCATGTACTCTTCAAATTGTGTATTTCTTTCATGGCTGTAATAACTGGGCTGTCTGCCAAAAGCTTCCAGGTCGATCGGTTCATTGATGGAGCCGGTACTTAGACGAGCGGAGCCTAGCGAGCCACGCTTGTTTATAGAAAGCATGGACGACCTTGTAGCTTGGGAGCCATCACTGAATCCATAGCCTTTGACATTTGCAGGATGTGAGTAGTCGTCATAACTAGATAGAGCACGATGAGTAATAACTGCGTGTAGTGCCATGACAGATGTGACAATGCTGCACCGGTCAGCTCCGTTGTAAAACACACAATTCCATTATAGACTTACAGAAAAAGGGTATCCATCGTGATTCCCAGCAGCGAGTAGTACTCCTCGCTGAGAATAATATATACCACAATATCGAGAGCGAGAATCGCGAGGGCACAAGTAGTTTTGATAGAGTGTGTAAATAGCATCGTCCACGGCGTCAGGGCTTCGGTCCGGTATTTGACGATTTCGATGAGGGAACATAATGAGGCAACCAACGACAGGCCGACATTTGTAGCTTCCCATCTGTTTATCGTTTAAGTATCAACTTTGTGTCTCGTACTGGTGTTGCTCACGCATATTCAATAGCTGGTTTCTGACCAGCATCCTGCTTTTCCTTGTGATGGGACAGCGTCTTTCCCAATCTCCAAGAGAACAATCCCATCATTGCCGTTGACAGTAGCAGCTGAAGAATCCATAGAGGCACCAGCAGCCAGAGTTTCCACTGCGCCCTTGCAAAGTGTGATTGGGTTTTGTGCAGGGCCATGTTTGTAGCAACGGGACGTCGAAACAGTTCTAGCAACTCGGGAGACGCATCAGAGAGTGTTGGTTTTAGGCGACATATGATTGAATCGGAACCTTGTGTCATATCTGCGGATCATTTCCCTAGGGGAGAGACGTGTTTTTTAAAACTCGGTCATTAATATCCATTTACATGGCTTGCAAACGCAGCACCCTGTCCACAGCCACAAATGGCACTACTCGCCGCCCTGTGTCAGCTTGCATCATCTGCATTCTGACAGCCACAGGAAACAAAATAGGTAAGCAGTGCGCCTTGCTGGGTTGTTCAGCCCAGAGAGTGGCATTGCAGAGCTAAGCGCTTTCGGCGATGTCGAATAATGGTGAGACGCCCCGGCTGGGCAGGGGTCATTATGCGGCTGACGGAGCGGCCGCTGTGAGTGGGATAATTGGCTCATTCAGGCACCAAGCTGAACAGAGAAAGAACCCCAGTAAGTAGATAGTAATGTTAGGATCTGAATACATCTTAAGAAATGTTTGAGTTCTAATTCCATGTTTTGTTTTTGCGTGTTAAACTTATAGTTCACGAGTAATAGCGTGGAATACTGTTCTTGGCCTTGTCCTCCAATTTCATAAGCCCAAAGGTGGACGCCACAAAGGTGGAAATTGGACGGCCTTTCAGATTGCGAACCAAATGACCCGCTAGATTGCGCCTCGAAGGCCCAAATGGTTGCCTTGACGGAAGTGCCGCCCAATTGGGTGTTGTTTCTGCGTTGCGTGCTTAAGGACTGGCGACGGGTGAACAGAAAACGAAAAGGGTGGAATTGCTGGGTTCCCAATGATTTCCGATACCATAGCTGATGATGTCTTCCCGTATCAACATCTACCACGACAGTCATGATACCTTCAGTAGAATACACAGTATTCCGCTGTTTCTAACAATGACACCAGCAATGTTCCCCATGGTTCCCTTCTTAGATATTGATCTGCTGTTCGGCACAATATTCTTACCTGGCCCACGTGTCGGCGACATTATCCGCTCAATATTCAACACTTGCGCCACTGATTGCAACGCTGTGAGGCGGTCTCGGCCTACCATTGGCTTGGTTGGCGCGGCGGTGCAGCTCATCACAGCCCTGCCAGCTAAGCACCCAACTGAAGGGGTAAAAAGACGGTTCTATTTGCACATTTTCGCGGTAAAATTAGACGCATCCTTTTTTTTTCGACCGTTTCCCGTCCCGGAAAGTATACATTTAGGAACATGCCACAGACGTTAACACGTTTGGCATGTTTGGGAGGGCATGTTTTGGCCAGGGCACACACACGAGCTGTTACGAAGCAAGATCAGCTTATTCAGCGACACGTTTAAACCCGGGGGTTGAAGAGATTGTATCCTTAGGTAATGCTTTTAAGTTATCACGTTTTCCTAGAGAATAAAAATGAGAATAAAAAAAGTCTATCTTAGGAAACGACTGTTTGCTGTCTTTCGCTTTGCTCAGCAAGCAGATGTAAGAACAGTGGCATCATTTTTCTAGCGTTTCTGTTTTTTTTTTTTTTTTTTCATGTTTTCTTCCTGGTCATATTTCCTTCCTTTTTGTATTTTATTTTATAATCCTATTTCAGAGTCCGGCATCACGGTTGGGCTGAGTAACACCTTCGGAGTCGAAAGGGATGATATTGCCATCCTTGTCAGTCATGGCCGGTGCTTCAACCAGGACTTGGCGCTCGACAAGTCTCTCTGCTCAATACATCAGCATTTTTCCACCTTTTAATAGGATCGAGCGGCTTTTATCAGGTCTGTAGTGTACGTACCGTTGGGAACTGCCATGGCAACAACGGCCAGAGTAAAGAGGGTAGCCAGAGTGAATTGCATCTTGATAGGAATGTGGTGATGAAAAAGTTCAAAGAAGACAAAGTTCAGTTTGAGAAAAGAAATGACAAAGTGTATAATAAAAAAAGTGAACGGTTATTAGCTATGAGCAGGTTCTTACAAAGATGGGGCAGGAAAGGCGAGTATTTATTGTACGCTTTACAGTAGTAGGTAATCTCACATCTGTAACAGAACCAGCCCACAAACCAGACTATCCCCCAGTCTGCGCCTCCCGGAATCAGACCGTCCCGTCGCAAAGAGCAATAAGAAGCGCGTGCAAAAAAGAGAGTTGAGACGGGCAGTATTTGGCAGCAACCTCAAACAAATCATCCCCAAGCATCCCATGTCGTGTAAGTGGAGCCTCATAGAACAGACGAGACAATAGCAGGCGCGGGAGGTGACATGGACACAGATAGGCTTTGTCTTGGTACGCAGACAGACTCTATTAGCTGGGGCATCTGATTTTGCAGGAATTTGGAGAATAAAAGCTGGCAAGGTCGGGTTTCATGTCGTCTGGTGCATACTTGGTTTGTGGCCTCTGGCTTGGACATGAATCAAGCTAGGAGGTGTGTGTGAAACGGTGCCTGCTTCAGGAGGAGGCTGGACCGCGCAGGGCGGAGCGGGATGATCAGACTTTACGGATGGAGTCTAACGGAGTGATGACGAGTACAGGATGATTACTGCGAATGGCTCTGATTTGATTTTGTCTTTGTCTAGATTCAGTCGGAGCATTGGTGTGTCAGTTGTGCATTTGCATAATATATGCATTGCTGCACCTGTGACAGATTGCCGTTGATCTGAAGTACTTACTTACAGGAATGTATGGGAGCCCTCCGAATATTTGCAAAACTTAACAAAAAAAAGAAACAATATTCCAAATTATTCCTAGACAGATTTTCACACCAGATCCCAGCTTCCTACTCTACGAGTATATTCCCCCCATATACGAATTAGAATCCCTAGACAGAATGCCCCCACCGCTGGCGCCATCGAAAGCTTGTCCGCTTCGGGGCGCAATCGCGGGGCATCCCACCAAAGGGGTGGAGCTGTCCAACGCCAAACCTTAGCTGGTGACAGCACAGCGCTGCAACCTCTTTGGCTGTGCTGCTTCCAGCCGCCGACACGAGGGCTACTTCTCCCCCTCTTTCGCAACCACGCTGAGTGGCTTCTTCACCTTGCTCAGCCCCTCCTCTCACTCCAGACGGCAGCCTGTTCTCCGTCGGCTTGCTCGGCCTTCTTTTGATCATTCTTTAACATTTGGCGTCTGAGCCTGGAGCACAGCTGTCCGATCTGTACGTGGGGTTAGAGAGAATCACATCCGTCACCCAGTTCTTCGACGCAATACAACACAACACACGTTCGTTTGAGGACCCTGAACTGCAGCCATGGCAAGTGCCGAACACTGCTTGCTGTGCTTCGAGGCCCTGGACGCCGAGCTAAATAATCGCAAACCTCTGTCACTGGACGAGGTTCAGGCGTCATGGACCGTCTATAATAGCTCTATTGCATCCAAAGAAGCATTCTCGCCCAAGGATCCTGCGCTAGTCCGCATCGCCGCAGACAGCGACTCTGCATCAACATCTTCCTCGTCCACCTCCCTCGCAACATCGACACCGGCCACATCCGCAACATCCCTGACGCCCGCTGTCTCGTCAGCGCCGCTCTTTGTCACCTGGAACACTCTGGATGGCGCCGCTGCCGATGACGACGAAGACGTAGACGAAGAAGACGATGACGTCTCCCTGCGCGGCTGCATCGGCACTTTTGAAAGCCAGCCGCTGGCCGAGGGCATCCCCGAATACGCCGTCATCTCCGCCCTCCAAGACACGCGCTTCCCGCCCATTTCGCGCCGCGAGCTGCACACGCTGCAAGTCTCGGTGACCCTGCTCACCGACTTTGAAGAGGCCGCCGACCCATGGGACTGGGACATTGGCGTGCACGGGATCCGGCTGTCGTTTTTCGACCGCAGCCGCCGCTATGGGTCGACGTACCTGCCGGACATTGCGTCGGAGCAAGGCTGGACCAAGGACGAGACGCTATTTTCGCTGATTCGCAAGGCCGGCTGGATGGGTAGCCGGTCGCGGTGGAAGGATCTCGAGCTCAAAGTGACGAGGTACCAGGGTAAGAGGGTGTCGATGAAGTATGCGCAGTTTAAGAAGTGGAAGGACTGGGCAGCCAGTAATAGACAGTAGATATGGGGTAAGCTGGTGGTTGGTGGCTTTCTCATTATAGAGGCGTTTTGGGAGTTAAGCCTGGGTGTCATCTCTTCTTCTTTTTTCTTCTTTCTGTTCTTGCCCTATGGTCTTTGGGGGAAATGCAACCACCTAGCTGGAGGAGGGAACGGTACATATATACACACATACCGAGCAGTGCGCATCATAGTATCTGCCGCTACTCTTTGGCTATTATCCCAAGGTAATAAATATCAAGCATTCTATAAATTAAATCTAAAATCTTTAGTCTATTTCTATTTCTTAATTGTATATAATGACTGTTTTCTTCTTCTTTCTTCCCCAGCCAGTATCATGATCTAGGCACGCCGAGTTCCTGGAGGCACTTTCTCATTTCCAACTGAATCCAATTATCAGCTTCCTCTTGTGTAGCCACAGCAATAACGCCCAACATGCCCAGCGCATTCGCGCCAGCTGTGGTGCTAATAGCAGCCTGCCGGCGTGGAATGACAATTACCCAACGCGTCGTGAGGATGACGTTATGCGGGCAAGGACCGTCAGGCGCATCGTGTGGGGCCGTGGACTGCGAGTCTGCGCGTGGACTCGTCCTCCAAGCTTCATTGGCTTTCTCAAGCAGCTGATTATACACCTTTACCAACGTGGCCGCATTTACATCATCAGAGTCTAGTCGCTGGTACGCCCATTTAAACGGCACAGCGGGCTCATACTCGCCATTGTCTAGAAAAGCAGCAATGGTATCCTGCGGCATGGGCATGAGTTGCATATGCTTATGTTTCCGACTACAGCTCGCGTCCTTTCCGCAGTTGTAAATGACAACATAGTCGTCTCCAGCAGCAGTCAATGCGCTCCAGGCCGCCTCAAGATCGCTTCTGTCCAGAGGCTCATGCTGTCGACGGTATCCGTCGGCAGTGACGAGCATGACATGTGGCCTTGCGTAGCAGAATTTGTTGACGGCGATTATGTGAGTGTCTTTGATGGTTCCGATTTCAAAGCCGGCTGTGATTATGTCGCTTCCTGGTCTTGGTTGGGGAGTGGTGCCGTTCTGTTGTTGGCTGTCTTTGGGCTGAGAGGCGGCGTCTTTGTACATTGGCTTCTTGGCGAGAGCCGAGGACTGAATGAGTTGAAACTTGAACTGGTTAACTTTTATTTCGTATGAGGTTTTCAAAATTTGAGTGAACTAACCTTGAGACCGCCATTGACATGTGAAATGGTTCGCTGGTCATTGTCGTATAGAACAGTGCCGTCTTGGACGAGCCGGTCGAATTCGGCAAGTAGCTGTTTGGCATCCATTGATTCCTCTGGCTACAGCCTAATCTGAGCCCGGCATTTCATTTGTAATTTGGTTTAGTTACACATTTGAGTTGAAGGCAGTAATGTAGACGTCAGCAGAGCCCCTCACGTGAGCCTGGCGCTACAGTCGATTGCATGATGAGTGAGTTCCATCTAAAGAGTGGGGGATGTAGTAATCCACAGCTGATGGAGATGGTAGTCGTATGTACGAGGTAATTATGTCTGGGAGCTGCAAGGCATAAAATAACCAAAAAATATATATGATATATGAATGAGAATTGTATCTGAACAAGACTGTTTTTTTTTAAGTCATGTCGCCCAGAAACTAATGTCATGTATGGTAGCTTGGCGATCTCTGCAAGCCAAGTAGCCACTCGCCCTAAATATAACTCGCTGCAACCCTACGACAGGCCCATTTAGGAAAAGTGAGAAATAAATCCAGATACGAGTAAAGGTATCGTTAGTAGCCATGGTCGTCGGCTTTTAACGTAGTGTGTCGTCCGCAAGCTAATAAGCGAAAAAGAAAGGTGAGAAACATTAGACCGCTGGAATGCGGCTACCATCGTCATCTGCCGTCCCAACTGGCTGGACGTGCTAAGACAATGATGCCAAGTTGGAACATTAAGGCTCGCTTCGCCTCGCCAGGCCTCTGACACCGGGCCGATGAATGCATTACGACCACGAGTTAGTTACTGCCCCATCGTACGTAGCACAACGGACTATTCGGCTTGATTCTCCGTTATTCTGTCTGTTCGGCCGCCTCGGCAGTTGGGTGGGCTTGTTGATTTATGGCTGGCGTCGCAGGGGGCAATATCATCACACTGCAGTGGCGTCGCAGCGGGTCCTACGGTAGGTGTGTAGAATACAACCTTGTCACCGTCATATATACGAGTAGAGTGCATGAGGCGCTTAGACTTAATCTCTTTTATAAAACAGCCTGATGTCACCTTCGTTGCTATTACGTAGGAAAAACTCGTTAAAGGGAGTTGCCATGTTGCAGCCGCGAAACTCCCTTGGAAAAAAATAAAAAACATTCCCCAGCAATTCATTCCCGTACTATATGACACCAGTGTGCACACCACCAATCTCCCTCTATAATATGACACGTTCCGATTATCTGGGAACCCGCAGCATCGGGAAACGGCTGTAACTGAGCACTAAATGCCCGCCGAGCCAACCACTGAGAAGAAGGCCCGAACGCCACACACGGGTTCCCGATGGGCACGAGACTGGGGGGCGGATGCTCCCCGACCAGTACGTACAGTGGGTGTAGGTACCTATAAGTTAGGGGTAGGCATGTACTGTAGTCCCCCTGTTAGTAGTGTATGTGGTGGGGATTGCTTTTTTTTTTCCTTTTTTTTTTTTTCCCTTTTCCCCCCCCAAGTCACCATTTTGCTTTGCGCAAAGAGAGGAAAGAAGTGACGAGGCTAGGTACTAGTACGGTGCGTACAGAGTGTAGGTTGAGAGACGGGCCCCCCGCGCTAGTCGTTGATGCTGCGACGTTGTCATTCTCCCCCTCGACTTCACCGTTGGGCAACCACTTGTTGGGCATCGTTGAATTTTGCAAGAAACATATTCTCTTTCTTTTTTGAGGATTCTTGCTTTGGCTTTTCGGTACTTGAAAGTGTTGTTGAATACTGCGACAACATCGGCTACGCTATTGCGACTTGCGCCCCCCGTTTATTACACGACCAACGCGACGATACGCGACACCCTTGCTCGGAACTGAGGGGGAAACGACAACGACCACACCGGTTTGGAACCGTAATTTTGGACTTTGTTGCATAATCTACTTTTTCGCGCATTCGAAGCAACATACGAATTATTTATCATAGACGAATCGTCTCTGCATCCTGTCAAGCTCAACCCAACACGAGCCCGCGCTCAAAAGCAGGGACCAGGGCGACAACCATGGCCGCACCACAATCTACGCATCAACATCAACAACCACAACCTACCCAACCCTTTCTGCAGCAGCAACAGCAACAACAACTACTACAACTACAGCAGCAGCAGCAGCAGCAGCAGCAGCATCTGCACCCACAGCAAGCAGCCCAACAGCACACCCCCACCGTGCCCATCTCCATCACCATCTGCGGCGATGGCGGCTGCGGCAAGTCGTCCATCACGCTCCGCCTCGTGCGCTCGGCGTGGACATCCGAATACGACCCCACCATCGAGGACAACTACAGCGTGACGCGCAAAATCGACGGCATAACCTACCACCTCTCCCTCACCGACACGGCCGGCCAGGAAGAGTACCGCGGCATGTGGGCGTCGTCCAACCTCGGCGCCGACGCCTTCCTGCTCGTCTACGACATTACCTCGCGCGACTCCCTCGAGGCCCTGCAGTACTTCAACGACCTCATCGACATGGAGGCCGAGACGCGCCTCGACAATGCCGAGCGCGCCCGTCGCGCAGGCGTCAACCCCCATGCCTACGCTACCCCTGGTGCCGGCAGCGGCTCCAAGGTTGTCTCGCCCGTCAAGATTGTCGCCGGCAACAAGTGCGACCTGCAGGAAAGCAGACAGGTGTCTGCCGCCATGGGGCTCGACTGGGCGCGGAAGCGTGGCTGTGGCTTCATGGAGACTAGTGCGAGGCTCGAGGTGAATATCGAGGAGACGTTTGCGCTCATTGTTCGGCGTGTTATTGAGCGCCGCAGGCTCGTGGAGATGGGCATCTTGGATAACACGGAGATGAATGCGCGTGGCATGACCAAGCCGCTGTCGCCGCTGCCTGCGAATGGAGAGAATGAGAAGCGCGGACCGATGCTGCGAGGCCCGAACCTGATGGGAGAAAAGTTTGGGCGTGGACAGGGTGGATTCTGGAGGAAGCTGCGCTGCTGGTAAACGGGGATAAAACGTTCTCTTCTTTTTTGTGCTGGCAGGATTGCATAACTCATGGGATGAAATGGCGTTTTTATATCCTTTTTTTTTTTTCGGTGAGATGGATTCTGCGATGACGGAATTAAACTGCATGGTTGGGAAAACGGAGGAGAACAAGGCCCGGGACAAGTTATGTCAGAAGCTCATCCTTTCTTGTTTGTCTTTCTACTGCATTTCATCTTGTTTTTGTTTTTGTTTACTTGTATTTTCTTGGACAAGATTGCTATGGATTGATACCAATGGTTTCGCTAGGCGTCTTGGAACAGCACTCGTGGGTTTTTCACGGGAAGGTGCCATATGGGGTAATGTTTCAAAGGTAGGTATTTTGAAATTAGTTTTCATAATGAATATACGCACTGAATATAAATGTAGCCTGCTGTGTGACGCTGTAAAGGTGCGTGTATAGCTATTAAGTGAATCTATTCTGCTCCCGCTGCGTGACAAATGTGAAGGTGCATGTATAGTTGTTAAGTGAATCTACTCTGCTTCCCCCTAATCCATCTCCAGTGCCGAAGTAGAGCGAAAAATGAAATGATAATTTTCATGCCCCAATATCGTACAGTTGAATGTGTTTTTTTTTGGGCAGCCAGTAAATCTAAGTTGTGAACGACTTCAATCAACCGCCTAGTAGTAATTCCAGTCCCTCTGCCAAAGCTGCACTTTGACAACACACTCCGTCGTCGTCCGCGGCAGATGCCTCCCACACGAATACCGCTTCCTCCTGGACGGCATATTGAACAAGTTGCAGCGCTGCATGCCATAGTGGTGGAAGAGCGTGCCACACTGTGCGACTTTGGTTTCGTCTTTGCACCCGCAGGGGTACCGGATGACTTTGAAGGTGCACATTGCCAAATTTGCGGTCGATGGCTGTGTAAGATGCGTCAGCGGATGATTTCGTTTTTCTCTTTTCGTTCTTTCTTGCTTTCGGCTGTTTTAAGTTGAATTCGTATTCTTTGATTGTGTCTTGGAAAGTGCAGAGCAGAAATTTGAGTCAAGTGTGTAAGTGCGTCTACAGAATGCCATCTAGAGAAATGGCACACGATAGGTTTTATAAGATTTCCACTCCCTGACCGCTGTAATTTTTTCACTGACGCAGGCATCCGCAGAAAAATCTCTTAACTACTGTTTTTTTTTTCTATTTTTTTCTATTTTTTGTTTTTTACTACACGCTTCAAAGTCTGTCAAGGTTCCTCACAAGTTTCTTTCATGTGTCTGCGCGGACCATCGGCTGCTAGCCCGCCCAATGGGATCCGTCCCGATAGGCCGCACAGCTTCCGTTACAAGGGGCAATACACCGCTTGCATACCACATGGATAATAACTTAACTGCGTCCAAGCTCAATGTTCGTAAATGTCGTTCCACCACATCATCTCTGCAAGCTGCTCCTCGCTCACGTTGGCATTTACGTAGTGCTCTCGCTGAGGACATCGAAGCTTTCGGTGGACCTCGGCAGCCGTTTTCCAGCCGAGATAGCCGGCCATTTCCCAGTCGATAAGTCCTATAATCCTGTCATCTTTGACAATGCAGTTGGACGGCGTGAAATCATTGTGCATAAAGCCCATATCCTGGTCAAGGTTTGCAGAAAAGAGAATGTGTGCCTCGTGCGGGTTTAGACGGCCGTTGGTCTGGATATTTGGGTCCGGGGCGATGTGGTCACGGGTCTGACGGTCGCTTGGCACCTTTATTGCATGCAACTGGCCAAGTATCTTCCGTGCTTGTAGCTTGAATGAGTTTTTTTGGTGCTTTGATAGGTAGGGGAATGCCACTTCGAGACACACCCCAGCAAGTCTTTCTTGGACCAACACCGCGCGACCATTAATCTATCGCAGCATGAGTATGGGTCATCGCAAAGCAGTATACGAAGTGCAAAATGTACCTGGCCAGCGAAATATATATACGGCACCTTGACTTCCTTGAGCACGCTCTTGGCAATAGCAACTGCCTGGACTTCGTTGGCATCTGCGTACGTGTAATCAATATTGGCGGTTTTGTGTCGGTGGCTTGATTTGACAATGACACCGCCAAGGGCAAAAACATCGCGGCCGTTGTCTGCAGGGTAAATCGTGTTTGCTTCTGTACAGAGGTCTAATACTGTAGCCCAATACTGTAGAGACTCTTTGGAGCTGGAGTTGACGTAGCGGCGGTCGACGCGGAAGTCGTTTGGTTGAGGATGATATCTGCCATAGAGTGGAATGTCCGCATAGCGGTCAGACTCGGGGATATGCTTCGGGTCCGTTGTATAAGGGTTCATAATAGAGGTATTGCAGTGATGAAGAATGTGTTCATATGCTTACGAATAAAATTTATGTCTACAGTTTTCAAGCGACGGGTGAGTAGGGAGAAAGGGGTCAAGTCGTTGCATGAACCCTGTGTTACACAACATTTAGGCATCTGTCATACACATCAGAGCAGGTGCAAGGAACCAACAAGGGGGCACCGATAACTCGTCAAGAAGCCGGGGCCTGCGAACCATGGCGTTTATCCGACCACAATGGCCCGAGTCATGCTTCTCCAACAAGCAATGTCACATTGCCATGTCTTTATCGGCACCGAATAGCCGTATATGGTGTCATTCTATATGCTACTAAATACTACAATAGTATGCATGCCAGCAAAGGCGCGGCGCTACTGCACGCACTATACATGGTCCGCCCCGGATATATAACGCAAATCACCACCCCCTGGTAGGCGTTCATCCACTCCAGTACAAGGCTTCTGACGTGCTTTTAGTCCACGCAGCGGGGCCTCCAGACAGACAGTATGATTCGACAGCAACATGACAAATGGATCCTCCAGTTTCCGCCAAGGTAGCAAGACCAGGTCAAAATACCGCCGTTTCGGCACTGGATTGGGAGCGGGAAAAAAAAGAGGGTTTCAGTGGCGTTTCCTTTTGCTCTTTTATCTCTCTTTTTTAACTTTTTTTTTCTTCTTCAATTGCCCTCCTCTTACACTAACCTCTCTCTCTTACAACATATCCTTCCCTCCACCCACTGCCCCCCAAATTTCTCTCCGTCTCCTTCTTGCCGTCCACAATGTCGCCTAGCGCCACCAGGTCTGCGACAAATGGCTACCAAAACGGCAATGGCCAGGGTGGTGCCCCGCGGCAAGACGACGAACTGCATAGGGCTGAAGAGTTGGACAATGTACGTCACGCGATGCTTAAATCCCAGCTATTTCCAAACAATTCTAGTCAATTGATTTCAGTTCTTATACTCCTTTATATGTTGTGCAATTTGTAAACCTGCTGACAATCTACTCTAACTCTAGCTCCTTGATTCAGTGCGCCAACTTGTAATCCCCTTCATCAAGGCCGCAGATGATGAAGCCCAGGTTAAGCCGTCCGGCACCATTGCCAATGATAGACGCAATGTCCTTGTGCAAACTCACCAACCTGCTGATCTCGCAGCCAAGCTCAAGCTTGTTCTGCCCGAAGAAGGTGAGGGGCAGGACGGTCTACTTAACATGGTCGACAAGATTCTCCAGTACAGTGTCAATACCTGGGATCAAGGGTTCCTGGATAAGCTGTACGCGAGCAATACTCCTGTACGTTGCTATCCTATTCTCGTGTTTCTATACACTTAAACTAACAACCAATTGATAGGTCGGCGTCATTTCTGACCTCATCCTCTCCGTCCTCAATACCAATGTAAGACCACAACACCGAATTCCCACCCTTGCCTCTCACTAACAGCCCCAGCTCCACGTCTACCAAGTCTCACCAGCCCTCACCATTGTAGAAAAGACAACCGCCCGCGCCCTCGCAAAGCAATTCGGTTTCGAAGGCCCTCACGCCGGTGGTGTCACCTGTCAAGGCGGCAGCGCCAGCAACCTGACCTCTCTCGTCGTCGCGCGCAACACCCTCTACCCGGACTGCAAGGTCAACGGCGCCAGCAAATACGACTTTGTCCTCTTCACCAGCGCCCACGGCCACTACTCAGTCGAAAAGAGCGCCATGGTATGCGGTCTCGGCAGCTCCAGCGTCTGCGCCGTCCCCGTCGACGCCGACGGCTGCATGAAGCCCGATGCTCTGCGCGAGCTCGTCGCGGACGCCAAAGCCAAGGGCAAGACGCCGCTCTACGTCAACTCTACCGCCGGCACCACCGTCCGCGGCTCCTTTGAGCCCTTTGAAGAAATCTCCCGCATCTGCAAGGAAAACAACATGTGGATGCACATCGACGCCAGCTGGGGCGGCCCCGTCGTCTTCTCCTCGCGCCAAAAATCAAAGCTGCGCGGCTCTCACCTCGCCGACTCCATCACCATCAACCCGCACAAGATGATGAACGTGCCCACGACGTGCTCGTTCCTCCTCGGGCCCGACATGCGCATCTTCAATGCCGCCAACAGCACTAGCGCCGGCTATCTCTTCCACGGCAGCGACGACGGCGACGTCTGGGATCTTGCGGACTTGACGCTGCAGTGTGGGCGTCGCGGCGACTCGCTTAAGCTTGCGCTCGCGTGGCTGTACTACGGCGCCAACGGCTTCGAGAAGCAAGTCGACCACGCATTCGACATGGCCTCATATCTTTACGAGCTGCTCGAAAAGTCGGGCGACTTTGTCTTGCTAGGTTCCAACCCGACCCCGTGCTTGCAGGTGTGCTTCTATCTCGCTCCCGGTGGCAAGCTGTCGGATGACAAAGATGTCAACACAAAGAGAACGCAGACAATTGTCCATGGGCTGGTTCAAAGGGGTTTCATGGTGGACTATGCGCCTGGTGAAAAGGGCAGCTTTTTGCGAGTAGTAGTCAATGTACAGACGCGCCCGGGTACAGTAGAGGGCCTCGCCAAGGCTCTGAGCGAGGTCGGTGCTCAGCTTTCACAATGATGCATAAGTTACGATATACACTCATACAAAGATATACTATAAAGGATAGATAATAGATGAATATTAGACGTCTTTATTCATTCCTCGTCTTTACTAAATATGGTATAAATCATTCCAGAATAACCGATCCTTTACGGTCTCCTCATCCAGCTCTAGCAGCTGCAAGTCTTCAGCCTGAGGCGATCGAATCTTGTCATGAACCACACTCGCCGCCTCCCATGCAAAGAAACCAGCCATTTCCCAGTCGACAACTCCCACAATTTCTCCATCCATCACTATGAGATTAGACTTGACCATGTCATTATGCATAAGACTTATACCACGAGATCTTTCAGCTGGAGGGGTGCCAAGCAGGTTGTGTTCAGTCTCTGAAATGCCACGATGAAGCACTGGGTCGGGATCTGCAACGACGTATGAAAGTGTGGCGTGGGCATCGTCTGGCTTGATTTCACGCAGCTTCTGAAGAATATCTCTTGCTTGGTCTTTGAAGAACGTCTTTTTCAGTTTCGACATGTACTGCCATGCCACGTCAAGACCTACCCCCGGAATTCTCTCTTGCATAAGAACGTTGCGGCCGTTGAGCTGTCGGGTACAGGTTAGCCATCAATAAAAGTAACAGTTAAAACGAATACGTACCTCTCCTGCAAAATATATTTCCGGAACACGAATCTCGCGAAACTTGTTCCGTACCAGAGCAAGTGCCGCCTGCTCGTTTGCATCATTGTGAGTGTGATCTCTCGCGTCAGCCACTTTCAGGTGCGACGACTTGACGATTACACTTCCATACGCAAACACATCTCTTCCTGTTACATTGTTTTTGTAGATTTTGTTAGAATGGTCGCACTGCATGAGGACCCTTTCCCAGTAAGCGATCGATTCTGGTGTGGTCGAGTTTATATGTTCCGTAGCTGGCGTAAAGTCGTCTGGTCGAGGGAGATAGCGTCCATAACAGGGCGTATCAATGTATCGATCCGAGGTTGGAATTTTGGCAGGATCCGCTTCGTAGTCCATTTTGTCTGTTGCATTCTTGTTATTTCTGTAACCAACAACTGTCCTCGGGTACGAGCAGCGTCTGTCTTGTAAGTGCTGTAAGTGCCGCAGAACTTATATATGGTTAGAAAGGCAAGCTTCCAGATTGTGGCCGATTAGATTAAGTAGATCATGGCTCGTTTACAAGTTCGGCTATACAGCAGGCAACAAGAAATTAGGCAGCAGGGCAGTCCAGCCTTTTTCATAAGATCCTACTGGTTGTGAGCGATTCCGCAACCACACTACCAAAACGGCAACCCCCACACCACCCGCATCGATCCAACGCAAACGCCAGCAAATTCTTATCTTATCAGCCCGCAGAAAAAAAGTTGGCGCAGAAATCCAGAACGGACCAACTTTCCCCAGACGTTCACCACCGTAATTCTACCACAATGCCGAAGCCACGCACAAAACGAGGGCGCGACGAGCGCAAGCGAAAACATAGAGAGGAGGAACAAGACGCTCCCACCGATTTCAACTCGAAGCGCCCCCGCCACGAAGACGAAGACCAAGCAGAAGAGGAACAGCCTGCCGAAGATTACAATGGACAAGACGCCGCCTTTTTGCAGCAGAATGGGCCTGGAGAGACGGAATACTTTGGTACACTCGCCGACGAGGAGCAGGAATACTTTCGTCGCGCGGATGAAATGCTGGAGCTGAACCAATTCGGCGGCGCAGAGGAGCGAGACATGTTCTTGCAGAGCGTGTTTGAGGAAGCAAAAAGCAAGGAGCTCAAGCTAGCCAGCAGCCAGTCTTGCTCGCGATTGATGGAGCGCTTGATTCAACTGTCGAATACTTCGCAAAAGAAGCGGCTCTTTGAAGCTTTTGCTGGTCACTTTCTCTCGCTGGTTCAGCATCGCTTTGCTAGCCACTGCTGCGAGGCGCTTTTCCTGCGCTCCGCTGGTGTTGTTTCGCAGGAACTGTCTGGCTTCATGATGGATACGACTGGTGCCGACAGCGCTGATCAGGGGCCCGAAGAATCCATGGAGAATTTGTTCCTGGCAACTTTGGATGAGCTGGAAGGCAGCATGAGCTTCCTGATTACAGACCGATTCGCGTCTCACACGCTCCGCGTCCTGCTGCTCGTTCTTTCGGGCCGACCGTTGGAGGATGTCGCTTTCAAGACGCTGATGAAGAGCAAAAAGAAGGAGAACATTTCCGTTGCTGGATCAGCAGCAGCCAATGAGCAGAACCAGGGACTCCGTGCTGTACCAGAATCATTTACAGGAGCCGTCACCAAAATCATTCGCGACTCTACCGCTGCCATGGACGACACCAGCTTGCGTATTCTTGCAACACATCCCATTGGCAACCCCACACTCCAACTATTCCTTGAACTCGACCTCTCACTAAACAAGACCGACCAAAAGGCCAGCTCCGATCAGAAAACGTTGCTCTTCCAGCTCCTCCCTGGCGCGCCACAATCCCTCTTTGAAGAGAACTCATCTGCAGCAGAATTCATCAATGGCATGATCTACGACCAAATTGGCTCTCGACTCGTCGAGACAATCATCATTCACAGTCCCGGAAAGATCTTCAAGGCGCTCAACCAAAACATTTTCCTGCCGCGCATCCAGGGCTACGTGCGCAACGACGTCTCGTGCTACCCAGCCATCCGCGTGTTGAACCGTATCGGCAAGGACCAACTCGTCGAAGCCGTCGACAAGATCCTCCCCACTGTTCCACAACTCGTATCCAAGTCGCGGTACAATGTACTACGCACCCTGTTTGAACGCTGTTCTGCGCGCGGCCTGCAAGACCAAGTAAAGAAGCTGATGAAGGGTGTCCGCGAGGGCTGCGGCCGTCAACCCGCCGACCTCGTCGTCACGCTTTGTTCACTACAAGAAAAAGACGAATCCAAGAAAAAAGACACCCACCAATTAACCAAGAACGAATACGCTATCCAATCCCACGGCGCACAGCTTCTCACCACCCTCCTCTCCATCCCCGGCCCGGCAAAGGGCGTCCACGAATCCCTCTCCGCACTCTCAGCCGAGCAACTCCTCCGCCTCGCCAACACGTCCATGCCAACAGTTAACCTGCTCACCACCGCCCTCCTCACACCATCACCCAATGCCGTTTTCCAAAAATCAACCGTCAATACGCTCATGCCACACATTTCGACGCTCGCAACATCGCAATTTGGGCACAACGTCATCGTGGCCATTGCGCAGGTGCCCACCCGCGGCAAGGACTTTAGCGTGCCGGCGCACATCAAGGAGGGTGTCATGCAGACGCTGGCGGGTCAGGAACGGGAGATGCGGGACTGCTGGATGGGTCGCAGCGCGTGGCGCGCGTGGAAGGGCGACATGTGGAAGACGAGACGAGGAGATTGGAAGGCGTGGATTAAGGAGCAGGTTGCCGAGGAGCAGGGGCCGTGGACCGGGGTGAATGGGGAGAAGCGTGGGGAGAAGAAGGAGAAGAGGGAAAAGAAGACGTCTGACGAGGCGGCGTAAGTTGTCTGTATATACTTGAATGAATATTGGCATGCATAATACTCTTGATATCGATTAGTGACTTCTGACATGAATATTCGACTATTGTCTTCATCCTTTCTACATAGCAGAATGGATAACCTATATACTGTTTAGTAACGTACTTACAATTAAAATGTTAGAGAAGTCAATCCACTGAGAGTGTCGCAAACTCCCGCCCGCAGCTCGCATTTCAGCCAACAGCCCCATACCCACGTCACACAAACCAAAAGACGCACAGTCCTCCATGTTTTTGCCTTGCCTCTTGTTTTCTTTGACACCTGCAACCACCCATCCCAATCCCCATCCCGCATCCGGGAACTACCATCCAACCCATCCGATTCGTTGCCTGCAATCTCCTCTACTTTGCCGCCCCAACTCGCCTGTCGTGTGCGTAAGCCGTGAACCGGCCAGTCGTCCATCTCCTCCTGTAGAAACTTCATTCCCTTTTTCCGTAAACCCCCTTTCCCATGTGGCCATACCGGGGGGCTGCTGCTACCTTAGCACCCGCGGGAAGAGAGGTCTGCGTTTCCGTCGTAACTATGCTCCCTTTATTATCTATGCCCTTTGTTCGCACGCTAAGCGGCCGTGTAAGAGAACGCCTTGTGCGCACCGACAGCCGAGACTACTACCTCTTCTCAATCTTTGGCCTTAGACGCCCCCCCCCCCCCCCCCCCCTTTTTGATGTCTCTCTTTCGCTAATCGTCCCATTTTAGGAAACAGGACCTTTTCTAACTTTTGATGCCCTGCTTATTGTTCGCTGGGTGGTAAGAGTTGAAAAATGTGGGCGCTTAATGGGAGTAGTCTTTTTCGTTTGTTTCTACCCCGGCGTTTGGAAGCCTAGTTCGGCTTAAAACAAGACTGAAAAAGTGAATCTGCATTCTGCTTTTTTTCTTCTTTAATGTTATTTTCTGCTTTTTCTGTTTGTTCTGGTTTTCTTTCACTTTTCAAGTTGTTGTCACTTCACTTCACCTCACATCACTTCATTTCACTGTTGGCTTCATTGTCTGGTTTTCCTCACAATGGATACAATGAATTAAAGACAAAAAAAAAAGACAAGCCGTTTCTTCAACCATCTGTCAGCTTCATGTTTCTTCTATTAAATACAATCCATTAGAAACGCCAAAATTCACACAAACATCTTGCCTCTAAAACTTTCTCCTCTGTATTCAAAACATCACCAACCTTGTCAGCCATGGGACGCGCAGGCTACGACTGCACCGGCGCAGCATACGGCTCGCACGCACACAAAGCAACTCGCGAAATCTACCGCTCGCTCGCCGGCCCTACTCCTCGCGCCAACACGCCTGTGCAGGGTTACATGTACGCCCAAGCCCAAGACGGATGTGCCACGCCCCGAGCTTCCATGATGGGCATCAACGGCAGTGTTGCTACTGTGCCTAACTCTTCTCACAATGTAGCCGCCGCTGCTGCTGCTCAGACATTTAACATGCAAAACGGCATCATTGGGTATGGGTATGGACAACAACAGCAGCAACAGCAGCAGCTCCAGCCACAGCAGCAGGCAATGGGATTCGCGCAGCAAGTGCCTTCGCAGGGCGTATATGTCCAAGGAAACGGCGTTAGATACGCAACTGCTGTGCCACAGGGGTATACCTACGCGCAGCCATACCAGGCTATGCAGGGTGTTAACCAGGCTGGGTATTGTGTTGCTGCAGGTGTTGGTGTAAGTGGTGTTGCGTACAGCTATCCAACTTCGCAGGGCTATCACCACGGCACCACACGCGGACCTTACTACTGAGGGAAAGTGGACAAATTGAAAAACCCAATGTCCAAGACGACACAAAGAAAATGGGGGGATAAACGGCACCAAAGATGGTCTTTTGTTATGAAATTATGTATTTGCATATGTTTATTCGTCACGTTGAGGTGACAGCTCCGTCGCCAAATCTGCTGAGCGACTCGAAAGGATTTTGCTTTTCGCTTTTTTTTCTTCTAAATTTTCTGTCTGGCTCGCAGTCAACCAAGAAGTATTTTTTCTTCCGTCTTCATCGTAAGTTCCTTTTACGTCTTCAGATAAAACCTCCGTTTTTTACCTTTCATCACCTAACCATCTATCAAAGCAGTATTATACCCTCCCGGTTCGCATTACAAAGGGAAAGTAAAAACACAACAAAGGACACCATCATTGCACGCCCGTATTTTTTAGTGGTGGAACAGACGAATATTTTGCTCGACAAAGGTGATACCCAAACCCTCGGCCGTCTGGATAACAGCGCCGTCGTTCTGGCTGCCGCTGGGGGCGGCAATGTACTTGACGCCGGAGCGGGCCGCGCGGAAGACGTTGTCGATGAAGGGGAACTAAAGAAATATGTCATGTTAGAAAGAATCTTGCTTAATACAGATACCAATTATGAAACGTCCATGCATCCCGAATTTTATAAGATGAGAGGGACAAAGAAAACTCACAAATGCGTCGCTCGATACAACAACGTTGCTGAGCTGCTTCATCCAAGCCTCGCGCTCCTCCTCGGTAAAGGCAGGCGGGACATTTTCAAACACAGCCTCGAAGGCCTCACGCTCGGCACCAGACTTGGGAAGCTGGCCGCTGACGAGCAGGTCAATGGCATTGCTCTTGTCCGGGCGCTTGGTGCCCTTCTTCCACTTGATGCCGAGCACGCGCTCGTGGAAGCGCATCCACCAGTTGTCGGCCTTGTCACCCGCAAGACGGGTGCAGTGAATGCGCGACTGCTGGCCGGCGCCGAGGCCGACGACTTGGCCGTTGACGGCGTAGCAGACCGAGTTGCTCTGCGTGTACTTGAGGGTGATGGTGGCGATGCTGAGGTCGCGGGCGGCGCTCTCGGGCAGGGAGCCGTCCTTGGGGGTGATTACTGTAGTGAAAGACTTGGGAGAGATTTCGACATCGTTGCGGTGCTGCTGCAGGTTGATGCCGTAGACGGTACGGGTCTCGGTTGGGCCGGGGTTGTATTCGGGGTCAATCTCAAGGACGAGGTACTTGCCGCCCTTCTTCTTGCGGAGGATCTCGAGAGCGGCGTCCTCGTAGCCGGGGGCAATGACACCGTCAGAGACTTCCTTGGAGATGATGCTGGCAGTGGGGACGTCAACGACGTCGCTGAGGGCAATAATGTCGCCAAAGCTGCTCATGCGATCAGCACCACGGGCGCGAGCGTAGGCCTGAGCCAGAGCAGAGGTCTCAATGCCCTCGATATCGTTGACCATGTAGACCTTGCGCTCATCCTCGGAGAGCGGAACGCCAATGGCTGCACCAGCAGGAGAGACGTGCTTGAAGCTAGCAGCAGCAGGCTTGCCGAGGGCCTGCTTCAGCTCCTTGACCAGGGGCCAAGCGTTGAGAGCATCAAGCAAGTTGATGTAGCCAGGAGAGCCGCTCAGTGCCTTGAAAGGCAGCTTGGCGTTGTTGGTGAAAGCAGCAGCAGGCTTCTGATGAGGGTTGGCGCCATATCGCAGGGCGAGGTACTGGTCGCCGTTACCGGCGTACTCCTTGCGGAAAAAGTCCGAAATGGCAGTGTCGTAGTCGGCAGTGTGCTCAAAGGCCTTGAGGGCATATCGGTTGCGGCTCGACTCGGTAATTTCGCCCTGCTCGAGCTCCTTGAGGAAGCCAGCGTAGTCGTTGGGGTCGCTGAGGATGGTGACACGCTTGTGGTTCTTTGCGGCGGCGCGCAGCAGCGTGACGCCGCCAATGTCGACCTCCTCGACAGCCTCGGGGATGCTGACGTTGACCTTGGCGACGGTCTCCTTGAAGGGGTACAGGTTGCAGACGACGTAGTCGACCTTGTTAATGTTCTGCTCGGCAAGGTCCTTTTCGTCCGACTCGAGATTGCGGGCGAGGATACCGGCGTGAACGGCGGGGTGGAGCGTCTTGACACGACCAGCCAGCATCTCGGGGGCCTTGGTGATGGCGCTGACGTCCCTGCAGTGGAAGAGAGGTTAGCAATTATTAAGGTTTCTTGTCTTTGGGAAACGGCTCTGAGCAGCAGCAGCAGCAGCAAGAAGCTTGTGGCGTTGCTTCGCTCGTATGGACGCCCTCATAGAAAGGTCGAAAAACGTACTCAACAGGCATGCCCGCCTCGCGAATCATGCGCGAAGTGCCGCCCGACGCAAGGATGCGGACATTTTGCTGAACGAGGCCCTTGGCCAGGTCCAGCAGTCCAGTCTTGTCAAAGACGGAGAGGATGGCAATCTTTTGCGGGCTAGACATTATGAAGCACTATGCTTTGGGGGCGGGCTTGGTGATGGGTCGGAAGAGAGCTCTCCCAAAATCGCTCGCCTACTTTTTCTCCGTCGTTTTTTTTTTTTTGGCGAGAGTTTGGCGGGGTAGGTATTTGGGCACCTTCAGCAAAATTGGCGCGGGGCGAGTCGGGTCGATCAGGGTGGCCCCGCCTTACTACTAAGGTAGGTAAGCAGTATGTCGTGCTCTTCTGTGCGTCCGCAAGTAGTTAGGCTTGTCATTACCCAAGGTACATTCTATTACATGATGGGCACTACAAAGTTCGTGAACTTTTTCCTTTGCTAGTTCCGTGATGGTAAGGTGTAGAATATACTACAAAAAAAAACATACAAACAGCTTTCATAAGCTTTTACACTTTTGTTTTTTCTCAGTGAATTACCGAGTTTTATAGAGAAATTATACGAAAAAAAAAGAGAGTTTCATTTCACCCGCTCACATGGAGCCTCGTGGCGCGGCGCCGCCTCAGGTGGCTAGTGACGGCGCCAAAAGTAACTTCTTCCTAGCCGCGCTCCAACTCGCGGCTTCTACACAACTTTGTATACAGTGAAAGCTTTACACAAAGGCTAGAGGGATCAAGCTGAAATATTAAAGAAAAGCCTAAACTGGTCTGCACCTTAAAAAGCTTAAGAGCTGTAAGCCGTAGGTTATTTGCTTTGCTGGTTCTACTTAAGCTCAACCGGCGTCGAGCTTCGTCCATCACGACGCTCGAATGATACGTATTGGTCAAAATAATCGGCGACTACACACACCATCACGTTCGAAATAAACACATTGATCAAGGTGACAGCGAAGAAGAGGGCATTTTAGAGGAAATACAAAAAGCATTTGAGTTTTGTATTGTATCATTGATTGCATATACTGGTCATTTTGAAATGACCCATTCACGCGTGTACTGAGCAGTCTGCATACTGCATATCCTTGCGTCACCGACGCTTTCCCAACGCCCCGCGTAAATGTCATAAAACCACTTAAAAAGTCGTGTACACTTGCTATATCCGCTTGGTATCCTTTTTTAAGTCCCAACAACGGCGGATATCAATAGTAGAGAAGATTTTGGAAATTGCAAAAGAAAAGTGCCCGCCCTTTAAAAAATGTGTCCTCGCAAAACATCGCGTTTTCCCTAATGCCTGCTCAAGTCCGTTCAAAGAAAAAACCGGTCAAAATAAACGCCAACGCTTGGAATAATAAAAATTCATCCGTGTCCTCATCGACACATTGCGTCACATCTTGACGCATTATAAAATGCTGCTTAAATAAGCAACATAGCATAATCAGCTTCTGCTGCTTAGGCGGCGGCTTGGTCGGCCTCCCAAGCACCATCATTGATAAAGGTGCTCCAGGCTTCGTCCATTGGTGCCATCGATTGGCCAATCGAGTCCCAACCCATGTCGCCCATGTCAAAGGAGCCGTTGATGGGCGATATTAACTGGTCATCTTGCTCCATCTTGATGTTTGTGCGTGGCATGTCGGAAACGCCAAAAGCTGGGTCCTGAGCAAACCAGTTTTGGAAGTTTTGGGCATCCTGTTGAAATGCACCGTTGGCATCAATGTCTCCCATAAACATCTTGGCCTCGGCGGGAAGCTCTGTGGTAAAGGCGGATCTGCTGGAGCCGAGATCAATGGGAGAGACGGAGCGGTTGGAGTTGTGAGGGCTAGAGACGGGCTGAAACTGAGCCTCAGCCGAGTGGTGTCTCTGGCGGAGATCTGGTGCGGGACTGCCATAGCTGGGTGTGCCAGAGAATGACTGTCCGCGGTTGTGCTGATGCTGGTTGTAGTATTGGTTGGCTTGGGTAAAGTTGGCGGGCACTGGCTGCTGCTGAGCTTGCTGCATTTGCTTCTGCATGTTGATATTGTGCGCATTTTGCATCTGCTGGGCATGGATTTGCTGAGCCTGCAGCACATTTTGCTGGTGTGGTCGTCTGTTGTTCTGGTTGTCATTGCCGGTGGGGCTGCCGTTGCCGTTGCTGATATTAGGGAATGACTGGGCAAACAGCTTGTTGATTTCGTTTTGGCGCCACTCCTCGTTTGTCCTTGCCAGCATGGCCGACATGGCAAACTTGTTGGAGAGGTAAGCCTCGACTCTTTGGTTCATGTCCTGAGAGGAAGTCTGCATATTTGGGCCGAGCACGCGGTACGATCGAGGGAGATCGTCATCTTCCTCCTCGTACATTTCCTCCTTGACAACAATTTCTTCTGAAATGCGGAAGCCTTTGCCAGTGCGCTTCTTGTGGATTTCGCTGGCCATGCGGGCCGACTGCACGCGGGCTTCGAGGCTGCGATCTGTACGGCGGGAAGCGGCAATGTAGGCTCGCTCCTGGTTCTCCTCATGAGATCGTTCCGTCTATAAAAGTGGAAAAAACAGTGTTAGAGCTCGAAGATATAAACGTAATGGAAAAATGACATTGGCTGCATTCTTACCTTTTTCTGAACCTGATCGGCGGGTAACATGGCGGCGTTGTAGGAGCTAAAGTCTAGTGGCGATTTGCGCATTGTAGCGACGGACATGCTTCGACTTGCAGAATCAAGAAACGTCCAGGATTAAATAGATTGTCCGTTGTGTAGAAACTCAAAATGGTCCCCGCGAAATGCGGTGGTTGAGGCGGCGGAAGTTGTGGAAGTGGTAGTGGTGGTGGCTTGGAAACCTGTGCGGGCAATAATAGCTCTGAGTCGGTACCGCTCTTGCAAGTCTGGTACACGTCCGTACTCGTTGATTGGTCGACTTTGCAGGTAATGTGCCGTCACTGCCAGTGTGAATTGGGCAGAAAGACACAGTGACAGTAACAAGACGACTTGAGCAAACAAGGTTGGTGGCAGAAGCTATAGCTCTGTAGCTTTTGGCGAAAAAGCTTAAAATCCACGTTGGCGTGGCTCGTTTGGCGCTTGCGGACAGAGCAGGTGTCGTGTTGGCAAGGCAGTCAGCGTGGACAAATGCAATGCTTAAGCTTAATAAGCTTGATAAGCGTAGTGCTCGAGTAAAGTAGACGTAAAAGTTATAAATTGAGCCGAAGCCAAAAATAGAATAAAAGTTGAGTGGTTGGGACAAGGAATGGTAAAGCATCAAGAGTACACAAAGCGCTGAAAGGAGTGGCGAGAACCCAAGTAACTATATAGTTATTCGGTTCGGCAAGGATGGGCAGACGGACCGCTTGCGGGCCTTGGGTGTGTTGAGGATTGCTTCGGAAAAGAATCTCCTGGTGGGAAGACGGGATCCTAGTAGCCGAGTGGAAGAGTACTCGAGCCTTTTGGGGAGACCGTTGGGTCCAATTTGGAGCCCATGAAAGGTATTTGGGCGTCTTTGCTCTCACAGGTACTAGTTTGTTTCCATAAATTTTTGCCTGGGTCTCATCCAAGGGCATGGATCCTCGCATTCTTCTCGTAGTGTAGCATGGGAATGGGCAGGGGTCAATTGGGCGACCTCTCTTTTTCCTCGATTACAGTGACGGATCTCGATGTTCAACAGGGTGGTGGGAATAGCACTGGCCGCGTATCGACACGCCCCTCAACTGTATGATTTTGACCAAACAGGCACATGGCAACACCGCGAGTGTCTCCACTGGGGGGCGTCGACCTGCTTTTTAGGTGGCAGCAGTTGCAAGTTCAGGCTCAAGGCTCGGAGCTGCCTCCAGTACCCCCGAGCGGGTTGGCACAAAACCTTGAACACTCGGACAGGCAGGAAGGTAAGTTGACGGGAATAAACACAACTGTATATGTTGGCCTTCCTTTGTTTTTTTTTTCTTCTTGTTTCCATATATTGTCCCGATCTCCCTTGGAGGAAACTACATGCTCGACTCCTGATATGATCATCACGTTGGCTGAAAGCAACCCCCCCTCTTCTCGTTCCGTTGGATGTCTAAATCGTCCAATCTGATTCATATCCCGCCTTTGTTTCAGCATATATTCAAACGCACATCATCAAACCAGCACAATGTGTCACAGCCCTCAAATCGCCTCACACAAACGCACATATGCTCCGCCGAGACCAGTAATGACCTACTTTGTACGCGTAGCCTCGTAATCATCACTGTCGTGGGTATTGGTTCTTCCGGTCAAAGCACAACTCCCGCATAGACCCTTATCGTACGACATGCGACATGCTATGCGGGCCAAGGCCGGATTATTCTCGGATTTTGTCCTTGAGATGCTTTTTGAGATGCCTTGGCCGCCGCGGTTGATAACAGTTTCTTAAGATACACCGGCAGGTATAGAATGCGTAGCCACAAGTAGTGCTCGTACTGTCCGTCTACTCCGTACGAAATGCACTAGACAGACAGTACGCATACCGTTTCATCCCCAGGCGATTCTCGTGTTGCATTTGCCAGCTTTCAGCCAACAAAATACCCCTTGAGCAATACTCGGCTACATCAGTCAACAGTTGAGGTCTCTACCTACGACGTAGGAATTGAATTGGGCCGCACTAGCCACAGGGATCGAGCCACACTATGAGCGATCGTTGGAGTCGTGCTGACACCGCAAGAGCTCGCGCCTCAGCCCCATCCAAGTCCCCTGGGTTATTTTCCTGGGTAATTACGCCCCATCCATGCAGGAAAGAGTTGTTGTGGCTCGGCCGTTGGCACTCGTGTGGATTCCGAGTGGCTTCCCACCTCAGCGGGGGTTTAAACTATTGGATTTGTGCCGACGCAACCTATCTTGCTGCCCTGTTTTTGCGCCGTTGGGACTGGTAAAGCAAAGGGTCTAGATTCGGTCTGCGGTCGTATTGGTTGAAGTTTGCTCGTACGCGCGGCTAGTCAGTTTTTTTTCTTTTAGGGGTATTTTATTTTTCAGGGTTTCTCAAGGATTCTGTTTCCTAGCCGAGGAATCAACAGGGTTTGGTTGTAGACGGGTGAGCGGGCTACAGCACTACTACTAGGTACATACACCACTGTAACCACCTGGGACAGTTGCCTATCACACAGCACACATGCATGCAGCCACGCCCGCCGGTCCGCTCTGCACGACGAGTTAGTCCTCGTTATACGTCTATAAACCATCCATCCCATCGAGATTTGGTCTCAAGGCACATGGTCACGCTTTCTCTAGTGCATTCACCAGGAGGGCAGCTCCACCTCGTACTGACTTAATAACTTCCAGCGACTCTAGCGCTTTGTTCAAATGCCGATTGCAACGTGGGTAGTAGAATTTACGCATATTTTCGTCGTCTTTGAAAATGAGGTGACTGCTGAATCAGTGGCCTTGAATTCCGGACTCAAAATTTACGACCCGGCCAACCCAAACTTGCTCCTTCGGAGAAAGCTGCCTGTAGGCGGGGTGCTGGCCGCCTGAAGTTCAGCCAGTAGGAGGCCCAGGAGTTTAGCCGTCCGGCACCTGTAGACCGACTCCACTCCAACCCCCGCCCGCCTACAGCAGAGGCGCAGGTATGCGTTCTGAGGAGGCGGACAACGCTTACGAGTATTATGTGTCGCAAAATTGATGCGCTGTACGGAGTACTCGTAATTTCATGGCCGTTTCGGATCGGCGATGCATGAGGGGTTTGAGGTCACGATACAGTAATGAAACAAGCATGGTACGCCTACATGTACTTGTAGACAGTGGAAGTTGGGCGTCTAACACTTTGCACCACCGTAATACATACGGACGTACTACAGCCCGTTTTACGAGGCATATGCCAATACCGAGTAATTACCTTTGCTCACACAGATGCCGAGATTCTAGTCCGACAAATTTACCTCCCCGTCTGTGCGATGGAAAGAAAATTCAAAATTATCATTTTAAAACAAAAACAGGTCATTTCTTACTCGTGCAGCGCCATAATCAACATGTTTTTTCCGTCTTCTGGCGTGAACAAAATGAAGCAGCAAGCGGGTACAAGGCGTGCTGACATTACAACGGTGTCTACAGAACGTATGTGCGTGGGAAAGCAGGGCGGACAAAACGCTCCGCCCATTAAGAGAAAATAGAGAGTTTATATCCAACGGCTTAGCTAATTCTAGGGGTAAGAAACGGTACGGCGATCAGCAACAGCCATCGAATGATTTTTTTTTTAAACTTTGACCTTGCCCAGTGCTTAATGCCGGGGCTATCCCAGACGGGTGCGGACAACAAAACCTCCCAATTGGGGCAGACGCTTGGGGGGCCCCATACCAGGTGCACTAGCCACAGTTATCATTGGTGGTCTGACGTCAGAGTTTGCGCGGCTTCCCACGGCATGTGTGGCTTTGCCTTGGTTTTGGCAGCGACCAGTTGGGCCAGAACACGTTCTACAGAAGGCAAGGCCAGGGAACCAAGCCACACTTGCCCGAAGAAATTGGGTTCGCTGTTTCTTGGTTTTCCCCGCTCGAGAGGCCTTTCCTCTTCCTCTTTCCAGACACGCCCCCCGGACACACGCACGCCCTCCCCCTCCTCTGCCCTTCTCCACAAGTGAAAGGCACCCGCAGAGCCATCGAGAAATTGCCAAAACTCGATTCCGTTGCTACGACGGTACACCACTTTCCATCAGGGTTTTACGACAAGTTCCAGCACGAGCCAAACGCTTCCACATGTTATTTTTGCCCTTTTTTTTTTTTTTTTTTTTTTTTTTTTTTTTTTTTTTTTTAGGATTTTTTTTTTGGTCCCCCTCGTAGCCAGACTTGTTGGATAGTTCATGCCGGCATCAGACTCTTAGCGCGACTGTCTCACACAGTCCAGCCTGCCAACTTACAGAGCAGGAAGAGTCCGATCCCATGTTGTGTCAGAAGGCCATGCATCAAGTCACATGAGCATTATATTATGTACGACGTACAGCAATCACACAGCCCTCCAATTTCTGTCTCGAGTTTTTTGGGTGAAGTATTTATCCGACTACCGGGTGTTTCATGCATTCCAGTCACGGTTTCTGCCGCGCGCACCAGCCACAGCCATAGCCACAGCCAAAGCCACTAGCGCCCCCGTCTACAGATCCGGGCGCGTGGAAAGTGTGGCGCTTTCCCGATTTGGGTGTCAATAGACCTCGGACTGAACAAACCATCTTGTAGCCCACTTACACCACAAGACGTCCAATAACGGCATGTCTTCAAAAGCCAGGGTCCTATTGTCCTGGAACTTTTTGCCTCTGAAATGATGGGCCTCCGGGCCATGTTTGCTTGTCATTGGCTAGTTATTCAAGGGGTCCCTGGGTTTTGTTCTTGGGGGGCCATGAGGATGCAGAAAGTTGTGATCCTCACAGGGATTAGTTTAAATGTACGATATATTACAGCTACTTGCATGGGTTGCAATTGAATTTGGAGACGGTGATTGAAGTAATAAAGTGCTTAGAATATTGACTCTTTATAGTAGCACTTCCAGCAAAACGTAGAGAAGGCTTGGTTAGAGCTTGCTCGAGTCCAGCGGCAACTACCGTCGATTGTCCTTGTCGTCGGCAGTAGTGGAACAAACCACGACGACATTTCCATTTTCGGCATCAATAAAGCGAGCTAGTCCTCGCTTTTTCTGTTTCGTCCAGTCATCTGCTGCGCAACCAGACACTCAAACACTTTCAACCTGGCTCCTTGACGCCGTCGAGCATCAGCACCAGCCACAACGGCGTCCGTCTGGCACCCAAACGACCACCCTCTGGCTTCCCTTCTTCTTCTTTTTTGTTCTTTATTCATGCCCATTCAGTGCCTTTTGGCTTGGCTTAGGTCGATACCGGCTCCAGTGGACCCAATAGAGTTGAGCGCAAACTACCAGTGTTCTCACCCAGAACCGAGCGCTTGTGGCCGCGGCGCCTTCTCGTCGAGTATATACTCGCATCGTGAGCTGGGTCGACTTTGCTTTCCATCCCCTTCTCTTCAACTTATCCAACAAAGTGTTACATTCCCTTTACTCTTATATTGACGCATTCTATTCTACACTACGTTACCTTTCACTTATACAACTTTCTTCCACTTCTTACAAACCTTTAAACTACTACAGTCTCCAGGAGAGACTCACCTATAGCTACTACAGCACACCGACACAACCTACAACAATGAAGTTCATCGTATTAGCTGCAGCTGCCGTCATCGCAGGTGCTGCTGCTGCTCCCGCTGCCGAGCCAGAACCCTGGTGCATGCGCTCTGGCATGCCATGCTGGAAGACCAAGCGTGAGGCTTCCCCATGGTGCATGCGTCCCGGCATGCCGTGCTGGAAAGTCAAGCGTACGACCGACGCCTTTGCCGACGCCATCACCGACGACTCCTCCATCCAGGCCCGCAGCCATATTTACGACTACCCGTTTGGACCTGGCAGCCCAGCATTTTACGCTAACGGTGCCATTGACGAGCTCGCCAGCCTCGCTGCCTTGTCCAGCTCCGATGCCGTCGCCTACTACGGCTCTCTAAACCTCCCGTCCGACTTTGACGTTGCTGCAGAGAATGATACAGGTGCCCTTAACAAGCGGTGGTGCATGAGACCCGGTATGCCGTGCTGGAAGCGCAGCGCCGGCGACGACGAGAGTGACAACCACACCGAGGAGAAGCGTCGGTGCATGCGTCCTGGAATGCCTTGCTGGAAGCGCAGCACTGAGGAGCTCAACACCGAGGACAAGCGCTGGTGCATGCGTCCTGGTATGCCGTGCTGGAAGGCTAAGCGCGCTGCTGAGGCGATCCTCGAGGCTAGCAATGACGCTACTGATGCTGAGAACTCGGCGGACGGTCTGGGTGAATGTGACCGTCCTGGCCAGCCTTGCTGGAAGGCTAAGCGCGACATTTATGCTCTGCGATCTGTTGCGCGCACTGTTGCTGATGCGTTCTAAGTAAGTTGAATCGTTAAGAGGTTTGAAGTTTGGTCAAGAAAGATGTGGTAACCAATGTCTCAGATGAATGACGTCAGTCTCTTCTTCCATGCCGTCCTTGTACAATATGAATTACGCACCCGCGATGCCGGCCGCTATATAATGCGGACAAATCCCAGAAAACATTACAAACAATGAGCCCGAGGTAGTAGGCGCTGGGGTGGAAAGCAGTGTTGTTATAATTTTTCTCTTTTTTTCAAATCTTCTTCTTTACGCGCGAGGACTGTCTTGCGCTTCTTTTATTTACCAGCACATGGCGTGGCCCCAAAAACTGGGTTTCGCGTTTTTATATATTTTTCTAATTGCCTTGCGCTCTAATGGGAGACGGATGATGACACAGTGTCTACGGATCGATGGCTCGATGACAGGCTTGAACAGGAATAGTTAGTTTATGAATTGATTCCATCGTCGGCCAGATGTGCTTCTTTGCGCGTGATGAAGGAGAGTGCATGTCGACCGTTTGACTTTCGGCGAGCGGTGAAAGGTCTTGGAATTCTAAGGCAGACAGTAGTATCAGAGTTGTCAAAGGAGTACCTCTTGATCGTGTACTGGCAACACATCAACACGTAGGCGTTCGACCACGAAATGTACGCTCAATCATTGCGATCCTCCCCATCTGGCCAGTGGCCGGGAAGCACCGCACCCAAGATTGCTCGGTTTTCTTCTCCGTCTTGTGATCCTCGATTAACCAGCCGTCCTGGACACAGCCCCGAGAGGCGCACCTCGTGCTGGTTGTTTTCTCAGAGGAACATAGACGTTGTTATTTTGCGTTGTTCATTATGGAGAAGAGAGGAGAAAAAAGAAGGGAAAAAGTCGGCGGCAGAAAAAAATTCATGGCCTTTTTGAGGTGCTCGGCCAAAGGTGGGGCCGACCCTCTTTGGTGTGTGGGTGCCGTGACAGGGCAGCTTACCCGGGACCAATTTTAGCTATTTAGAGTGCCTTGTTCGATCTTGCTGGCGCTGGTGACAACGACTTATTGCGTCATAAATCATTGTCAGATACTATTCCGATACTATTCCAGATATTATTATTCTCACTGTTATATTTTGAGACGTTTGAATTAAATGTTATCCGGCATTCTTTTCTATACCAAACTAGGTTGACACGGCATATATACGACGTATATGCAGCATGCCAACACCACATGGTCTCGGGATATTTCAACAAACGACGGCCCTGACCGATTATACAATGCAGTACAGCTCATATAATATAATCTGCCAATACAGTATGAATCATATTCAGCTCGCTTATGTCCCTAACAATTACTCCCAAACAACCCACTGCTGCCTCGGCCGAGCTCTGCCAAGCTAGTGTGTGGCGATGCAACGGCCAAGCTTGCCGACCCCGCCATAGCTCGCTCCCACCTTGAGGTACCGTGACAGACCTCCTAAACCCTCTTTCAGCCAGCTTCCATAACTCTTTGGAACCTCTGCTGCTCCAATCAACATCTCTCCGTTTATTGTATTCCTACAGACTCTACTCGGCATCAGCACAGTCACTTGATTTGCGCAGGACGCGATACACCTTCAATCTACAGCTTCCCGAGCGCATGCCTCCAGCCACCATACTTCTCAATCATGACCGACATATCCTCCAAGCTGCAAAGCCTCAACCCATTCGGCAAGGGCTCTGGTAAAGGCGAAGATGAAGACGACCAAGGCGGCGCCATTGGAAAGGACAGTATTGCCGGCGGTGGCCATCACAGCATCCGCGCTGACAATCCCGGTGACGACCTCCGCGTGAGCCATGCCCTCCGCTCCTTTCTCGTCGATCGCCAGGTCCTCTCCGAAGACGACGCCCACCTGGGCAAGGAGTCTGTCGAGAAGCACTCGCCCGCTCTGGACAAGTTGCTCAAGAATGGCGCCTTTCTCGCCCCCGCTGAGCTCACCGACCGATCGCATCCGCTGCCCGAGTACTTCATCAGCTCCAGCCACAATACATACCTCATGGCGCATCAGCTATACGGCAAGTCGTCGGCAGAAGCATACGAGACGGCTATTCGTACAGGATCGCGGTGTGTAGAGATTGATGCTTGGGACGGCGACAACGACGACGAGCCCAAGGTCACGCACGGCTACACGCTCGTCTCGAATATTCCGTTCCGCGCCGTCTGCGAAACCATTCGCGACATGTGCGATGAGGAAGCCAAACTGGCTGCTGAGGACCCAGGCCAATCCCCTACTCCGATCCTGCTGTCCCTTGAAAACCACTGCGACGAACACGGCCAGAAGCAACTGGCAGAAATCATGATTCAAGTGTTTGGCGACCATCTTCTCAGCAAGCCTGTGCGCGAAGAGGGCCATGCTGAGCAGGCTGGCTCCGGCGGACATGTCACGCTCGATGAGCTCGGTGCCAAGATTGCCGTCATTGTCGAACACCACCTCCCAGACGAGAAAGACGACAGCGATTCCTCCAGCGACTCGGACACGGACGACGAAGACGAGAGAAAGGCCCGTAAGGAATACCAAGAAAAGAAGAAGAAGGAAACCGCAAGTATCATAATTCCTGAATTGGCCGCTCTCGGCGTCTACGCCCAATCCGTCAAGCCTCGCGATAACTCGTGGTTCGATCCCGGCGAGCTACAAGACGCACCACACCATCACCTCATCAACGTCTCCGAGTCTGGCCTCGCTGCACACTTGCCTGCAAAGGCCGACATGATCGCCAAGCACAACTCCAAGCACCTGATGCGAGTCTATCCCAAGGGAACCCGCATCAACTCGTCCAACCTCAAACCTCTCCGTTTCTGGGCCATCGGAGCACAGATCTGCGCCCTCAACTGGCAGACCTTTGGCGCAAACAACCAGCTCAATGGTGCCCTCTTTGCCGGCTCAGATGGCTTCCTTCTCAAGCCCAAGGGACTACGCCTCGGCGGCAATGGGATCATCTCCACAGGCAAGATGAAGCGTCTGCGTCTGCACGTAGCTGGCGCCACTGATGTTCCTCTGCATTCCTCTCGTGAAGCGCACACGCTCAAGCCCTACCTCACCTGCACGCTGCACACGCCTCTCAACCAAGGCGAGGTGCCGAAGCGCAAGACGAGTCCATATAAGCACCACAAGCTCGGATTCCTCCACCAGGGAGAGAATCCCCAGCCTACAGACCCGATTTGGGATGAGACGCTTGAGTGGGACTATGAGGATAACGAACTAGTGTTTGTGCGGATGCTGGTAAAGAGTGATGACTCTTGGGCTAAGAACCCCATTTTCGCCATTGCTGCTTTTAGGCTCTCCTATGCCACTCCCGGGTGGACATTTGTTAGGATGCTGGATTTGCAGGGTAGGGAGACCAAGTGCACTGTGCTTGTGAATGTGGAAGTCCTGGATATTTAGGAAATTGTGCTTTCTAGGCTACTTTACGAAATTACGCTTTGACTTATGCATGTTTGGCTGTGTTGCATGAGCCGTCTTTGCACGTGAGTCTGCTTGGGTACATACACAAAGTAATATAATCTGATGCAGCGTATATAATATTTGCTGGAGGAGTAAAATTCTTTTCCGCAGTCTGGGTGTATTATCTGCCTTTACCAAATCCTCTCCCAGCAGCGCTTCCAGAACGGCATCTCCGCCAAAGCCTGTTTCCAATTCTCCTCAATACCGCCCTCTTCCCACTCGCGACATTCGGCGTCTGCCTCCTCCTTTCCACTATATAAATCCGCGCATTCGGGCTTGACAAAGCTCGTACCCTTGTATACCTTCCAAAACAAAAACAGCGTTCCGCTGTAGGGCAGGCAAAAATAGCTGGTGATGAATCCCTGGACTTTGAACGGCACAAAGGCGTCAAAGCCAATAAAGAGGAGCGCAACGCAGCCGAGACCAATTGCGAAATACGGCCAGTAGGGAGCTAAAGGGGCAACGTACGGTAGCGACGAACCTTTGAGGCCCTGGGCGACGCGTGCGCGGTACCAGCCGATAAAGATGACCAGCATCATTGTGTACGTCGCAATCAAACCTGTGGTGGTGAGGTCGACGAACCACTGGAAGACCTTGGCGGCGGAATTGGACGAGACGAGAAAAGTGATGCAGGTAATGACGCTTACTACGGCAACGCAGTAGATGGGCACGCCGGCCTTGGTGCACTTCATGAGGAACTTTGGGGCTTGGCCGTCGCGGGAGAGGCCGTAGAGCGTGCGCGACGAGGAGTACAGGTAGGCGTTGCCACAGGACCAGCCAGACGTGAGGATGAGAAAGTTGATGAGGTGAGGTAGGCCGCCGATGCCGAGATTTTGGATGCCTAGCACCCAGGGAGAGGCAGCGGAGCCGGCTTCGCCGCGCTCAATGGCGCCGAGGAGGCGTTTGTCGCGCGAGCTGCAGATGATGCCGACGGCCAGGACGCCGAGGACGTAGAAGCCGACCAGACGGTAGAAGATGACCTTGGCGACGCGGGGAATTGTCCGGCGAGGATTTTGGATCTCGCCGGCTGCAAGCGCAATCATGTCTGGGCCGGCGACTGTGAACCCAGCGTAGAGCATGACCTTCCACCATCCGAGAAACCGGCCAAGAGCTCCGTCGGCATAGTATGCGTGCATAGCATTGCCGTTTTCCCAGTACCGGAAGCCGTAACGATCATGCTGCGGGTTACCACCGAGCATGGTGATAAAGGTAAGCATGACTAGACCAATGAGCAGGAGAATCTTGAGCGAGGCCATGATGAACTCTGCCTCGCCATACCACTTGACGGCGACGACGTTAAGGAAGACGCACACGACCATGGCCATGGCGATCCAGGCGGCGGGGTTGATATCTTGGTTCCAGTATTGCATGACTGTGGCTATGGAGCTGTACTCGACGCACACGAGCATCACGCCAGCGTAGAAATATGTCCAGCCCAGTGCAAAGCCGAATGCTGGGTCAACGAATCGGGCAGCAAGTTCGAAAATAGAGCCGCGGACGGGAAGGTAGGCGCACATCTCAGCAACACAAAGGTTGCATGGCCAGACAAAGAGGGTTCCCCAGAGGAGATAGCCGAGAACGAGGGAGAGAGGTCCGGACTTAGAGAGGACACTGCCAATGCCGACAAACAGGCCGGTACCAATTGAGCCTCCAATTGCCATAAGCTGCACATGGCGAGGGGACAAGCCGCGCTGAGTCTGACCATATTTGATGTCGAGCTGGGCAGTGTCGCTTACAAAAACCCCTTTGCCGTGGTCAACGCTCCCAGTCGTCTCGTGGACTGTTGTGGATTCGATATCAGACTTCATAATGACAGTTGGGTTTTGCATATAAGACTGCGAGAAATCAGTAGCTTAAAGAGCTGGGAAATAGGCGGATGAGAGCTGCCAAGGGTCAGCGCACTATTTCAATGCCTGCCCGCCGAGCGCGGCAAGCTCACCGCGATATGTCTATCAGTGGCTTGGTTTCCCCGATGTCGTTCCAAATGCCGGTTCGCCGCAGTCTAGACAAGGCGATGCCAAGCAATCTCCCTGACGGCGTGTTTGGCGCGTGTGGCGTCGACGTTGAGATCCGTGCCGTTTAAGGGTACTCCCCTAACGCCAATACAGAATACTGATCTATAGTTGACAGGCACTAATGTAGCTAACCGGACCAGCGGCCTTCTTATTCCAAAAGCTTAGTGCAGCGATACGTCCAGATAGAAGGCGCTAGCGAAGGCCGGACTCGAGCTGGAGTCACCGCCGTTGCCGGCGCAAAGGTATTGCTATCTTCCCAATCTCCAAGTCGATATTTATCCACTGGTCTCCATTTCGAGCGCTGTAACCACCACTCGGGCCTTACGTCGTATAAACTGCTTGCAAAAGGGTGTGACCCCCGCCCCAGTGCCCCGTAGAACAGGCGTAGAACCGGCCCTTCCCCACGTTCTAGCGGATGCTAGCTCCATAACGGCGTTTCGCGGGGGCACTGTTTGCTGATGCCGGTTGGACAGATGGCGCCGATACTGATAGGTGAAGTTCGGTTGCACACCGAAGACGGAGTTGTCGCCGCGCGAGACGCCGGCGGGGAGCGAAGACGTCGCGATGCAGCAGTGTCAGAGGCGCCGGCTGTGTGGCATCGGGACAAGTAGGGACTTGCTTGATTTAGGCTTGAGTAGCCAAGCTTTCATATCCGTAGTACGGCTCGCACAAGTACCCGGGCGCGATACCCTTTTGAGGAAATCCGCGCCAGCAATGAAAAGCCCTTTTGCGGATTAACGCGATGGAAAGCCTTCTTAAGCTTCGCGAACCCTTGGTAGCATCCAAACCTCGATAGCCATTCGAGTCGAGTCGCTACGAGTACGTCGTAATACTTCGTAGTCCAACGCTGCCGTAGGGAGCCGTCTCCACAACCTTGTCCAAAAAACCAAGCAACGATTCGCGCGATGATATTTCCCCGTGGCGGGGCCGTTGAGGTGGCCAAATTTAAAGATGCGATTCCCATGACGAATAAATAATTTGCAGACCTTATTTCCTAGCAGTTTGAAGTGTGAAATAACAGTCTGGTAGACAGTATGTCGGAGCCTGCAACTTCTCTTGAAAAGGCGAACCTCGTTCCCGGCCCGGCCTCGGCACTTATCCCTTTGTCGTTTGTGCCAAAGACGACGGTGAAAGTTTTATATGCGAATGTGGAAGTTGACATGGGCAATTTGCTGCGACGGACACAGGTTTCTCCAGATGCGCCGTCAATAACCTTTGGTGAAGTGGTACGATAAGACCTCACGTATCTTGCTGTAAGTTGCGCTGACGAGGTTTAATGTTTTACAAAACAGGAAGGCGCGGGAAAGGAGGCGTCGTATCTGTTTATGCTCATTGATCCCGATGCCCCCACGCCCGAAGATCCCAAGTTTGCCTTTTGGAGACACTGGGTCGTGTCTGGGCTCACAGCAGGTTCCGTTATTGATGGAAATACACCCGCATTGACAGCATATCTTGGTCCGGGTCCGAAGCCAGAGTACGTTCATCTCAGTGCATGGTAAATCTATCAAGCCGCAAGCTAATCAGCAATTATAGGTCAAATCCGCACCGTTATCTTTTTCTTCTCTTTCAGGAGCCAGCAGGTCTAAACCTAAGCAAGGAGGACGTTGGGGACGACGAATTCCCACAGCGACGCTCATTCGATGCTGCAGCTTTTATTGCGAAACACGGGCTTGTGCTTGTTGGTGCAAATTGGATGAACTGTGCTGACGACGAATGGGTTCCGTCGCAGTGAGCCGCTCTGTTGGTGTCTCTGTGTGATGTCTTGGTCAGCAATGAGCAAAACATCACCGCTTCAGTAAACTTGCGGCAAGCGCCCACAAGAACTAGGAATACGAGTACACCTGAACCTGCCGACTAAACATCCACGAAGCCATCGCGAGTAAACGAACTGTGTATCTCTCTGAAAGGTTTATGCGTCTGAGTTGATATTAGAGCCGCCATGTCGCCCAAGTAACGGTAGTTTCGTCTACTACTGAATATATGAATACGCACTGTCGCCCAAGGTTATTATCGAACCCAATTTGGGATGCAGTAATGGCCTTCGTCAATGCCCCAATACTACTCGTCTTCTTAGCTCGACGACAAATCGTCTAGAAGCCCGTTCGAATATGACCAAGTGGAGACAATTTCCGCGCGGAACTTTAATTTACACCGACTGCCTGTGCCAAGACGGGAAACAAAGGCTTATCGTTGTTTGTATTGGATACATCCAAGTTGCGCTTTGCCCGTCTGACTTCTAGCGGCACGCTTTCTGCCAGTAGCTTCACCGGATTCTGTGCGTGCAGCGTGTGACTACGTAACGTGGTCGGTAAAGTTCTCTCGCGACTTTTGTAAAGGCGGTGTCCGCGGAAGAGGTCCCCGGTCCAAGTCGAATATAGTATCCTTGCGAATGACGTCCAAAGGTCTTGCACAAACCGAGGTGTTTCCGCTGTGGACCCCAAGTTTGTGCTGTAACATCGGGCAAGGCGGCACAGGCCTGGCTACTAGGAACCGAACCGCATGACGGGGTTTTTGGGCATCAGTGCTGCTGCGTTGTAACTCGTAGTCGAGTAATTGAGCCGCGAAGCGAGGTCAGGGCCAGCGTCAGGGATGGCGCCGCACTGGGCAGGAGCGATACTGTCGACGGCCTTGCGCCTGTCATGCAGCCATTCCAGCCTGCAGCGCGAAGAACCGGTGAAGGCTGCGGGGGTGCTTCCCAAAAGCGCTATTGGGTCTACGCCATCGCACTTGTCCGAGTACTCGTACAGGTCCTGGTCCTGGTTCAACAGCAGTTGTAGCAGAAATAGCGGCGAATAACGAAGCTAGCTGGTAAAATAATATAAAGCCAATTAATAAGAGCGAATGACATTCGGGGGGAGTCTTCAGCGACTCTGCTTCAATATTTCTCGTTTGGCTTTGGATTCGTTGGAAGGTAGTTTTCTATTCTTCCAATGTCGAGGCATGAATATTCGTTTGGCGTTGATGGTTTGCCATCCCGAACGCAGGGCAACTATGGCAATGCAACCTTACCTCATGTCCCCATCTTGCCATTCCATGCCACGGAGCACGAGACCTGTAATTATGTTTATGGTGAGCCAGGGCATTGGATTCGCCGAAAGCCAATTATTTGGGGGAAGTTGTTCCATTGGGTTTATCTACTGGCGCTCCGGGTAAGAGCTAGTTCTGACGGAACCGCCAGTGAGAGGCCTCTAGCCCTGCAGGAAGAGACATGTGCTGGCAAAATGCTGGGCGGCGTATCCATTTTGTGTTAACAAAAAAGATCACAGAGTCAGGTGGCCTGCAGCCCAGCAGAAAAAGGAGCGCTAACGGGCAGCCCATGCACCTGGTTTGAACGAGCCCGTGCAGGAGGCTTGATGCATTCCCCACCAGAACGAAGGAACCTGGTCCGTGGCGTACAATATCTTCGAGAATGTGGCTGCTTCTGGGGCAGCCACTGGTTAGTTTGGACCCTTGGTATTCTTATTCCATCCTTAGCCACAGTGCGTTTAACAGTGTTGCTTTAAACATCTTTGGAGAACCATGTTGACAATAGTACCTCCGTAGATGTAGCGGATTCACATTGAAAGAAGCGATATCAGCGCGGGAATCTTTTCCTTTGGACGATAGCGAACAATAGATGGCGGGCCGACAAGGCTCCCAACAAGCTGCATAAGACAAGTCAAACAGGCAGCTTTCGTCGAACGAGAAAGTGACTAAATGCTGGTTGTCCTCTATAATAATGGGCGCCCGCCTTTTGAGTTGATTTTTCGAGGAGTTATTTTGGTCCACGATGTGTATACTGGAGGTTTCTCGCTTTTCGGTCAGCGCCGCGGTCCTTGTGGAACTCCGAAGACTGAATTTTGGTCAGGATATTACTCGTTTTTGGCGGGCGTACATACAAGCCGAGCCAAAAAAAACTAAACTGAGAAAGCCGGCACAGGTATGCAGCGTGGTGTGTTTGAACGCGTTTTGCACCTCAAAGAACAATTTGACTACTCCGTAGGCGAGAAGCTAAAGCTTGTTGTCTCAGGTAGAATATACATCTGACACAATCAAAAAGAGGAGGTACTGTACGGAGTACCATGGGACCAGAAGCACTGTACTGAAGTGGACGTTGCTGGACACTTATTGCGTCACTGCCCGACGATCAGTCCAAGAGTTGCTCGCCCGTGAATGGCAGGAACAGTTGGGAGCCACAAAACCCCATCGCGCAGAGAAAAAGTGGTTGTATCAGGTAAAGAGGAGACAAGGGACGCAATGGGCAGCCTTTCCAGCCTACCTAGGGGACTATCCCAATTCCCCAAAAGCTGGCTCCAGATGTGACTGGCTAGCAGTCGGCGGGACTGGGTCATTGGCGGATTGGCGGACTGGCGTTGCGCTGCTTTCTCTGCCGTTGGTTGGCTCTTTGTACCGACTTGTTCATGGCGATATTATGGGCTTTGGCAGCCTGCGGATCTCCCTATCACGGTGAAAACGACATTTGCAAGTGGACTGCAGCCGGCGAAATAGCCCTGTAGATGACGACCGATCCCTGTACTCCCTAGAACCGATGTTGTTGATGCTTCAGCGCTGACGTTTCTGCGTCCATCTTTTTTCGGTTGATGACGTCGGATTTTCTTTTCTTCTTCTTTTGTTTTGGTAATGTACTGGTAGCTGGACCATGTAGCTCGGCGTTTGGAGGCTGCGGAAGGCGGTGAAGTAGCTTTGGTAATTACAAAGATTCGGGAAGCAAACGGCACCCGTTGAAGAAGAAATGTGTGACACGTGCCGTGACAGCTGTCACCTCCCCCAGATTCTGGCATAATGAGGAAGGAGGTATCTGGCAGCGCACTTTGGCATCAAGCCATGAGCCTATACTTACCTGGAATGTTGCCTTGTTACATACCTAGTACCTACTTACGACGTAATAAATATGGGAGCAAGTTTCGCCCGAGGACCATCAAACATAGACTTGTGGCAGACAACTTACATGGTCGGGTGTGGTACAGTAGCTGCTTCTTTGTCAGACAGCTGCATCACACAAACGATGAAGTGTTGAAGCTTGTACAAGTTGCGTGGTTTTAAATGGGAACACCTTGCAGAATACGAAAAGATCGCCCTTGTATATCGCAACACAGCCCCCCAATTCCACCATGTGCGGGTTTTAGTTGACGATATACCGATTGCCGCACGTCAGATATGAGCAGCTTTGAGGGGTTGCGAGGCGACAACGAGTAACATGGCTTGCCTCTCGTGTGTGATCTGACTACTTGTGTGTGCCGATATTGTATTTTACAGTTTGTAATCCCAATAGGTTGTGTTGCCCTCTGAAAATGAGGCGCTTCTACATGGCGGATTCATAAGTAGGTAGGTAATAAGCAATTTTAATGATTCGTCTTTGTACCAGTGCCACGCTCTTGCACAGTGCATTCCTCAACGCCACCGTTACCCCACAGATACTGGTTAGAATCGGGGGACTCACAGTGTGTACATCGCCCCGGTACAAAAAACACTGGTCTCGCAAAGTCTCCGCCAAATAAGTACCAGCCAGGAGACATAGATGACTTAACTTATTAGTAGCCCGGAAGAAGGCGAGTAAGATTGGTTAGCTGAATATATAGCCCAGCTAGCTCTCGTTGTCATTAGTACGAGTATTCCTATATGCCAATTCCCCAACTGTCGACTGTACATGTCAAGACAGGCAGCGCATTCATGAGCCACTGAAACATTTTATTGGCCCATATCCAGATTATTGGTGCGAGTACGAGTACACATATCTGCCCACTGGTCGTCTCCAACAAAAAGAGGAAACAGCCCAAAGTAATACGGATAAGTAATCCTTGAACTGTTACCCTCTGACTACTCGTAGACCAAAACGTCAAATGTAGCAGTGACCCGTCTACATTGTTTTGTCGTGAACGACAATCTCTTGCACCTACAGTAAGTACCTACTCTTCTCCAAGCAAATGCGCCATAATTTGGGCCCGTCGCTCATAGGCGAGGCGCTGTTGCAGGTGCCACTACTCCCGTACAGAGGGCCCACAGGGGGGCCTACCGAGAACCACTGAGGGCCACCCAGGCACCCAACGAAGCCCTCTTCAGGCATCCCAGCGAGCAGGGTGTAGCGTCCCAGACGGTAGGGCCACTACGAGTGCCTACCTAGTGGCGGGCAATCTTTCTGGCAAAATGACGATGGGGCGCCACAGTACTGGTACATGTGGGCGGCCCATGAGCTGTGATCCCTGCGGCGGGTGGTCAAAGAGGTACCTCGAGACGCCCCGGTTTCAGGGCGGAATTTCCAGCCTGCCCATGTACCTTCTTGTTCCCCGGTCCAAAGCCAGTGGCAGGCTGCCAATTTGCAGACACCTCAGGTCCCCCCCGGGTCCTCTCCCGCTGCAAAAAAGGAAAAAAAAAAGGGACTTCGACTGAGCTTGGTCGCCCCGGCACGCCCAACTACCGGCGGGTCGGTCGCCCAAACTCAGAGCAACCTCCCACGACTCGCTCCGCCGGCCGCATCCTCTTCTCTCAATTTTTTTTGCTCTTGTGCAAAAGACAGCCACCTGCCTTTGTTAGCTGAGAAACAGTCCTTTTGTGTTTCAGCTTGAATTTTTTCCTTCTTCTTCCTTTTCGCCTCCGCGTTTGCTCTCCCAACAAAGTCCCTGGCTTGGCTGACGTAGCCCTGTTTCTGCGCTTTGGGTGACACTGCATTCTTTCTGCGGTGACGCTAGACCCTCCTGTTTCTGCTTTCGACTAGGTCCAGTGACCCCGACTTCTGGCCCTACACTCGGCGCCTCTTGTGCCTCCTCCCATCATCCCTCCATATTCTATCAAATCCCAACCGCCTCCCTTAGCCCGCCCGTTCAACAACACCAAAGCTGCCAAGCGTCATCTCACTCCTTCTTCGACTTTGATTCTTTTCGCCTTGTCCTGAATCGACACTTGAAAACAAGAGGCGCAGGTTGTTTTGTATCCTGAACCCGCGCCAAATTCGATTCCTGCCCATCCCTACGTCAGCGGCAAAACGTGGCCCGACAAGTCGACTTTTTTTAATCGTTCCTATCGCCACCCGCTCGGCAATATCATCTTCGAGCCACGCCGGCTTCCTTCGTGGACACATCCCTCTTGCATCGTATCATCCTCTCAAAGCCGTTGCGCCGACCCTATCGACGCGTTTCCCGCGAGTAACCATGGCCGACGACCACGACAGCCAGTCCACTGGCTCAAGTCATCACCACCCCATCGTCCGGTCAGACTCGTCAGCATCGACATCTCCTTCAGAGCACAATGAGCCCGTTATCCATCAACCTGTTCCAACTCGCCCACGCCTCCCCAGCCGCAAAAGCAGCGGCCCCCTCGTCGTTCCTAGAGACAGCTCTGCTGTTGGCCCCGTAGAGTCTCACTTTGGCCCGGACGACGTCAGGGCAATGAGCCCTCGGCGCACGAGCGAGGATATTGACAAGCTCGGAAAGGAAGCTCGCGAAGAGATGCGCAGGTCAGTATCATCTCGGCCTCCAGATCGCTCTGTTTCGGTCCTCCGAAAACCCGGTACTAATCCTCTTAATAGGCACGCCAAGGCCCTCCAAGATTCTCTAATCGACATCTTCAACCGCATAGAGGCCGTCCGCGAGGAGCACGACAAGCTCGACAGCAACAATAGGTTTTTGCAAAAGTACATTGGTGACCTCATGAGCACCAGCAAAATAACGGCGTCTAGCAGCAGGGTTAAGAAGTAACTTTGTGTCGGCGACTCTTCTATTTCAACCCACTACCCGACACACCTTCTACAACAAGTAACTCGCGCCGAAGAAAATAACACGATGCTTCTGCAAAGTTAGCTTTCTTCGACAAGCGGCTACTCTTCGCATCTCTTGTAACGGCTCACGACGTTTTTCGTTCCCCCCGCCTCTTGAAAGCGCTACTGGCATTTCAGCCCACACAGTGTGGCACGATACCCCCTGCCTCCTGGCGCTTCTGTTCTGCTTCACTGCATCCGATCTTTTCTACATCTCAGCAGATACACACGTGTCTATACTCTTTCCCATGGCTACATCTACATTGTACACTACACCACCGCACCTGGCCGTTCCTGTCCCGCGACGCACGCGAACCGCGGGCACGTGCAAGTGTACAAGTCTTCCGCAGGCGAAACATTCCTGCTCAACGCACCATCAACTTAAACAGGCGCCGTGTAACAACAGTCTATTCTATTTTTCTTTTTTGGGAGACTCGTGCTATTTTCAACAACAGAGCATCTTGAGGCGTTTATCGGGGTATTGTCGTTATTGTCGTTATTTTCTACTTTTGTGTGATTTGTCTTTTTTAAAAAAACAGAAAAGCGCTTCTTCTTCTTCTTCTTTCACCTTGCAACATCATTGAGGAGCGAAGTTATATATCATATGGCGCTATTTATTGGACGAGGGAAGAATAGCCAAGGACGCTGCGCGTTTCCCAAATGAGAGGATCTGATTACAGAAATAACATAGAAAAGGGCGAGTCTGCATCCGTAACCTTGGAGCAGTGGGCTCAAGAGAATACAATGTCTTTTATTAATAGATTCCCACATGTTGCATGCTAATTAGACGTTTTGTATGCCTACTGCCTTTAGTATCGAGCAGTTGACCGATTTTGGAGGCCATTCTATATGGTAGTAATGAAGCCAACAAGTACCATGGAAAAGCATATGGGTAGGTACGCAATATTGAAGTCACTTATTAGTATTGCTACCTCCGTTGACGCCAGCGACAGCGGCCCCTTCTCTACCCGCGGTGGGCCAAGTTGCTGTCGGAGGCGGGAACCCGCCCCGAAATCGCGCCGTCTTAGCTTACATAACACACCTTGTTGGATGAACATCTCAGACTCACATATACTTACCTATACATGCATCTTCCACCGTGGCGTTTTTTTTTTTTTTTGTGGAATGTAGCATATCACCGAACGACTTTGAAGAAGCTATGCATTGGCAATTTGTCGCGAGATTCCTGGCTGCGCTGCCTACAGCTATTGCCGTAGGCGAGAAGCAGGCCGTGCTCACAAAACCAGTCGACAGCACCGGCAGCTCGCGGCAGACTACCCGCATCGAATCCGATGATGAGGCGCCGCTTTACCGGCATGACCTCGTTGACCTGCACAGGAACATTGTCTCCATTGAATCTATTTCTGGGAATGAGGACGAGGTTGGCAAATGGCTCGTAGAGTACCTCCACAGCCGCGGCTTCACAGCAGACATGCAGCCCGTCAAGCCCAGCGAAGGCACGCCCGAGGGACAAAACCGCTTCAACGTCCTCGCGTGGCCTGGCAAATCTGACAAGCCGCAGCCCAAGGTTATCGTTTCTAGTCACATTGATGTCGTCCCGCCTCATATTGACTACTCCATTGACGACGGCGAGCTAACCAAGGATACCATGATCAAGGGCCGAGGCAGTTCCGATGCCAAAGGCAGCGTTGCTTCCATGATTATTGCCGTGGAGCAGCTCCTGGCTGCTGAAAAGATTAAAGGCGATGAAGTCATGTTTGTCTTTGTTGTTGGAGAAGAAGTTGGCGGTGACGGTATGATCACCTTTAGCGACTCGGTTGCCGCGGCGCTGCACCTCGATGAAGAGGCTGCTGCTCCTCGCACGTGGCACTCTGCCATCTTTGGTGAGCCGACGGAGAACAGGCTCGTTTGCGGCCACAAGGGCGCGCTGTTTTGCGACGTCACTGCCAAAGGTGTGGCTAGCCATAGCGGATACCCGTGGCTGGGCAAGTCGGCAAACGAGATGATGGTTCACGCCATGTCCAAGGTCTTGGCTGCTGATCTTGGAAGCTCGGAGCTGTACGGCAATACGACGGTCAATGTTGGGCGGTTTGATGGCGGTGTTGCGGGTAATGTTGTGCCTGAAAAGGCGCTCGTCAAGTTGGGCGTCCGGATTGCTATTGGGCCGGAGGAACGCGGTCACATTATTGTGAGGGAGAAGATTGAGGCTTTGCTTGCTGAGGTGGACGACGGCTTTGAAATGTCGTGTACTCCTGGATATGGCAGCGTGGACTGCAATTGTGAAGTTGACGGTAAGTATATCGTCGTTTTTTTTTTTTTTTTAAATCGATGCGTGGTTGAAACTAATGTACGTGCTAGGCTTTGACACCATAACCGTTAATTACGGTACTGATGTTCCCAATCTCAAAGGCAACTTTACTCGATATTTGTACGGTCCTGGCTCTATCCTCGTGGCTCACGGTCCACACGAGAATGTGACTCTTGGCGATTTGGAAACGGCTGTAGAAGGATACCAGACGTTGATTTTGCATGCTCTGGATGGATGATTGCCAGAATCAAGAAAATTATATGCAAAAATGTAAATTGAATAAACGCTCTATAGCCACTATATTTGTATATATGAAAAAAAAAAAAAAAAAAAGCTGATGCAGTGTGTCTAGATGGAAGCTTTACACGCCTCTTCTATGACTTGACAATCTGAGCGTACCGCTCAGGCATAACTTTTGAGAAATCAAACTTGCCATCAGGCCCCTTTTCAACGGCACCGTTCTCCGTTACCACTACATCGATAAACTCAGCTGGCGTTACGTCAAATGCAGGATTCCACACGTTGATGGTCTGTTCAGCCGTAGCGACGCGGACCTTTTGAGACCTGTCGACAGTACCATCCGGCTGGATTACCGCGCCAGTAACCTGAGTAAGTTCCTCAGGCTTGCGCTCCTCGATCTTGATACCATCACCCGTCTCCGTCTGCAAATCGATACTTGTTGTGGGGGCGGCGACCATGAACTTGATTCCGTGCTGCTTGGCCAGTACGGCGAGTTGGTATGTGCCAATCTTGTTGGCTGTGTCGCCGTTTCTTACGACGCGGTCGGCCCCTACAATCACAGCAGCAATATTCTCCTCTTTGCCTCTTGTTCGGAACAGAGACGCTGCCATAGAGTCGGTGATAAGTGTGCTGGGGATGTTTTCGAAGACGAGCTCAAATGCTGTGAGGCGACTGCCTTGGTTATAGGGACGGGTTTCGGTGCAGAAAGCATGTCGCAGGCGGCTTCGCGTATGGAGAGTGCGAATTATCCCCAGGGCAGTACCGTGGCCTGAAGTTGCCAGCGAGCCAGTGTTGCAGTGTGTCACGACAGAAACCTTCTTGTCAGACGAATTGCCGCACTGCGATTGCAGCCAAGCTGTGCCAAACTCGCCAATGGACATGTTTGTTTCGAGATCCTTGGCGAATATCTTCTCAGCCTCGTCGATATAAGCCGTTATGATGTCGTCCTTGGTCGCGTTGGTGCCGACCGCGCGAATTCGAGCCTTGAGTTGGTTTATGGCATTGGTCAGGTCGACGGCGGTCGGTCGGCTCAGCTTCAGGTAGTCGAGGGCCTCGTCGATGTGGGAGATGGCCTGCTCAGCGGTATCACCAGGAACAGAACCATTATGGAGTTCGACGGCGAGGCCGAGACTGGCGACAATCGCAATTGCTGGTGCGCCACGGGTGCGCATCGACTCGATGCTTTGGAAGGCCTCGACGCGGGTGGCGACGTTGTCGTAGTGGAATTCGTGCGGGAGGCGAAGCTGGTCGAGGACTTCCAGCTTGCCTCTTGTGTACTTGATGGCCTGCAATGCCGACATTTTGTACGGTATGTATGTCGAGAATGAAAATAATGAAGAAAGTTTGGTCTTGGATTCTTTCTTCAAAAGAAACCGCTTGCCCCTCCAATAAATTCTGCCACGCACCACCCCCGCTATAATCCCGCTATGGAAGTCTGATGGCGTCAGGTTTGTGTACACCGCCCTCCAATAGTTTAACCTCGTGCGTGGCTCAGTCAGGGGTCTGTGGCGCGAAGGTCCCAGCCGGTGCGGCGTGGCACACGGCGTCGGAGCTTGACAGATGTGCCACCCCTCGTGTCGTCGCATCGCAAGCTCCCGCCGTGCATTCTACGCGCATTCTACGCACGTTGCTCCTTTGAAGCTGTTCCTTTAGCCAATGGCTGAAGCAACTACTCTGCCATGGAACAGCAAGCTTCGACGTCAAAAGTGACGGGTAAGGACATGTCACGCGCACCTCTGCGTATTCTGCTAACCAGTCTCGTGCCTCAGTCGAGTACTACGACCCTCATAATGTGTATAAGCTTCTCGAGCCGGGTCTGATCCCTCGCCTGCCCTTACACAACCTCCACTGGCAGTCTCACTCGGGGCCTCTAAGATCTATAGACACGCTACATGTTGAACTCGTAGAGGGCAGCCATACCGAGGAGAAGGAAACACCAGCAACAACACCGCTGTCTTCGCAACGACGATCCGGCAGCGTGTCACGAGACGACGGGTTCCAGACGCAGAATATTGGCGGCCAGTCAGATGCATCAAGTTCCTCCGAGGCGCAGCCTGCTCCAACCAAGCCAACTCTAGGACAGCGGCGGCATCAAATCCCTGGCCTGCGACGCACACCGTATCTCAAAGTGCTCCTCGTTCGATGCGACGACAATGAATCATACAAGAACTCAGTCCGCACCGAAGTTCGCGAGTGGACGAAGACGCATACTCTCTCTACCAGCTCGAAAAAGGCCAGCAAGCAGGAAAACCACGACGCCTTCGAATGGTTGGTCCTGCATGTCGTTCTGCCAAACACCGCCGCCGCAACGCAGCCACGAAGCAGCAGCAAAGCAGATGCTGGTGGCCTAGAAAAGAGTGCCGGATCACGCTGGCGACCAGGTTCCACACCGCTTCTCGAAAAGTTTCGATCCGACTTCAATAGCTCGAGCAAGAATGCACCAGACCGCATTGCTCAGATCCGTATCGGCATCAATGACGTTCCATACGATATGCTTCCCCGGGTGGTGCCTGCTGTCCCGTCTGGATACTCTGAAAATGAGCAAGATGCCGAAAAGGCATGGAATGAGCTTATGACGAAGTTTAAGAGTCAAGTTCTAAGCTCTTTTGATCAAAGAGTAACGCAGTACGAAGACGATATTAAGGAAAAGGATGCACAGCGATCGTTACCCGGCTGGAATTTCTGTACATTCTTCATACTCAAGGAGGGGTTAGCCAGAGGCTTTGAGAATGTCGGCCTAGTTGAAGATGCGCTTGTTGGCTATGACGAGTTGAACATTGGCCTTGACCTTGTTCTTGCCGAACAGGCCGAGACCGGATCTCCCGAAAGCCATGGTGGTGCGATGTTGCCATTCACCGAAGAGCTTCGAGACATGGCACGCAAGGCTTTGAATGCAGTCGCTGGCGACGCAAACGATGAAGAGGCGGTGGATTTGCAGTCGAAAGAGACACCAGACGAGCAAATTGATGACATACCCATTAGCTCCGCCAAGAAGGCGTACCGAGACATGATACTTGAGAATAAGGTGTCCGTATTCGACTTTAGGTGCTACATCTTCTCTCGCCAAATAGCCATCTTGCTTCGACTAGCAAACGCGTCCTTCACCAGAGACCAGCTTTTGTCTAGGCTCAAAGAGCAACAAGACTCCATCTTGCATGGTGTAGCGCCGATGGCTAAAGCGACACCACAAAAAGAGGACGAATCGGAAAATCTCTCAGTGCTAGCTGATGTATGCTCAAGGACCCTTGAATTCATACCGTCCCTCTCCAACATGATGAGAAGAGACATTATCACAGCATTAGGAGAGTCAACACCGACCGAGTCAGACCCGAAATCGTCGTCCGTAAGCGTTCAGACGCTGCAAGTAATTGACAATCTTGTGTCTTCATTTGCGTTCTCTATCACCCAACAAATACTCGCACAGACATCCACGAAGGCTCTTCCAATCCCACCATCAAGCCTTCCACCCGTCGACGGTGACGAACAAAAAGCGTCTATCCCCGAGCCAAAGACTATGATGCATCCAGCTAGAAACTCGTCGCTCAACGAGCGCGGTCCAAGGCCGCCATCTAGCCCAGGAAAGTTTCCCGGACCTGGACGTTCCGTGGATGCTGGCGGCGGCGATAGCACCTCACCATTCTTCAAGCCTGGACTAGATGACCTTGCGGCTGGTCGCGCAGAACTGTTTATGGTGTCCCGAAGTATCCTTCAGCGACTTGGCCGCATTCGTAATTGGAGCAATGGTTGGGACCAAGCACCACTCGTTGGTGACGACGGCGTGGAAGTAATGGAAGAGATAAGTCTTGATGATGACAAAGACGAACATGATGATAACGACAATAAACAACAAGCCGCAGTACCATATTCGGCTGGAATTCAAAGCCGGCTCTTAAGTTCCGCCATTGAGAGTTCGCAAGATTTTTATCGCTTATATGAGATACTCACAGACAAGGCGATGCGCCATTACTCAGTAGCGGCACAGAATGGCTCAGTGCAGGCTACATTTGCAGACCTAGCAGTGCTCAAGTTTCATCAAAAGGAGCACGCTGTGGCAATCTACTACTTTGACAAGGTTTTGCCATTCTTTGGCGACTCGGGCTGGACGATGCTCGAACTTTCCTTGTTGGTCATGTATCTCGAATGTCTAAGCGAACAAAAGGCAAACTATGACTATGTTCGCGCGGCGCTCAAGCTACTTACAATATCCTGTGCGACGGAGCGCCAACGAATCCAGCAGTCATCTGCTCGTCTTGTCAAACCGAAGCAGGAATCTGAAGATTCACCGATTCGAGGTTTTGTGCGCAAACTGTTGAACCTCGCGTCCTCGCTGAAGAGCGATGTAAAGTCGCCGTTGTCGTTCTTTTTTACAAATGTTGAACTTTTGGGGAATCCAACATATGAAAAGGGGCGGGATAGCTGCGCTGTTACAATTTCTCTGTGGAGTTTGCTACCTGACGACATTACGCTAGACAAGGTGCAGCTCAAGGTTGCTGGCATTGATGATGGGCCTATCAAGGACCTCACTTTTACGAAGTCGGGAGAGACGGTCCTCAAACCGGGAAAGAATAAGCTTGTCGTCAATACTAATGTACGTTATGCCATGCAACATTACTCAGCTCACCTGCGAACTAACTTTTCATCCAGTCTGTCATCCCGGGTCGATACAAAGTAAACCACTTTTCACTCCAAGCTCACCATATATTCCTCCATTTCGATGCCGACGTCGTTAACTCCCCTCCAACCGCCGACGTCTTCCAGAAGCCTGAATTCACACTCTTCCAGCGCTCCAGTGCCTTGGATATTGATCTTGTCGCAGCCAAGCACACTTCCTTTGACAAGAATAACTGCCTGGATATCACACTCAGCACTGGCTGGAACACCTTGAAGCGCTGCGAAATGCGCGTCAAACCAAGCACAGGTGGCCTGCGGCTCATTACGACAGAAGCAAAAGTCATCAATTCGTCGCTGCAACTTGCCAGGACGCCAGAGTCTGGTGTGTTCAACTTCAACGCCATCCCGGAAGAAACCGCAGTAACGATACAATTCCCGTTTTCGACAGAGCTCGACTTGGGAGATGTCTTTGCCAAGGTCGAAGTCACATACGTAACAGAAGACGAGCAAACATACCAACTTGCCAAGACATTTACTGTACCCGTCTCACTCGCAGTAGGTGTAAATGTATACGACATTTTCAAACACAATGCCCTACTCTCCCGCTTCAACGTCGACACCGCCATCTCCAGTCCCATACGCCTGCACAAGAGCGAGCTCTTGGAATCGGAACTCTTCGAGGCGTCGTTTGGCGCAGCACCAAAAAGCAGTGTCATGATATTTGCTAAGCAGCCAGCAAAACTCCTTTACAAAATTCACCGAAAGAAAATGTCAAACTCAGGCGCATCGCGGGCCGAAAAAACAATGTACTTGAAGCTTCACTACAGCCGCCTAGATGTCGAAGTCGAGCATCTCATTCGCCAATCTGCACTGGCAGCGTTGGAAGACGAATCCCTCGGCCAGTACGCCAGGGCAGTTCTGCCCGTTGTCACTCGCGAAGTTAAGCGCGGACTACAGCCGCAGGACCTGGAGCGAACAGCTCTCCTGGGCCAAGCCACTACATCCTTTCTTGATGGTGTTGCATGGGAAAAGCATTTGCACGGCGTAACAGACCTTGATGATACCTCGCCAGATATTGCAGGCAAGTTAGCAGCCTGTCTCAAGGCTTGGCAAAAGCGACACCCACAGATTCAAGTATCTCAGACTAGGGTGGAAGAGCTATCATCAATTCAAATCCCCGTCGAGATTCCCTCGCTCGCAATCCTGCATACTGCAGATATCAAGCTGCAAAAGCCCCTTCCCACAGCCATTAATGAAGCGGGTGCCGTGGGTGATTGCACGCCGGCAGTATCGCTCAACCAAGTTCTCCAGGCAACGCTACATCTGAGGTGGACCCGCGTATGGGATACAGACAGTGCACGCTCCGAAGACCTAGAGTATAGCTACGAAGTTACTGCACAAAGCGATTCATGGCTGCTAGGCGGACGCCGAAAGGGCCACTTTGTCATCCCTGGACAAGGCGCATCGGGCACGGCATGTTCTACAGCCGAAACGGAAGCAGAGATTCCGCTGGTCCTCATACCACAGCGTGAGGGTTGGCTGCCCTATCCCAGCGTTGACATCAGGCAGGTACAAGAGCCAAGAGGCGGAAATGATGCACCTGCCAACGGCTGTGAGGTGGACTGGCGTAATCTTGGCGAAACTATTAGAGTTATAGGCGACAAGAAGCTTCTCACTGTTAGTTTGGATGCAAGTGGTCCTGGTGGTGGGCCGTTGGTATTCGAAAGTGAAAATCATGCTCACATTAACGACGCCCGAATCATTATCTAACACCCAAAGCCTATCATACAAATAAGCCAGCCAGTTCAAAAATTATTCCAGAATAATGTCAATAACCTGCATACTTCTATCAAGCAAGTGTGTGATTTTGCCGATGCCACCAAGACCCCCTAATCTGTTCAGGTGCCTTCTAACTATTCACTGCTAATTGTGTTCTCCGCGCAAGGTGTCAGACGAACTCGAGGGCTGGCTCGACAAGGCTCTTCCTCGTCGTCGAATGGCTTGGATGACGTTGGAGTAAAATCTCGAATGCGCTTTGCACGTCGTCCGGGCAAGTCTCGCATGTCTAATTAGAATGTTAGAGATATAAAACGTCTGCGGCGGGGTGATAACATACCGGCCTCAGATTTTCGCGCGGAATTGTTGTCGACTGTAGCTTCAAATGTTGTGCGTTCCTCTTGAGCAGTTGTGTCGTTTGCAACAACTAGTCTGGTGGAAGACGGGGCATGCGATTCCTGTGAAACTTCACCCACGCCACCTGCATCATCTTGGTGGACGAAACATTTTCCTGGAATAGAAGGAGAGTCACCCTTCTTCTGCTGTCGAGTTTCCTTACGGGACCGTACCTCCATTGAAGGAAAGGGTAAGCCCACGTGCTGTACGTGTATTGGTACTGGTTGGTTCAGCAGGGAGTTGGTTAAGGAATTGGCGAGGCCCGGGGGCAAAGAAGAGGAATGTGGTAAAATAGGGTATGGAGTTCCTTTTACGGCAACAGTTAGCTTAGCAATAAGGCTCTTTGAGTCTCAACGATACTTACCCCCCTGCTCCACTAACTCGTTGCTACACGCCGTAGGCGTGTTGGTAGGCACCTTCATATGGATAGTAGATGAATCCTCATCATGTTTCAGATCAAATGAGTCGCCGTTTAGTTGTATCACTTGATCCGACGGCAAATAGTCCGGCATGCTAACATCTGTGCTTGACTTGCGATCATTTCGGGTTGTCTGTCGACTCCCGCGGGTCGGTAATATATCATTGTTTAAGCCCATGCCCATGCCGTTTAACCATTCAAAATATGCATTGGCTTCGATAAAAGGATCTGCCCCCATAGGAACGGGGGTGGACGGATTTGGGTTCTCTTGGGTGCTGGTGGCCGACAATTGTTTCTGCTGCTGGCTGCTTGGGAGTAGTCTTGCTCGTAAGCTATTCTCTGTCTGTCCAGTGCTTGGTAGTGATTTCCCGCTGCCGTAACGTCCGCGAGGAGAGTGTGCATGGGATTCGGCGTCCTCAAAAGGCTGGGAAGGCAAATTCAATGATGACGTGAACGGCATCGTACGCCACATAGACGGGTTTGGCCACGCGATGCACGAGCTTTCGAGAACATCTGTAACCGGGGCATTAGCGACTACAACAGTAGTAGAGGCGTGATAGTGGACTACCAAGAGGTGCGTGTTGAAATGCAAATGCCACCACATTTTTTACACGCTCCTTGGGATTCGATACCGAGTCTCGCGGAAACGCTTCGCTGATGATAAGTTTGATTCGACCGAGGTCATCGGCAGGGCTCCAGTAGTTTTGCTGTAAAAGCTCACGTCGAAATGCGGGAAACTTCAAAGGCTCCATTTCTCTAGAACTTGGTAGCTCTGTTATGAATTAGTATACTCAAGTAGTCAAAATCTCGCTCATGGGCATACCGAAAGAATGCTTCATCACATTCGGCCAAGGGCCATCCCTCTCAAACGATATAGAACTAGTACCAGGTGAGCACGAATCGGAATGGACATGTCGATGCTGACGTACGAAACAAGCTGGCCGTCTACAAATAGACGGGCTTCAAATGTCATGTCGTCCAAATATTTGCTATAAGTCCTCGTGAATTGGCTGACAGGAGGCGTTGACCAAGAGTGTATAGAAAGTTTGTAGAGAGAACCAGGCGGGATACTGGGCACAAAACAGCATACCGTTGGGAGACCGACGGATCCGTGAGTGTGGGCGAACTCTGTAATAAAAGAAGACGACTTAGCGGATATAGAGCAACTTCCAAACAAATTGCACGCACCATTATCGTGGACGACATGACAAGCAACTTTGAACTCTTTAACAGGGACTTTGCAATCGCGAGGGAACAAGAGGATGTCCCAGTCCTCGTATCGCATCTTGGAGAAACCTTGATACAGTTCTTTTTTTCGAGGGTTTGCCAGGGGTTGACAGTATTCTCAGCAAAAGGAAAGGCGGAGGATTTTTTGAACAGATTAACTGTTAAGTAGTCCAAGGGCAAGGAGAAAGCTGTCGCTATGACCAACGCCACTGAGTAGTGTTAGCTTTGAAAGGGGAAACGTCCATGCCCAAAACAACTTGGAACTGAAGCTTGATTCTAACCAGCCCGCAACAGACTTGATTGCATCCAATCCAGCTCGCTAAGGTACTAACGTCAACCCTGCTTCCAATAAGCTGATGGGACAAGCGACAATGGAAGTCGTGAGGGACAGGTCGACTTTGGCGGCGGCGAGGCTTGACCGGACGGCTGTTGCCCTCTACCTCTACCTAGGTAGTAGGCAGGACAAACGACGCACCTGCAGTACCTACTAGGTAGTAGCCTACCTCGGTATTCAAAGGTGGCAGCCTGAGTTCGCAAGCAGCACAGGAAATGCAGGGAGGTATTTAGCTAGCAAGGCCGGACAGGCCACTCCCGCCGACTAATTGATGCATTACAGGTTAGTGAAAATGGCGGGAGCTGTGGTGGGAAGCGAGGGACGTAGTTGTAGCAGCAAGGTGCCTGGCAGGCAGTTGACATGTTCATTACCTACTACCAGGTTAGTACCTTAGGTAGGTAGTACTAGGTACCAGGAGACTAAGCAGGTTCAAAATTGGTAGGTGGCGGCCAGACGGGCAAGTTGCAAACGGCGGCGTCAGCTGGCAGTCAACAATAAGCGTATTGCGGGTCTGTTCTACCGTTATCGTCGCAAAGTCGGAACCAATGCATCCTACTTATCGAACAAGCTTGTTTCACGGACACGACAAAGAAATGTTTGCATAATGAATAGTATCGCAGCGTTTGGTGGTACAACATTACAAACGAAACGGGAGTAAAGACTCGGGGAAGAGGAGGCGAAAACTGTGGTAAACTTCCGTCCAATTGGCTTCCTGCCTATGTTATGTACAAAGGAAAACTTCGATTTCCGTTCTTTCCAACCTTAAGGATCCTCATCACCACTCATACGTGCCTGTTTGAGTAAAATGTTAGCCGAATATCATGTCAATTCGCAAAGGCATCGCGCCAGCTCACCCTGACTGCTCCCGGACCACCAAGCTCTCTCTCCAGTCCACCCTCAAACTCCCGCGGGAAGGCGGGCTTGTCGGGATAGTTAAGATAAACAAGACCAGTAACGCCAAGGAACGTTGCGATGAAAGTGCCAACCATCACAAGGCCCGGGCCAGTCGTCGTCCAAGTGTACTCCCAAGGCGTGAACATGCCGAGAACATCGTTGTCTTCGTGTACCGGCTCACCAAAGTTCCTTCTCTCTTGGGGATCCCACCAGTTGGCGTGGGGGTCACGAAATTGTCGCTTGACTCGAGGGGGATTGATATAGCCGCCATTCTGCGTATTGCACTCAAGTTAGTTATCTGCCGTTCCGACGGAGTCATTTGGGCGACAGCCACTAACCATCTCGGGGTCTTCGGCTGCCGTCATCTGAGGGGGCTCGGGGTATTTCTCGTCAAGAGTCTTCTTGTCCGAGTAATGCTCTGGGTAAAAGCATCGTCGTTGAACAATGGGTGCTCGGCGGGCAGCCACGAGGCTGTTGCGCAAGGCCGATGTGCGCAGAATTCGCTGAGGGAGCATCTGGGCAAATGTTAATGGTCAATTAAAAACACGAGTCTCGATCGAGCGGAATGAATAGCGTGTCGTACCTTGGGCGAATCGATAATGCGTGAGACGACCCAATAGCTTTCGAGTGTTGTCCGCGTCACAGAAGCTTGCAGGACCGGAATTGTCTTTGGTGGTGAGGTTCAAACGCCAATGGCGGCCTCAGGCACCCACAATCCCACATCAGGTATCGAGTCGCGCGTGTTGTGCAGCACCGCAGACCCACCATCATTTGCGCATCATTCTCGTCCAAAAGTTTTGCAGGCGAAGCTTCGTTTTCAGACAAAAGCGACCACACCACAACGTCTAGGCCTCTGACGATGCGCAAATCTTGTCTGAGGCCTTGGTGAGATGTCCGGATTCTATAGACATTAATATCTCCAATGCAAATGTCAAACTCGCCGAGATAACGCCTGCTACTCACACTGGCTCCACGTCTTCACCATGGCGGAGACCGCGTCGCCCGACAGGTCAGAGCTTGCTGTTGAGTCCATAGACCTTAAAACCGAGAGCGACAAAGCAATGGAGCTACGGGATCGCATAGATTTGGCCGAAACCAAGACAATAGAGCCAAAGACAAACGGTCACGCTGACTCTGACGCGACTGGCCTCGTCAACGGCGAGTCCCACCACCAAGGGGTCAACGGTGGCAATCACGACGATGAAAACGACAATGCCGAACCGCCCGCCAAGCGCCAGCGGACAAGAGACGTGACACCGTCCCCGAATACGCGGAAGCCAAAACCAGAGTCGCCCCCATGGAGGCGCATGGATGCAGATGGCCCGACATCTTATACGGAGAATGGACGAAGAAAATCTGGCCGTATCAACACTGTCCCTATAGAACATCAACCACAGGGTCGCAAACGACTTACGAGAGGCTCCTTGCCAGTCTCACAAAATAATACACCGAAAAAAGACGAGTATTTTACCAGCACGAAACAGACCAAGACTCCGATCAGAACCCCGTCATCCAGACAGGTCCGAAGACCTTCTGCCTCTCATACCGCACCAAACTCCTCGTCCAAATCGTCTTCGAAGAAATCTGCTCCCGCTCCAAGATCAAGTACACGCTCACGTCATCGAACACCGTCTCCGCCACCACAACATACGCGACAGTCTTCGCGGCCGACAAGGTCAGCGCGCCAAGCGGAGAGAGAAACAACAGCTCCGGTGAAAGACTTCTCGAACCAGTCACCGCGAATAAAGCTCCGCGTCGGACGATCCGGAGATATTCCGCTGGTGCATCCCGGCCAGGTGAGGAAGAGACCGAAGATTGGCACAAGCTTTGAAGATTTCTGGGAGCGGGCTGGTGATATTGCGGTCGAAGAAGGCGGTCTTCAGGCGTCCGAAGATGGCCCTGTATACACAGACGAGCTGGCGCAAAGAGATGCGCGGCTGATACTGCGCATTGAAGACGAGGCTGAGCCGGGTGGGATTCTTGCCCCGGGACGGTGCTCCCTGTTTGCGCCCGACGTGGAAGATGAAGTTCCTAGACAGTGGGCTCGCCAAGATCATATGATAAAAGCAGTGACAAACTTCAGGAAACTACTCTTGGCTGAGCAGCAGCGCCATCGATCGATAGCGAAAAAGCTTGCAGAAGCCTGCCGTGACGAATATATCCGACGACAGCCAAAGTCTGCCGAGCAGCTTGAAGCAGAAGCTCGTGAGCTATGTATAGCCCGCTATCGCCAAGTTGTCAAGGCCATGGCGGGAACGTGGGAAAATGTTCGCCTATATGTCAATCGCCAGCGGGTGGAGGAATGGGAGGCCGCGGAACAGAAGCGCGTCAAGGCTGCGCTGAACGAGGCAGTTAGTCTCTCTGAACAAAAGCTCCAAGCGCGTCAAGCCGGCCTTGATTCGGAAATACCCTCTGATGCTGATGGCTTCGACGACCTAAGCGACGACCTTAGCGACTCGGCCGGTGGAGGAGACTCTGATCTGGCTTCCAATGAAAGCAGCGACGATAACGACTCAGACGAGGACAGCGACGTAATGTCATCATCGTCCGACGACGAAGACGGCGACGACCTCAAAGATGCAGCCGATGAAGGCCTGACCCAAGAACAACTACGGCTGAAATATGCCAATATACCGGAACTAGAAAAGGAGAGCGAGGCTAAACATGCCGCAGATGGTGCCAGTCAGCAAGTTGGTGCCGATACCACTGATGCCGGAGCACAGACAAGCGACGATTCCGTGGATATGGATGACGATCTTGGCTCTAGCGATATGGGCAGTGATGATGACGAGGATGAGTCGGACAATGGTGACGATGAAGAAAATGATGATTCCGAAGGAGAGCCAAACGGCCTTCTCGGCCTCTTTTTCGGCAAATCCGAACTTCAGCAGATCAAGCAAGAGACCGGCAGCGACGCGCCTGCAGGCGATAATCGCGATGAACAAATGCCTGACGCGCCTAATGACATTGAAACCAAGACAGAGACTGCCGTCACGAAAGCTAGCGCAGAAGCTGACGATGACGAGATGTCGCTGATTCAGCATCCTGATTCCATCAATGGAGAAGTTAATTTAGACGAGATCATTTCGACTGAAGCTCGCAGCAAGCCATCTCAGCCCTCTTTCACCGAAAAAGCGCCAACTGCAGACGATACTGCTAAAGAGGCTACCGTAAATATTGCAAGCGACGAAATCCAAGCCTCGACGGTGGAAGATCAAGAAGCTGTATCCTCGACATCCCCTAAGCCGTCTGACCCAATGCAGATAGATTCGGAAGTTGCTGAACTGGAGGACCGTGACGAAGCCATGGGCGACATACCGATGGACAAAAACGAGCAAATGGCTGCAGCAACCTCTGGTACGGACGACCAGTCAGATCAGCATCCAGCCCAAACGAGCCAACCAACAGCCACTGCAACTACCCGGCCGTTAGAACTTGATGCAGCCTCGTCTCTCGAGGTTGCCGTTGCAAATAAAGAAGCCGAGAAACGATCTGAATCGCCCAGCAAACCTGGAACACATAAGATCGAGATTCCTTCCCTTCTCCGAGGTACTCTGCGAGAGTACCAAAGGGATGGTCTCGACTGGTTAGCTGGGCTATATGCCAATAATACGAATGGCATCCTAGCAGACGAGATGGGCCTGGGAAAGACTATCCAAACCATTGCGCTCCTCGCGCACCTAGCCTGCCAGCATGAAGTTTGGGGGCCACATCTAGTTGTTGTTCCCACTAGTGTTATGCTCAATTGGGAAATGGAGTTCAAAAAGTGGTGCCCGGGCTTCAAGATATTAGCATACTACGGCTCTCAAGATGAACGCAAGCGAAAGCGGCAGGGGTGGAATAACGATGATGTTTGGAACGTGTGTATAACCTCATACCAGCTTGTTTTGCAAGATCAGCAAGTCTTCAAACGACGACGTTGGCATTATTTAATTCTGGACGAAGCGCACAATATCAAAAACTTCAAGTCTCAACGTTGGCAGACACTGCTTGGATTCAATACACACTCCCGGCTGTTGCTCACCGGCACACCGTTGCAGAATAACCTCACAGAGTTGTGGTCACTGCTCTTCTTTCTCATGCCGTCTCAGAATGGCGAAGGTGGCTTTGCTGACTTGCAAGAATTTCATGATTGGTTTCACAAGCCCGAGTCACAAATCTTGGAAAGCGGTCGTGATCAGATGGACGATGAGGCCAAGGCCATTATCTCCAAACTGCACAAAGTTTTGCGACCCTACCTGCTGCGACGGTTGAAGGCTGATGTTGAAAAGCAAATGCCCGGAAAATATGAACATGTCGAGTTTTGTCGTCTCTCAAAGCGACAGCGAGAGCTCTACGATGGATTTTTATCCCGGTCTGATACTCGCGACACGTTTGCTTCGGGTAATTATCTATCCATCATCAACTGTCTAATGCAACTCCGAAAAGTCTGCAATCACCCGGATCTATTTGTGGACCGTCCAATCATGACGTCCTGGAGAATGCGCAGCTCTGTGCCTGCCGACTTTGACATTACGGAGAAGAGGGTGCAACGTCTACTAGTGGATGACAGTGCCATGGCGAATGTCAATCTCAGCTTTCTAAACCTCGTTCCGACTGCACACGAACGTTTGTCAACTTTCATGGCGGAGAGAGTTTCCCAACTCAGTTCGCATCGCACGCTGATGGAGATGCGCGACTCTCAGCATGCGCGAGCACAAGTTGCCTACGTCAATCTGGACCCATCCACTGTCGAGTCGAATGTAGCCTACCTGGAAAGTGCAGCTCGGTGGGGCCGCTTCGAAGAATTGCAGCACTGTGTATATCTCAACGCGCTCCGTCGGCAACAGAAGCCAATATTTGGGAAGAATCTGATTGAAATGCTCAATATTGATGCGCATAGGCGACCGTACCGACCACGACCAAAAGTACCCAGGCTGATTATGAGCTGGTTTGAAGAAGAGTCCAGTCTAATTAACAGCTTGACACCAACATTGGACCAGAGGGCTGATAATTTCAAGACTACCATTGAGAAGTTTACCTGTGTCACCCCCGCAGTAATCACCAGAGACCTCGACCAGATCCTCCTCGGCCGCAAGGCAGTAAACGCGTTCACAGACGAGGATCTTAAGCTGTCTCAACCAGTTCGGTGGGCACCTTTCTTGCCCAAAGAAGCCCCGCCTGACCCCTGGCATGAGGCACGAATGCGGCATACCATTCAGTTCCCGGATAAGAGACTTTTGCAATATGATTGTGGCAAGTTGCAAGCGCTTGATAAGCTACTTCGCAGACTACAGTCTGGAGGCCATCGCGCTCTCATCTTCACGCAAATGACCAAAGTGTTGGATATATTGGAGCAATTTTTAAACATTCATGGCCATAAATATCTTCGTCTTGACGGAGCGACCAAGGTTGAGCAGCGCCAAATCCTCACGGATCGGTTCAACCACGACCCACGCATCTTGTGTTTTATCCTGTCTACACGGTCGGGCGGCTTGGGCATCAACTTGACCGGAGCCGATACAGTGATTTTCTATGACCAGGACTGGAACCCGGCGATGGATAAACAATGCCAGGATCGATGCCATCGTATTGGCCAGACACGCGATGTCCACATCTACCGTCTCGTCAGCGAACACACAATTGAGGCGAATATTTTGCGCAAGGCGTCACAGAAACAGATGCTAGATGATGTGGTCATCCAGGAAGGCGAATTTACGACGGATTACTTCAACAAGGTGTCTGTTCGTGATGTCTTGGGTGAGAAGTTGGATCTCATGAGCGAAGGCGTCGCTGCGGCAGACGCTGCTTTGGATCGCGTACTTGGCGGCCCTGAAACCAGTCAGGATCAGCGGACGGTTGGACGTGTGTTTGAGCAGGCTGAAGATACCGAGGACGTGGCGGCTGCACGCATCGCGGAAAGAGAGATCCAGGCAGACGAGGCGGACTTTACGGAGAAGGCCAGTGGTCCCGCGTCTGGCACATCGACAGCTCGCCAGGGCACGCCAATGGGTGGACCGGGTGCTGAGCAAGATGCATTATTTGGTGCTGAGCTTGATGCAGGAGAAGTAGGACACAATGCTTGGGGCGAGAGCATGGGCACGGTCGACCAATTCATGCTTGCCTTCATGACGGAAGCGCTCCGATACACGAAGCTGGAGCTGCCCAAGGATAAGAAGAAGAGTAAAAAGAAGGGAAAGGATACGAGAAAGCGGTGATGGGGGAAGGAGTGTAGGCTTTTGGGCCGGGATAGATACTGCCGTCTCCATGGGGTCTTGGTAGTTGCTGTACAGTACTGGGGCCGGCAGTTTTTTGTATTTTTACTTGGCTTGAAAAGAGGTGGAAGGCCATTGGAAAGGTGTTTTGTACGAAGAATAGCATGGGCATTGGGTGGTTATCTTGCATTACTGGCGTACCGTGGGCTTTGAAGTGCCTGACTTTGGATGAGGGTATGGTGGAGAAGAAAAAAACGGAAAATAAGAGAGACGCATAGCATACGTTATATTTATACCAATATAAAACGATTCTTTGATTCCTGATGAAGCCGGTTTAGTCGTCACCATTACCGGAGGCATAACATGGAGGTTGGCTGGTTATATGAACAGTTTGTCACGAAAGTGTTGATTAAGTACTTGATCAAGATAATGTAATATCCGCCTTTTTTTTTCACTTTCTAGAAGAAAGAAAAAACAACTGAAAATAATAGGGAACTGTTGAATAATTTTATAAGCTATAATTTGTGCCACAGCTAACTAGGCTGGATGAAACAGGGGGAGGATCGGCAGGTGAGCAAGTGGGAATGAAGAAATATTACTGACACTTGCAGGCTCCTGAAGAAACAGTAAGAAGAGACATTCGTTTTGACTGCAGAGGTCTAACAATATCCCAAAGCCCAGTACTAGGTGAGATCCTTTTGCATCTTTTATATCCGTACGGAGTAAAGTGTAACACTATGACAGCGGCGCTCCATCAACTGGAACGTTGAAGTTGGGGCTTCCCCAGGCACCACCCCCAGGGTACTTTACGTCGTGCCTCTCCTGACCTTGGGTTCAACCCCAGCCACATGCGCTGACACGACACATTCTGACGTGGCGCGCGCTGTGCGGAACGGGGCCGGCCCCCTTCAATTCAGCCCAAGTCTCCAGCCAGTTTGTAACTTTTCGTCTTCTGCTCTGATTCCCCTTCACAAACGGGCAATCTCTCCTTGCAAGGGGGTATATTGTCGCGCTTTTTGCCATCGAACCCATATCAGCTCATCAATATATTCTTGTCACATCAAACTGCGAAAACGAACGTCCAGCGATTCGAGCGTTATCGAACAGGCCGGCCCCAATCTCCGTTCCCTGACCGACTTCCAACTTGCATCTTCAGCCTCGTCCTATTGATCCCCCGCCCTGACGAAACACGAACCGCGAACCGCGCAAACGCCACTTTATCACGACTAGCACGATACAGAATTCACCTTGCTCGCTCTTTTTTGTTTTGCTATAAACACCTTTGCGGGCTGTCGCATTCGGAAGCATTGTACCGAGCTTCGGCCTTTTGCGCAGTTGGCGCCGGGCAACGGAGATGCAGTCGGTCAAGGGACAGGCGGAGCATCATGGTCGCAAGGCCAAGGTACGTCGCAAAACCGGTGGTGGACTTGCTTGCTTTCTTTTTTTTGGTTGGCGGGCCGCAATGCGCCTCAAACATGCGTCGTGCAGCCATATCGAAGCCTTTTGCTGACGATTTACTTGCTTTGCTTTCTTCCGTTTAGCTCGCCAACTCGTACCAGGAATTGCTCAAGTACGTTTGCCTCTTACTTGATTCCCCTGACCATTTCCTCTCAGCTAACGCAATGGCAGTGAGTTTTCTAGCAAAGAACTCAAGTCGGTCGGAAACTATACCCTAGGTCGTTTAATTGGCAAAGGCTCCTTTGGCAAAGTCTACCTGGCTACCCATAAGCTCACCAACGGCTCCAAGGTTCGAATCGACGACTTGTCAAGTCCTGCCGCCGTCTCCTAACTCGTGAATATAGGTTGTGCTCAAATCTGCCAACAGAAGCGACTCGAATCTTGCGCGCGAAATACATCACCACCGCAAATTTATTCATCCTCACATTGCCCGGCTCTATGAAGTAATAGTGACGGAGAACTTGGTGTGGCTTGTTCTAGAGTATTGCGCTGGTACGATCCGCTCTTTGGTGTTGTGTTTTATCCCCAATAATCTGCAGTAACTGACCTGGTTCTTATAGGCGACGAGCTGTACAACTACCTGCTCCAACATGGCCCCCTTCCTGTCGACAAGGTCCAAAAAATCTTTGCACAGCTCGTCGGTGCTGTATCCTATGTCCACAAGAAGAGCTGCGTCCACCGCGATCTCAAGCTCGAAAACATCCTATTCGATAGACACGAAAACGTAAAACTCGTCGACTTTGGCTTTACGCGCGAGTATGAAGGCCGCACGAATCACCTACAAACCTTTTGCGGAACCATTTGCTATTCAGCCCCAGAAATGCTCAAGGGAGAAAAGTATGCTGGCGAAAAGGTCGACGTCTGGAGCTTGGGCATCATCTTATATGCACTCCTATGCGGCGAGTTGCCGTTTGACGACGATGACGACAATGTAACCCGTTCCAAGATTCTGGGCCAGGAGCCCAAGTATCCTTCGCATCTGCCAGATGAAGCCGTAGCTCTAATCAAGCTGCTACTATCAAAACGACCCCTCATTCGGCCATCTCTCAGCGACGTACTCGCCCATCCGTTTCTCGCCGATCACGCCGCTACGCAACAAACCATCCTCGACGTGCAAGACCAGGCAGCCTTTGCGTCGTCGTTAGAAAAAGACTGTCTGCAAAGAATGAGGAGTGCTGGTGTAGACATTGACGCCGTTATCGAGAGTGTTTCGGCGCGAAAAGTAGATGCTTTGGCTGGATGGTGGGCTCTTCTTTTAGAGAGAGAAGAGCGCAAGATGAAGCGCAAAGAGAAGAAGAGACGCGAAAGAGAGACTGAACGAAGCCTGAGGCGGCTATCTGCGGCGTCCAGCCGCCTCGAGCGCATGGCTCCAGTGTTACAAGACGTGGATGAAGACAGTGGTCTCACGATGAACTTTATCAAGCACGGCGAACTACAAAATCAACGGCGTGGCCGCAGCGAACGCAGAAGCGCGCACTACTACGACCTCGACCTGCCTCAGCTACCAGAAGTCAGCAAAGAAACCAACACTTCCAGTGAAAACAACAAAGAAGGCCATCATCCAGCCGACAGGGAGTCTATCCGGTCCGTCTCGACATCTCGTAATCAGCGACCTGTCCCCCCGCCCAAGGAAGGCGTGATTCGTAGTGCTAGGTCACGCGGATCAACTCTCCATCTCATCACAACCACTGATTCATATGGCAGCAGACCACCACAGCAAAGCCCGCATCTGCAAAGCAATGGCGGTGCCGCGACCAAGGCGAAGAAGAAGAAGCCAAGCCAAGCCATCATTTCGCACTGGAAAAATATGACCCATTGGCTCATGGAGAATGCCACGAGGCGACGCAAGGGCCATGAGCGGCATGCTAGCAGGAGCACGCCAGACCTTCACCACAAAGACGTCAAGGGGATAAATAACAACGACGTCAGCCCACGGCCGCAAACGAGCAAGTATCCGACATCGTCCAGCTCAGGAGGTATTCACGGCAAGGCATCATTGCCCAAAGGTGTAGTGGCTAATGGCCACTTGGCCAAGTCGGGTGCCTCGAATGCCAGTAGTGGTTCGGCTTCCAAAAGTAAGGCTTCACAAACGTTGACTACTCCGATGCAACCGCTGCGGCCACGAGTGTCGTCGTCACAATCTAGAAAGAGGCTTTCGATTTCCCCATCGCCTCTCACTCCAAGGTCGACGGTCCGCCGATCGTCGGCCGGGTTGCGCGGACGCAAGTCTACTTCGTCGTCTGTGTCTTCTGTGCGCTCGATTCACCATCATCACCACACGCATTCCAAAGCGTCATCGACGAGCTCCGCAGGCTCCGTGTCTACGAGCAAGACGGCACTCGGGCGAGCACAGTCGCCTCACCACTCGGTCAAGGTGTTGCCTGCGACGCCAACAGCGCAGTCGTTTCCGTCTAACATCCGGCTCGTTCGCGGCTCGCCGGGTCCACCGCCGCCGCTGCAAATCTACAACGAAGGCATGCCCAGCCAGAAGCCACCCGGGTCGCCGAACCCGTTTGCAAGCGGAGTGCAGTTTGCACGACGAAAGAAGCACCTGTTCAAGGGGCCTACTCTAAGCACCATCAGCTCAGGCTCCGTAAGGAGCCCGTCAGGCTCGCACTCGCGCAGCGGCAGCGGGTCAGCACTAGGCCGGCGGTCAGGCGAGATTCCGATTCAGGAAGAGGACGAGGAAATGGCCGAAGGCGACGAAGACGTGGAAGAGGTGGAAATATTTAATCCGATTGTACGTGGCCCCGGGGAGAAGATTGAGGAGCAAGTTGTGGAAGGTGACGAGGTGCCTTCGCAGCTAGATCTCAACAGCGCTGAGCCGCCAAAGGAGCGCAAGCGAGGCAAAAAGGCTGGTGGGGTGTCTGGCTAGGGAAGGGGCGATTAGCTGGGGAGAAGTTTTGGCATGTGGAATTTACATGGCATGGCGTGTTATGATTCAGCTTTATTTATACCCACTTGAGTTTTAATGGATTTTTGATTGCTGTCTACTCTGGTGTTTGGCGCTGATAGCTAAGCATAATTGTGCAAATAGTGCTGAAACAAAAGGAAGTGTGAATTTTTATCAAAGTCGCTAGCTATAGTTGTAGTTGTACATGACAATATCATATCCGAAAGTCTTGACCATCCCTTTGCATCCATTTATAGTATTACTCTTGTCATTTCTTTAATAAAAATCCATCCGGCGTGTGATGTTCCGCCGTTCCGTATGATATGACGTGTATGATTTTTTTTTTCTTTTTTCTTTTTTCTTTTTTTTTTATCAAGCTTGTATAGATGAATGACGAAAAAAGTGTAGCTTAGAGATCACTACCCTCATCGCAAGAAGTAACCTTGTACTCAACAGTATCGTTACCCGTCTTCCAAACCTTGGGCTTAAAGTCCAAGTACACAAGCTCGCTCTTCTCGGGCGTCCACTCGCCGTTTGTGTCGCGGTAGTAGACCATTTCGCCGCTGCCGGCGTCGCGCACCTCGACGGTCGTGTGCGAGATGGTGCCGTCGGTGGTCCAGGATAGCTTGTAGCAGCCGCCCTCGTCGACGAGGAAGGGCTTGGTGCAGCGGACGTTGCCTTCTTTGTCGAGGCACTTTTCGATGGCGTAGTCCATCACTTTGCCCTTGGAGACGGTGTCGCCGCCTGAGAATGAGAGTGTGGTGTTAGCTATGGTTGTTTTTGCCAAGGGTGTAGTTTGTAAGATTAGATTGGAAGGAAGATGGGTGACATACCGAGGAAAGAGGCGGCTGCGAGACCGCTGACGATTTTCTGACCGACTTCGGGAAGATACATTTTAGTTGTGGTTGTGGTTGTGGTTGTGGTTGTGGTTGTGGTTGTGGTTGTGGTTGTGGTTGTGGTTGTGGTTGTGGTTGTGGTTATGGTGTTGAGAGATGAATTTGTTTGGTTGTAGGAGTGAGTGAAGAAGGGTGTAACAGATGTTGGGGGAACGGGTAGGTATGTTATAGGGCTGTTAGAGAGGGGTAGAAAAGGGTTACGCGTTAGTACAAGTAAGAAAACAGGCTTCACGCATGTGCTGAAATCGGCCAGGCCTAGAACATATGTCTGTGACATGGGAGTTGGGCCAAGAACCAAGGCACTGGATTGGCAAAGGGACTCAGGACTGGGCTAGTGAGCCAACGATGACGTCTACAACTATCGCTTGTGGCTGGGTTTTGGTAGCTTAGTCCGGTTTGGGGATCGGCGCGGTCGTTTGATTGGCTGCGAGTGTGGCGTCGGTGGGCTACGCCACACGATGGTGGTGTGGATTGTTGGCTGCTGAGCATCGGCCGACTGGGGAGAGAAGATGATGATGTACTTTGTATTTTTGCTGCATTTTTGTTGAATTCTTTATTGCTTCTTTTTTCGTTTCTTAGTCGTACTGCGTACCTGGGGTATTATGCTATATTAACCACGTCCCTTTCCTTGCGCCATATCTTATCGAAAACTGCTCTCACTTTCACGTTATTCACCACCATCAATCGCTACGGGCCTGCTGTCTGCGCAACCTCTCTACAACGCCTGCCCTCTCCTCACGAAGTGTTATCCAGATCCAAAACCACGTGGCCATTTCCAGAAACATAAAGGTAAAGACGAGTCGGTTCTTGAGGCCGTCGCTTGCTGCGGTGTCCCCGGCGCTGTGCAGGTACCGCATGCTGCGGCTCGTGGTGGACCCGCGGCTTGATGCGAAGAGCGGCGATGATGGGCCAAAGACGTAGCTGTAGAAGACGAGAACCATGCTGAATGTGAAGCGGATAGGTGCTATCTCGGTTTGTCCTGCGTTAGCGTCTAAGAAGAAGTTGCGGGCTGTTGTGAAAATTTGCGTTTTGTAATACCTTGTGTTCCCCAGTAGTAGAGGGCACCTAGCTCCTCGGGCATGGAGAGTGAAACTAGGTCACTCAGGCCAAAGAGGAATAAGATAACAGCTGCAAAAGCCAATGCAGGACTGGGAGAGTCGAAGCCACGCGCCGAGGGCTGTTTGGGGACGATGTCTAGTCAGCATATGTCGTTGAAAATTACTGCTTGCGAGGTTGGGAGACGTACCAAATTCATGGCCTCGCCCAGAATGTATACCAGAATCTGGTCCTCGACTGTGTGCGGACTTGTGAGGAGAAAGTAGGCGATTGTGATGTGGAAGAGTGATATCGAGGTGATGATTGTCTTTGCCGTGATGAGCGCCATCTTTTCGGATCCTCGCTTCGATCGTTTTTAAAGTCCTCGCTTCGCTCGATTTGTTATATCGATTCGGTTTCTTTGCCAATGTTATGTTTAATCCACCCTGTAATCGCGATAGATTGCGCAGCGCGTATGTTATGTCGTGTGTCGCGTGTCCAGCGCGTAAAGTAGTCAGGCATAGACAACGCAGCCGTGTCGATCACCCAAGTCACCGAAAAACCGCGAATCTCTGCGATCTAAACGCGAATGCGACGAAATGCGCCGTGCTGCAGCTCAAGCAAAGGGATGGCAAAGGCACAGAAACAAAGTAAAGTTGATGAAGTCGTCGGTTCCTAGGAAGAGTTTTGCGAAAAGGGATAGGAGAAAGACAAGACGGGAGGCGGGACGATTGGGTTTTGTTTGCGCCCTTCTTTTGCGGCGTGTTCGTGTCGCAGAGGTGTGAAACCTGGGTGCGGCTCATGCAGCTGTCAGGGAAAAAGGTACACTTTGCCCTTTTTGGCGTGGCGTTGACGCGCCCCTGGCAGGTGTGGCGGACCTATCGTGTGGCTTGTTTTTACATATACCAAGCTGCTACCTACCTAGTAGTAACACTCTTCATTCTAAAAGAATTCGTTAGAGGTACCAGCAAAGAGCTGCTATGTGATATCATGCTAGATATCTGTTCTTCTTGACTTATACTTGCAAGGAATTGAAAAGTAAGATTTACGTGAAATTATTACAAGGGTGCTGCACTGCACTGTATAGCGTGTACTATTAGCTCTCGCTCTATATAGTCGGAGGAATGATATAGGTACTACTGGTAATTCTGATCACGCTTCTAAACTAGTAGTCTTTATATACACGACAGGACAATTTCTAAATCCGCTGTAAGACGATGTATCGCCACCTTTGTGTCCGGGACTTTAAGGCAGTGAAGCAGACATGCCTTGAACATTTGTCGGTTTCCAAAATGACGGGGTGGTATAAATTACCTTTAATCTTTCTGCCGGCTTTTGGTCGGTGCAATTTGAAAGCCGTCCGAGTTAGTAAACGAGCCCACAGCATCGCTCGCGTGCTGTCGCTGGCAGTGTAAGCTTATGGGGTTTGAGACGCATAAGCGCACCTTGGATTGATTGATGGATAAATGTGAGATGAGCATTTTGGAAGAAAAAATGACTTACGAAAAAGAGGCTTTCTAAAAAATAAACATTTTTTTTTTTACAAAAAAAGTCTTTTTTTACCCTTTTTATCTTCGAGCAAGACGGGCGAAGAAAACAAGGTGTATTAGTAGCCAGCGTTGCTCGGTGCACACAATCTCTTTAGAGTCGCAAATTATTGCTGTAAAAAAAGAAATAAAGATGGCAGTATTTTCTTATAGCACATGTTATCATCAGCATTAATTCATCTAGTGTTGGGTTATTCATTTCAGGCCTGCTTGTAAGTGCCTGGAATACTGCTTTTATCTCGCTTAGTCAGTCACTTTAAACACCAAAGAGCGGCCTCGAAATAGCCAGTGTCCAGCAAACAACATTGCCGCGTGAATCGTAACTGCAGGCATAAACTGCTGCACGACAGTCAGAAGCTTATAAATGTATTGCCGTTGGCAGCAAACGTCATAGTCAATTTCCTTCTTACCCCTCCCCCAATTATCATGGCCAATTCCGAGGCAATGGCTGCTGCTGATGGACCATCTCTGGACACAGAACGCCATGTCAAGTACTGGAAGCGGTGTCATGGCGCATTCCTCCCCGCGCCATACACGTCCAATGACTCTACTCGCATGACGCTTGCATGCTTCATCATTTCTGCTCTTGACCTCCTCAACTCGCCACTGTCTGCCCATGAGCGGGCAGCCTGCCGCCGATGGGTTCTTAGCCTCCAGCATCCTGACGGAGGCTTTTGCGGCGCTTCAACACACGGTGCCGTACCGCGGGATAAGGGCGCGGCAAACCTCGCCTCGACATTTTTTGCACTTATTCTCTTGACATTTGCAGCTGACTCAGAAGACGAGCAACGGCGGGCATTTGCAGGCGTGCGTCGGAGAAATCTGCTGTCGTGGTTGCGAAAGCTGCAACGGGCTGACGGAGGGTTTGGCCAGCTGCTCTGGGAAGGTAAACCGGTAGGTGGCAATGATGTCCGACACAGCTATATGGCTGCTGGGATTAGATGGATGGTGAGAGGAAGTGTGGCACAGGATGACGCCGCGTGGGTAGAGGACATTGATGTTGCGAGCTTGGTGGCGGCGATACGACGGACACAGACTTTTGACGGGGGCATGGGAGAGTCGGTACCTGTTCATGAATCTCACGGTAAGCCCAGGCGAATGAAATAAGACCCCTTGTAGCTTCTAATTTCTGCATGCAGGTGGATATACATACTGTGCCATTGCAGCTCTCAGCTTGCTCGGCCGTCCGACAGACCCGACGCTCTCCCGCGATGACACGAGTTTGTCAGAAGGGATTCCTCGGCGTGAGGACTTGCTCAAATTCCTCTCTCATCGGCAGTTTATCTATCTTGCGCAAGACGAGCATGATGACGAGGACGACGAGGAGAATTTTATTCAAAGGCAGCTGGATGCACTCAACCTGGATCAGTCGCCGCAATATGTTGGAATGAATGGCAGGTGGAACAAGAAAGCCGATACGTGCTACTACTGGTGGGCAGCTGGTGCTTTATCGGTAAGTTTTTTTCAGGATCGTTGCACCCTCCCCGCCCAACTATTCATTCACTTGTGTTTGTTTCTAAGACGTTTTTTACATTTTAGTTGCTGGACAAGTCGTCTATTGTCTGCGTACAGCCAGCGCGTAGATATCTGCTCAACGTCACACAACACGCCATTGGTGGCTTTTCCAAGGGAGTCGGCGGACCACCTGACATTTACCACTCATATCTTGGTCTCACTGCTTTGGCGGTCATGGGAGAACAAAAGCTAAAACAGTTAGACGCAGAGCTTTGCTGTAGCGTGGATGCGACCAACAAGGTTGTGAATGCCAGAGAAGGCTTGCTGCGAGCAGATAGAGCGGCGTGTTCGTCGACATGGGAGAATGACGGATTCTGGCAGGCTTTATAGGAGTCCGACTAAAGAATACAACATGGTACATACGTTTGCAATAAATACTGTAAATACCACCCAAAACTCTCTTCACCTATTATTGCTGCTTTACTCGTAAGATGACTGCAGTGTGAGCGAGGGCCCTTTCCGTTGGTGGGGCCTCCCCAATGACGCACGCTGCAGTGTGGTGACAAGCAAATTCAAGCCCGCGCGTGTCAACCGACACTTGGAACCTGCATTCTTCCCAGCCTCAAAACTCCATCATACAGCCCAAGCGACCAGAACCATGGCATCCAATCCCAAGCTAGAGACGTCAGAAGGCTCCCCCGCGGCAGTGGCCTGGAGCGACGATAGCAAGACGAAATTCGAGACGTAAGAAAGATGGCCCGGCCCTCGCCGCCTCGTCACCTGCCTGGAATCTGCTGTGCGCAATTCGCGGATGCTAATCCATGTCGTGTTGCACGGAACAGGAAATCGAAAAGCGAATTCTACGATCCTTGCCAAGAGGCTGCGCAGCGAAGCTACAAGTGCTTGTTTCGGAATAATGGCGACAAGTCCATGTGCGGCGAATACTTTCAGTACGTTTGATTTAACCATTCGTGGGAGGAGGATGGACGAGGCTGACCTTGGGTACTAGAGCATATCGTGAGTGTAAACAGGCCTGGGTGAGTATAGTTGTTTCTCTGAGGAACGTCTTGATTTTGCTGACTGGGTTTTTAGACGGAAAAGCGCAGGAAGGAGGGTGGGCGATTTTGGTGATGGAGGGGACTGCTGCGAACGACGGTACGAGCGATAGCATTATAACCCGAGAATGTACTGGTTCAAAGGAAGCTGTTGGCTATAGCTGCAGCGTGTATTTTTATTATTATTATTATTATTATTATTTTTTAAATCCAACTAGCCAAAAAGCCTGCGCGCTGATGCTTGCGAAACTCTGGAGTCTTATGGTGTTGAACCTTGCATTTATTTTATACTGTACTATATTACCAATACACTTTCAGGTCACGAATCATCTATAACAATGTGACAAACTTGATTTAAAGCAGCATAATCCTTCAAGCTTGCATCGTCGTCTGTGTCGACTGGCTGCGCAACGTCGCTACATTTAGCAGCACCTGCAAATCGGCACCAATCAGTTACCACGCCCAGTACGGCGCAACATCTCCACATTGAAATCCACACAACTTACCTACCCAGGCTCTTCGACGACCAGCTTCCCTTTCACCTTCCAAAACACGGACATGAAACAGCCTACGACGCCCGCAATTGCCGCCTCATGAATAGCCAAGGCCCTCGTCTTAAGAATGGAGTCGATCTCCAGCTGCAGTCGGCCTTTCACGACCAAAACTGGCCCCTGGTAGTGCAGCTTGCTGACAAGAGAGTCAAGGCTCTCAAGGATCAGTACTATGAGGTATGTTTCCTGTGCGCTGACACATTTTGCGCACGCAGGCGCATTGCGCTCTTTTTTCCTTTGGAATATACCATGTAAGACGTCTATTTTACGACACACCTGCTGATTAGTGCCTGATACAGGTCGTCAAAGTCTGCGCTGAAAGCCGCTTGGATGACCCAGCGGCCAAGTTTGCTGCTCACTCGGCACTGATGCAGTATGTCAAGGAAGACGCTGTGATTAAAGATGCCGACGCCATCGACCTCTTGGAATGGGCTACTAGAGATTTGAATGAGGAAGACGAGTTTCCCAAGACCCTTGGTCCGCTGCGGGTGCGCGCCGCAAAGGCCGGGCCAAAGAACAGGGACAACATAACGAGGTGCCTGGAGTCTTGCCTTTTGCATTGGGATCTCGTCAGTGCGCAACAGGTAGGATAAATTTGTTGGCTTGAGAAATTTCATACGGGATAACTAACGGGTCTAGATTGCTGCCCTTCTCGATCGCTCTTTTCCACAAGAACGATCTTTCTTGTTTTGGAATATTGTCGTTACGCATTTGCTTTCGGTATGTTGTTCCGTGCTTGGGGACTTGCAGAAGTTGTACAACACCCTAACTGCTCTTCAGATAAGCGCTCAATGTCCGTCTGAAAAGAAAAAGCTCTACGGCATGCTTGCCTTTAAGCAAATAGAGCGCGCTGCACAGGCCGCAGAACAGGTACTGGCACAACGATAGCATCAACATTGAGTTCACGCTGACTCTATTGGTAGGCTGAAAACGTAGAGTCATTGCCCGCTCGCAGCATTCAGACAGAAGAGGAAATTCTACTGCTTTATGATATTGTAGAGAAGCATGGTACCCCGGAAGACTACCAAAAACTGCTCTCGAACCCGGCTTTCAGCCCATCTGTGCAGTTTACAAAGGGTCGCAAGGAACCCTTTGTCCGCGTTACAAAGAAATTCCAGACCGACAAAAACTGGGAATCTCTATTCAACCTATGTAAAGCCTGCCTATCTACAACAGATGACAAAGGCCAAGCTACCATGCTGGCATCGGACTGGACCGTCTGGCGCAAATTTATTGATGCTGCTTCTCATTTAAACGAAGCCAATCCAGAGTAGGTGGCCCGCGAAAGTAGGATGCTAGGTTTTACTAACAGACCGCAGGGTTCAAAAAACAGTGCAAGAATTGCTTTTGCAAGTGGTAAAGAGTGAAAACTCGAGGCCCATCTACCGACGCAACATCATGCTCGCACGTATCTCCGCCGCATTCAAACTCTTGCCATGTGATGAGCCAGACATCAAGGATGGTAGGCCAGCGTCTTTCAGGATGCGCGAACTCATCCAATACATCGACGATCAGGCACATAACCCTGCTTGCTTCGATGATGCCAAAGTCTTTGTTGAGAGCCTTGATTCCAGTGGAATCCGATATCTTGCACACGAGCATTATACAGTGCAGGCGAGTGCAGACGATGTTGCTTCTCTGCGGAAGCGACTTTTCACTTTGAAGTTGCAGTACTTTGAGACGACTTGTCCCCAGGTCTACAATGAAATGCAAAACTCTGCAAGGTTGGAGAATATCGAGCGCGTTGTCACAGCTGGTATCGACTTGTACAAGTTTATTGGAGAGAAAGGCTCAAGTACATCCTCTGCTGTAAGTGAAGTTCAGTCAGAGGTTGTCCTGTTGCTAGCAATCTGCCTTGTCGACCTAGCCAACCTACAGGGCTCACCCACCAGCCTGCCGAGCCCGGATTCTACCAAATATCTTGTCCAGGCTTTGTTACTCCTGGATCAGCAACTTCTCAAGTGTCCCAAACACAGCCAAATGACGCTTCTACTTGTCCAGCTGCACCTACTCCTAGGATCTGGCCAGGAGGCTCGTGAGATGTGGGAGACGCTCGCCGTCAAGAACACCATTATGGATTCACTGGCACCCATCTTTTACGACAGGTTATCTACTGTTGCCCCCGGTCTCATGTCACCAGATGACACCGCAGGATGGCGGTTGATGCAGTCTATCAAGACTCATTATCAGGCATCGCTAAGAATGCGCATGCCGAGACGTCTTATTGACGCTTTTGAAGCTGGCAGCTATTCCGCTGTTTTAGATATTCCTCGTTATATAGAGAACCTTCGCACTAGCTGCACTAGAGCGATGAGCCTTGTAGAGAGTGCGCGGTCAGAAAGGCTGTTGCAGGATCCAGAGACGGACTTGCGCAGTGATCCAAGATTCAGTAAGTCACACCACTAGAGATAGCCACCAGGTACTAACAAAGTGTAGCCGAGGTGGATGACGACGTAAACCTGACTGAGGCTGTGGATTATGGGTCATTCCCGTCATGGAGCAGCACCTCGTCGCTGCCAGTCTGCAAACGCCTTCGAATCGGACCGACGCCGACAGTAGGTCTCCATATGCCTTCCCTACTGTGGCAATATCTAATTCACTTTTAGAACCGTCGCCTTCACATGTCGCTACTTTCGGAATCCTTTCACGAAATTATGTCGTATAAGCCGCCGTCGTTTTACAAGGTGCAGGTAGCTCACCTTGCTGCTGACCAGACTTATGTGCTCGAGATCGTTGCGCAACTGGGAAACTCATTTGCCAAATTTTTACCAGGGCCACAAACAGAGTTTACAGATTCTGAGCTACAATACTTCCAAGTCGTTGGGCTTTTGTGCACGCTTGTTCCGGTCTGCGCCAGCCGCGCCAATGGAGTCGCAGATGTGCTGCAGCAAATTACCGGTGCCGTGACCGCAGCGATGGAGAGCCAACGGGATGCCATTGCGACTTTGGCAGCTGGCTCTGAGATCACTAGCAGTCTCAATCTGCTCAGGTCTCTACATAAACTGACGCTGCTGCGTGAGACGGCCATCGCGGTGCAGCAGGCTTGCCAGTGGATTCTCAAGTTCAATGACCGCGAAAAGGAGCGCGACCGGTCAGGTCAGAGCAATATAGCGAAAGACGTCATTGTGCAGTTGAAGTATTTGGATGCGGCCGCGGCTGCAGTCTTGAAGAGCCGCAAGGAGTGGATTGCGCGAATGAAGCAAGATGTCTCCTCTGGTGGCATTGTCGAAAGAGACGTGAAGAAGCTGGTATTTGGAGATGAGCTGGGGAAAACTCTGCGCAGTATTGTAACGGATGATGCCGTGTTTCGACTCGTCTCAAGCTGGCGGAAGAATATCACGGCGTGGCATAAAATAGAGTAGGAGCTAGGTAGGTTTGAATAAGGCTGTTATTAAACACCTAGTACCTATTTAACAGCTGTGACATGCACTGTCTTCGAGATTATTGGTGTTAGGCTCTAAAATTGATGTGTTGGAGTCGGCATTCGTTTGCCGTGAACATTTGGCAGCTGGCAGCTCAGCTTACTTCACGGCAAACGGAGCGAAGGGTAGTCTCTACTGTGCAGGCAGTCTGTTTTTGTGATTTAAATCCTCCCTTCTTCATAGATGCAAGCAGTTAGGCCTTTACTCATCACCACCCCGGACAACCTTCTTGCGAGGCACCATGGCTAAGCTGAAGCAGCTCCCCGATATTCCGGGCTTTTCACGGCGCAACGATGGCCTACTGGGCCCCCTTCGCATCACTGCCGATCATGAACACGCCATGACTACAGTTCTCAGTAGCATGCGCTTTCAGCGTGGCAGGATACTCGCCAAAGTCTATGCAAACCTGACTGTGCTGTTCCGGCTGTTGCTCTACTACGCAGATTTCAGGGACCACGCTCTCTTCTGGTTTTGGATACGCATCGACTGGGGACTTTTGCAAGGCAATGACAATCCACCCATTGATACAAGAGACATTGTGGAGTTTTACGTCCAGGCGCGAATTCGTGGCTGTCGTGCCGATGAAGAGAGGAAATCGTTGTTGGCAAGGCTTGTGGACGCGTGGAGGCAAGAGTCTGGCAAGATTGCACGGCTCTGTCAGAATGGCATTGACACAATGGGTTCGGACGTTGATACCAGGAGAGCGAACTGGGAAGTGTTGAGGGATAACCATGTCGACGTCCTCATGGGCTCGAAGCAGCCTGCTTGCCTGCTTGGCGTGTTGCTTCCCGAGCGGACCGTCACGTCTTTGTGGAAGATACAGCAGGATCCGCTGCCTGCGTGAGTATTCTGATCTGACTTCTTTGCCTACATTTTACTGTTGCATTGTCTCACAGGGAATTAGGGAGCTTGTGACATCACCGTACAAACTACCTGCCACGGGACGCGTTGTTTCCGATATCGAACCAAACCCTACGTCGGCCAGCAATGCAACGGCGCGTCCAAACAAACGAATGGTGGCAGATGGAAAGAAGCAAACTGCCAAGCGCAGAAAGACTATGGGTGATACCCCAGAGAAAATTCAGGCTTCCAAAAAGAACAAGGAGCAGCGGCCACCTGTCGAAAAGACGCGCCTAGCTCCAATTCAAATATTCGAGTCACCGCGAAGGGCGCTCCCACTACGGCCGCAAAGTACTGATCCACGTACCCAAAGCCACAGCACTTCTTTAAAGCCGTCTCAAGAAAACTTGAAAAGCCAGCTTGGACTGATTTCATTCAGTCTCAAGAACCAAGAACGAGAAGTCGAGGCGAGGTTCGAGCACGAGACCACTGGGTATATCCCAGCGGCCTCACAACTCACCCCGACGCGGCGCTTCCAGGGGCTTGAGCGGGAGAATTGGAACAAGGCAGAGTATGAATCGCGCATTGGCGAACTGGAAGACAAGCTTGCCAGTCTGGAGAAGCGTTTTACGCAAGAATCTGATTGGGCCAGATCCATTGGAACGTTTTTGTATGATGCGAATGAGAAGACGCTGGGGACATTCCGAGAGCTGTTTAGAGCTTTGGCTACGCTCAAGGATGTTTCTGGGGCTTTACTTGAGAGCGAAGACCGGTAGAAGATTGGGCTGCACCGTTTTGGTTTTGGTTTTGGTGCTTGTTTGCAATTTGAGGCCTGTTTATTTGAGCCGCAGGACACATGGACTTGAGTTTTTAAGTGTTGACGAGACTCCACGGCGGGTTACTTTCTTACACATAGAAGTCAGCATTTCGCACGGTCTTAGAAAAGAAAGACAATGTTTGAGTAGAATTGTGCAGATTCCGTCGAGTAAATACAGAACTGTCGACGTTGACCATGGGACAGGGCTAGTCTTCACTAGCCACAAATGATACTTTCCAAACTCGGCATCTGGATTGGCTAGGGTCTGGCTTGGTGTGGCATGGTGTGGCGCGGGTGTGCACCTGCCCACGGCGCTTCCACCACCGGCTGCAAGCGCAATTGCTCCGCGTCCTCCACACAGACCACTCCAGCCACACCTCACGGCGTCGGTCGGCATCCCAGCTTTCGCCCTGTTCGTGAACCTCATCCCTCCAGCATTTCCGCAATACCGCACCCCAGCAACGGCGCTCCGCGACACCTTTTTTTTCGACTCTCGACGTCGTCCGAGCTTCTCCTTGGCCCTTTTTAGATTTTTTTGGCTTACTGCGGTTATATTTTGTCTCAGTGGCTTTTCTACTGCAGCCTGAACCCTCGGCTTGTGGCTTCCCGCGGCTGTTATACCCGTTGCTGTGACGTTGTTTTGCCGGATAACCGCAAGTTGGGCTTGGATCGCGGCTACATCGCGGGCCCATCACCATTTCATCTCGGTCGCTGCATTGTTGTCGCTGGCTGCATTCAAACTCGTTTGACGGCTTTATTTCGAATTTTCCCGTCACATTCGACGCCAATCCCCGCCTTCGGTCTGTCCGTTGACTGCGGTTGCGTTGCTTTCTAGGGCATGCACTGACTCGCCTGTACCGCCAACGGCCGTTTTCCTCCCCCCTTTCAGTACGCTCGCTTTGCTCTGCGCGTTTTGCAGCGCCAGTCCAGACTCTACTAGCAATTGCGCTTTTATGCTGCGCTTGTTTTTGCAGAGGACCTTGGGATATATTTCACAGTCGGTGTGACCAATACGTACTTGGACCAGTGTGCGCGTGCGTGCCTACGCGGGGACCCCGAAATACACCACGGACATCATGAGTGCTCCTTGTACGACATTGGATGACATCTTTAGACTGGCGGCTATGGACTAACTGGCAGCTGCTATAGTGACCCCCGAAGAGAAATCGCAGTATACGGCAATCATCGATGCCATCCTCGCCACGGCCGATCTCGAGACCATTTCGCGCAAGAAGATTCGGCACGGTCTCGAGACGTCGCTGGGTGGTAAGGACCTAAGCGAGCAAAAGGTAGCTTTTGGCTTTGGCAATTTTTTACTTTGTAAAGCTAGAATTGTTGTCGTTGCGGATTGCTAACCTGGGTATGTCGAATAGGATGCGATCAAGAAGTTGATAGAAGCACGCTTTGACGCAGTCTCTGGCGCTGATGCTGGTCCCGTTCCGCCGTCATCCGTCCCCGAACCCTCTCCCCATAAGCGCTCGGCAACCAACGGCTCGTACGACGACGACGACTCCGATGGCTCAGTAACTCCCGAGCCCGTCAAGAAGAAAGCAAAACGCTCTTCCTCGGTCGAAGATGCCGACGCCCGCCTTGCTGCGCAACTACAGGCCCAAGAAAATAGCTTGGCCCGTGGTCGCTCTACGCGAGGCGGCGATAAGCCGAGAGGCATCAAGAAGAAGCGTGCGCCCAAGAAGAAGAGTGCCACGCGGATCAGGGAGACTGATGACAGCGACCTTGACGGCAGCGGCGACTCAGCTCCGCCCAAGAGAAAAGCTGGAGGTGGTTTCCAGAAGCCATTCAACCTCAGTTCGCCCCTATCGGAGCTGGTCGGAGAAACTCAGGTACGCGGAAGACTGCTTTTGTTTGTACAAAAGTACAAGAGTACGCTAACAAGAATTGTCACAATAGCTGTCTCGCCCACAAGTCGTCAAGAAGCTTTGGGAGCACATCAAAGGCAATGACTTGCAAGACCCCAATGACAAGCGCCAGATTCGCTGCGACGAAAAGATGCACGCTGTGTTTAAACAGGCCAGAGTTGACATGTTTAAGATGAACAAGGAGATTGGCAATCATCTATACCCCGTTGGAGAAGAGCAGTAGTGTCAACCTGGAGCCAATACTGAGTCGTGTTCACGAGGAATAGGTGAGATGCAGATGCATATGCGCGGAAGAGCTTATTCTGGGCGTTGGGCACATGATGACTAGGGCTTTGATGCTCTGGTATTTTCTATTTTACACCCTGTGCAAAAGGGGCGGCGTAGTTGGGATTACGGGATCAAGTCATATTATTGCCTTTGTATTGTTCTTTGGTTTTTTTTTTGTTTTTACTACTTATATCAGAATCCCCATGATACGGGAACTCGAATAACAGAGAGACGCTCTCGGTAGCGGAAAAAGTATGGTTCTACTCGGTATGTGTATGGAGCCGAGGTGGCCAGGATTACAATAGCAGAAGCAGAAGCAGAAGCCAATATATTTGGTAAATCAATAACAGAAGAGAAAAATTGCATCAGATGCGTACCATTCGGGAGTGTTCTAGATGCATTCTGAGAGAGTCTAGGAGGTTCCTTAAGAGAGTGCACCTTATTCACTTGTAGGATTGTGCTGCGCAGAACAGGCATTTGTTGTTGTTGTTACTCGTATTTGATGTGTGGAAATTGCTACTGATGCACCATTGCCCGGATGACTCTTACACGAAAGTCTTTCCACTTTAGTACAAGGGCATAATTATTACATAGGAGTCATTGTCGCCGCGCATTGGATGGAAACGAGCCTGGAAATGCGGCGAGATGGCTGAGTCATCCTCTAAACTCGAGCGGATTTGCCCCTCATTTTACGCCTTGTTTGGGGCCCCAAACTTGTGAGCTGTGCCCCTCTAAAAATACGCCGGGAGCCACCAAGCGTGGACTGCGGGAGCTTTTTTTTTTGGATTTTCGCGCTACGTATACTGCCAACGACTGCATTGAGCTTTACCCGGCCTCAGAGGTAGCGAGAGCGATTTTTCCCTGCAATTTTTGGTCGAATTTGTGCAAAAGAGATCAAGGAATTCTCGAATTCTGTGAGATTTCGTCGTTGAAACTGCCAAGCGGCAGCTCCATAAGCACTAGAGACGGCACCAAGTGCAAACGCAACGCATACGTATTCGACATCAGAGAGCACAACAGCCCGACAACCAAATCGCCAAGAATGCCTCCAGACGATGGCAGTTCTACAGCTGTAGGCGGCGGTCAGAGCTCTCGTGGACGTGGCAATCGCGGAAAGGGAAGAGGTGGTCGCGGTGGACAGAAAAGCGCAAGGGGAGGAGGAAAAGGCGGCAACAGAGGCGGACGCGCTGATGCTTCTGCTGGCGTGCCGGCCAACCCGGCTGCTCAAGATGTAGCTGCTGCTGCTCGTGCAGCCATGGCTGGAGATGCCGAGGCCAATGGTCTCGTCATCCCTCCTGCTCACAAAGCTACGCAGCAGGCCGATGGAGACGGCTCAGAGGCCGAAGTGTGCTTCATCTGTGCCAATCCTGTGGCTCATCACTCCATTGCTCCTTGCAATCACAAAACTTGCCATATCTGCGGCCTGCGAATGCGAGCCCTTTATAAGACCAAGGACTGCGCACATTGCAGAGTAAGTTACTTTGTGTAGTTGGAGGAGAGAGAGCCTCTTCAAAAAGAGGGCTGGCTATACAAGGGCTAACTGTTGTTGTCAAGACTGCGGCGCCATACGTCATCTTTACCGACAACGCCGACAAGCGATTCGAGGAATACACAGAAAAGGAAATCACCACCGCCGATAGCAACATTGGCATCAAATATACAAATGAGGACATTGTCGGCGACACGGTTTTACTGCTTCGATACAACTGCCCCGATGCGTCGTGCGACTTTGCCGGTCTCGGCTGGCCGGATTTGCACCGTCATGTCAAGAGCGTGCACAGGAAACGCATGTGCGACCTCTGCACGCGCAACAAAAAGGTGTTTACCCATGAGCATGAGCTTTTCGCGGATAAGGAACTGGAGAAGCACATGCGACGTGGTGACGACAAGCCTGGCGCGGCGGATCAGACGGGATTCAAAGGTCACCCTCTCTGCGGCTTCTGCGGCGAGCGTTTCTATGATGATGACCGTCTGTATGAGCACTGTCGCATGAAGCATGAGCGTTGTTTCATCTGTGATCGTCGTGAGTCGCGCCAGCCACACTACTACCTCGACTACAATGCGCTTGAGCAGCACTTCAAAAAGGACCACTTTCTCTGCAACGACCGAGAGTGTCTGGAGAAGAAGTTTGTCGTGTTTGAGTCAGAGTTGGACCTGCAAGCGCACAATTTGAGTGAGCACGCCAATGGCAAAAACGTCGCGCGAGATGCCAGAGTAGTAGACATGGCTGGATTTGATATCCGGGAATCGTACCAGCCGGAACGTCGTGGAGGAGGTGGTGGCAGAGAACGCGAAGGCCGTGCCAGGGGACGAGGACGAGGAAGGGGTAGAGACCCAAACGAGGACTCGGTTCCCCCAGCACATGCACAGCCGCTGCGACGAGATGAGATTGCTTTTCAACGACAAATGGCTATCCACTCTGCGCAGTCAGTATCGCAAAGAACCTTTGGCGGCCAGTTATCTGCTCCTCCTCCTGCTGCTGCTGCTGCCCCGTCGCCTGGTGCCGGATCAAGAGGCAACAACACACCTCGCAATGCCAGCTCGTCAAATACACCGACTGTTGCGCCAAGCAACCTGAACAGCGCAATGGACTCGCTATCACTCAACGACCCTTCCACTATGACACCCGAAGAACGTGCGCGCCATGTTCGCCATAACTCGGTCATTGAACGCGCCTCCAACCTTCTCGGAAACGACTCTACCAAACTCGGCCTCTTCAGACAACACATCTCTTCATACCGCCAAGGCTCTTTCAATGCGCCGCAGCTGATTGATGCCTTTTTTACACTGTTTGCGGATGTCTCGTCTAACGCACTTGGCACGCTGACTCGAGAAGTGGCGGATTTGTTCGAGGACAAGACAAAGGCTGATAACCTGCGCAAGGCGTGGCAGGACTGGCGTGCTATCAACGAGGACTATCCAAGTCTGCCGGGCTTGTCCGGTATGCATGGAGAGACTTCAAGCTCGAGTGGTTGGGCGAATGCGGCAGCTGCGAACCCGGGACTTCCACATGGCGCCCCGTCGCAAAAGCATTCTAACCGCGTCCTGAAACTCAAGAACAGCACCCGTTTGGGCGGTCCTGCACCAATGACAAAGGCCGCGCCGCCAGGATGGGCTGCTCCGCCCGCTAGTCGACCACCTGCTTCCTCTTCATTCCCAACGCTTCCTGCGCCCTCATCTTCTTCTTCTGGCTCCGGCGGCTCGTCGTCTCGTCCATCCTGGGTCGCGGCATCTTCGCAAGCTGCGGCGGCGCGGGCACGCACTCGAAGCGGGCAGGACTCGTTCCCCGCGTTGCCGGCTGCTCCCAAGCCCACAACGACAATCTTTGGCTACGGGTCTGCTGGCTATGGATCCGGTCGTGGCGTACGACGAGATTATGGCCAAGCAGAGTCGAACTTCCAATGGGGTTCTGGTCCAAGTACCCCTACCCCTGGGGAGGCAGAGGATCAAGACGAGGGAGGTAAAGGTAAAAAGGGCAAGAAGGGAAAGAAGGTGCTTGTGCAGTGGGGATAAGCGATGTTGCAATTCCGTCGAGCCAAATATTGCATGGGATTACTCGGTGCATCTGTTGGAAACCCTTCGAATCATGTGTCATATGTTGCTCAAATATAGGTTTTAGATGGGCTTTTGTCTCTTTTTTTTTTTTCTAAAATTGTAAATAAAACAACTGTAAATGCACAAAACTTTTGGAATTTAGTAATGAAAGGTGTAGGTATCTGCGTTGTCGTAACCCTGATGGGTCCAAGATTCAAGACCGCAGGTAATCAACAACTGCCTTCCCCCACCTAACTGTTCCTTTGTACATTATCATTCCCGGAGCATTACCCTTTCCAAGACCCTCAATCGCATCTGCCACTTCGGGGCCGCTGCCTTCTTCTTTGAGCTGCTTCACAGGGTACATGTATGTCTTGAAGGAGAAGAGAATCGCGCGAGTCTGCGGCAGGCGGGTGAGGGTTTGGAGCTCCACGCGCATAAAGGTCGTTGACATGTCGATGGTGCTTTCGTCGGGCGTAAAGGTATCTGTAGAGTGGATGTGGTTGCTTGCGCAGTTGAATAGGTCTGCGTCGGTTTGAAAGGACCACTGGTTTCGGGGGCAGGTTAAGTATTTTCTTCTTTGTGTGTGTTAATGTGTGGAAGAAGGGAAGGGCTTACATTTGTTCGCTTTACGGGTTTGCCTACTTCTAGCTTGGCAAAGAAGCGTTCCATGCTTGGACCAATCTTTTCATATGATGGGACGGGGCTGTGGATGTCTTTGAGCAGTTTACCTAGTTTCTCGGATGGGTCGAAGCCGGAAGGGAAGCAGCACATAAAGGCTGTTGATTCGTGCCCTTGCGGAGTCTCGCGTAGGAGGAAGAGCTCTTCTTCGACTGTTGTGCCGAGGATGCGCAGAGCTTCTGCGCCGTCGGCTGGTGGTGTGGTTGGAACTGATACACCTTTTATGGTGTTTTTCAGTGTGCTTTTGTCTTGTGAGAGGTGGAATGCGGATGGGAAGCGCTGCGGGAGGTAGGTTGTGATGAGGTAGTTGTATAGCTCGTGCACTGCTTCTGTGCCGTGTGGTGTACACCCGTGGACTGTTTTGCCGTGGTTTGCAATGAGCTCGTGACGCCGGTCGGTGCGGGCTGGGTAGTCTTTGTCAATGGTGATGAGGTTTGAAGGGATATCGGTTTGTACGCCTGGAAGTGGTGTTAGTTAGGTTCTTTACGAAGGCGGAAGGAAGGTTAGTAGATAACATGGGATGATGATTTACCCATTGTTATATGGTATATCGGCTTTACTGGTCGTAGTTGTCGAGGCTCTTGCTTTTCTGCGACAAAGTCTTCATGTGGCTCAATGGTGACAGACACTGGCGTAGAAGGAGTTTCCTTTCTACTTGGCTGCTTGGCTTTGTTTTCAACGTTGCCCTTTGGTTGGAGAAACTGATGAACATGACTTGTTAGCGCGTGTGAGTTATAAAACTGGTTTAAAAGGGGCGAGCAGTCTTGCCAGCTTGTAGATGACCAGGAGCAGCAAAGCCGCAATAGCGTATATGATTGGTGCCATAATTGGTGTAAGCAGACAGCTTCATAGATGATGACCTCTAACAGCTTTTGTCTTTAATCCGCAGCGTTTGATAAAGGAGAAGAAAACATCAACGCATCCCGAAAAATGTGGAAAGACGGAGGTATGAACTCATCTGTATGTAGTTTGCGCCCTCCATCGTGGAGTGCTGGCGCATGATTCATACCCGTCCGTCTGGTGTGTGTGTGTCGCCTGCTTCATCTCCGTATTCAAATCCCGATGGCGGCGTGGGGCCAGCTCCGGTTCCGGGCTGGACTGGGGACTTCTCGGCATTGGCAGGCGGGTGACACGCGGAGGAGCTCATGAAGAACTTGAGATTCGATCATGTTTAACGTAGTTAATTTATTAAAATAGATGCTACATGTGGTCAGCTTGGAAGTGCCTATTCTGCCAAGCTATGAGGCTCGGACCAGGTGTTGAGTCGGTGGAATTATCCGCTGGAAATTCTTGCTTTCACCAACAACGGGGCGTTGATAGTTATGTACCGCAGCAATTCAGAAATGAGCAAAAACGGCTGTTCATTTAATCTAAACCATACAAAAGGGTCTACATACTATCGTTCAAGTAGGTTCAAGTACAACTGCGCTCATACGTAGTATATTAATTCATGTTTCTGAGTATAGGGTAGTGCCAGACATTGTCCGGGGGGATTCTCTACCCAGATGTACAAATGGCACTGACACTGGGTGTGCTAACCTGGAAAGACAATCATTGATGTTTTGATTTAAACAGCTATACTACATTAAAAAACCTAACAAATACCCGCTTTCAACAAATTCGTACGAAAATATCAAATTGTTATAATCCCGCTGGTTCATAGTAATCCCGGAATCTGTCCGTTTCCTCCCACCTAACATTGTACACGACATTCCAGCACACAAGAAGCAGCATCGGAAATCGTGTAGTCCAGAAGCTGAGGTACCCTTCCGGTAGCGGCCCGACTGTTCTTTGCAGAGACTCTGTCATGTCCTCGTAGTGGTTTCGCTTATTGCGCAGTGCACGCAGCAAGTCCAACAACCGCGAGCCCGTATACTTGCGCTGTTTACCCAGAGAGTCAATGAACTCACGAGGCAGTATCTTTTGGAAGTCACCCTTTGTAACTTCAGCTGCGTGGCGCTCTAGCTCCTGCAAGGCTGGGGACGGAGGGTCTCGCGGTTCCTTTTCAAAATGGTCCGACACATCGCACAAAAACGTCAGTCGCTTTTTGGCAGACCAGAAGAATGGATGTGACATGACTTCTCTCGCCTGCGGACGTCTTTTAGGATCCGCATCAAGCATGGAAGCAACCAGATCCTTTGCTTCATAGGCATAATCCCCAAGCGAGTCGAGGTTGCGCAAGTTGTAGCTGCCTTTGCGAATATTGACCTCTCTCATGTACCGGTCGCCGCAGTCAAACGGATGTGATCCATTTGTCAGTACATAGAAAAACACGAGGCCGAGAGAAAAGATGTCAATAGCCCGCGTAGCTCTTCGACCACCCGGAAGCAAGCTATCATTCGCAAGGATCGACCCGGATCCGCTATGTGTGCTAGCATCGACCATGGAAATCTCCCGCGCGTCGTCATCAAGCAGAAGCTCAGGAGCACGCCATCCGGAGGTCCCTGCTGCTCTACCAGTGGTTGCTCCAAACGAAGACTGTCCGCCCTCCAGCTTTTTACAAAGACCGAAATCGGACACGAGCAGTCTTGGCCGACCACCCTTGTCCATGTTGATGAGGATGTTTTGTGGCTTCAGATCGCGATGGACGATGCGGAGGTTATGAAGATGGCTGATGCCGTTGGAAATCTGGTACAAAACGCTGGGAAGATCCATCCGACCAGCATTGGCAAGGTCTCGGTAGACATGTGGCTTCTCGACAACGTCAGCCAAAGATGCAGCGCACCGCTCCAGCGCAATATAGAGAAAGCCGTCCTGCATTTGCTGGGAATAGTATCGGATAACTGGATGCAATTAGTATAAAGACATATGAAAGGGGAGGCACTGCTGCTACTATACTCACCATTTGGGTGGTCATCGCTTTCTCTCAGTAATCTAGTTTCCTGCGATGCAATATCGTAAAACTGTATCAGCATGCGCTTGACAGCGACCTCACGGCCGTCAAACCATCCCGCAAATACGAGGGTGCCATTGCTACCGGTTCCAAGCTGGATTTCGGTATTGACTTCGATGTTGCCCATTCGTATGATGGGCCCCGTGACAGCCTGCATGTCATTATTACCCACAGTGACAACATTTGGCTGCAGCGCTTGGTCTGGTCCAGGATGCTCCATTGTGGACTTGACAACTTGATCGATTGAATCGGTCGTTTGAGCGTTGGGGCGTGTCTGTGACGTGTCGCGAGGCTGCTTTTTGCGATTCTTTCCGCCTCGGGTCCCACGGTGTGCTTTCTTCTTCTTCTTTTCCGGCACTGGCGTGTCTGGCGTGTCGGGTGCGTCCGGTGGCGGGGTGTTTGCGCCGTCAGAGTTGGAGACTTGCTCCTTGATCTGTTCTTGTGGTTTCGAAGTGGGCGTGGTTTCGCCATCCCCCAAAGACGTTTCTCCGGCTGGACTGTCTTCTCTCGATAGTTCAGGCTCTGAAGATCCGGTGTCACTGCTTTCATGACGGAGAGGAGGTGTTTTGCGAGCTTGGTCTTTATTGTCTTGACCATCTTCCGCCTCATTGTCGTCTTTGTCATCGACTTCTTCGGGATATATATAGTTGTAGACCTCGTCCACAATGCCCTTTTGGAAGCCTCTTAACCTGAGCTTATGATAAGAGCGACGCAGCTTCTTTTGGTTATATACGAGCGCAGTGAAGAACAGAATTATGAGAATCGGATTGCTGACAAAATCAACCACGCTATTTGCAGCGCTCTGTGGCAGGGACTTTACTTTCTGAATAATATCTGGTGGACAAGTCTCCTGCGGTATCGGTTCATCGAGGCGTCGCTGGCCCATGTGGTCGGCGGGGTCATCAATCGCTTCCGGGGTCTCGCCAGCGGGTAAGCTCGGTATTTGTTTGTTGCCACTCCATGCTGATTCGAGAAAGTGCCTGCCAACGAGAGCCTTGTCGATACGGGCCTGATTTACAGATTCTAGCAATGGCGCAATGCTGAGCCATTCTGAGCTCGCAGCCTGGGCGACTGGAGCATCTATAATGAGCGGGTACGCATTGCCGGACATGGCATACCAACTGCCCGATTCCGTTTGGTTCAGGAAGATGTTATTGCTGCGCATCTGCCGTGCCTGCTTATCCGGGGAAGGCATTGCTGGTTGAGGGAGGACAATGAGCTGCGGGTTACTTTCGCTCACAGCGTCCCAAGGGCGGCAGACGTCAAAAACGCGGGCGACGGGTGCGGTAAACTTTTGTGAAAAGAGAAGACCGCGCTCGTCGGCTCGAGACTGGTCGAATCCATAGACTTTGCCGTCGTGCTGGCTGGTAATGTAACGGCTGTCGAGGGAGGCATGGTATTGGTGGTAGAGGTCGCTGTCAAATGTGTTGGGACCCCATTCCGAGTACTTTAGCGTGGCAATGGCTTGTCCGTTGCCCTCTTTATGGACAGTAACGGTATATTCAGTTCGTCCCAGAGTGATTGTTCCCGTTGATCTGCATTCTTCTTCGTCCTTTTCGCTAAAGGCATTGGGTTGGAAACAGCTGTTCTGTTCATTGACATGGGACCCGGTGGATCCAAACCACTTTAGTACACGACCGGTAGTTGCATCAAGGGTGACCATGGTGGTCTTCTTGTCGCCTGTGTAGACGACACCGTTTTCATGATCAGTATGGGGCGAGAGCTCTTCCACGAGTTGCTTCATTGTAAAGCCAGTCTTGAGCAGCCCAGAGTCGGTGTCGGGGCGCCAGATGTAAAGGCCGCCGTCGCTGTTCGGCTCAACAGCCCAGACATAGTGATCGATGGGGCTATACTCGTCGTCGAGAACCGAGTTGTTGACGGGGTAATGTTTTGTATCAACCATGGGCTGGTCGACCTCTAGATGCCAGCGTTCTTTTCCGGTTTTGCGGTCGCTCGCATAGAGGTGTCCATCGACGGTCGCCAGGAGGACAAAGTCTTCTACCTCCCAATCTTCCAGTCTCCGCGCAATCTGCTGCGAGGTCAGCCCCGTGGCCGGAAGACTACGGGACCGATGAGACCTGGACGGTACTGGTGCTCTCACGGACTTTTCCGGAGCCAAAGTAGCAATGGCGCTCTCATCTTCGGTATTGAGGATGTTGTTGCTTTTTTCGGGTTGGTGCCAGAGTTGGCGTTTTTCATGGGTTCGGCTCCGAGACCGTTTGCGAGGCACGGCGGTTGTGTCACGCGCGGCCTGTGCCGTCACGGCGTCGATGGACGTCGCTGCCCATCGGACGGCGGCGTCTGCGGAGATTTGGTCGTTTTGGCCATCCTGATTCGCGTGCGGCGAGCCGGATTGGACGGAGAGCTTCGACTGCGGGTTGCTCTGCTGCTGCTGCTGTTGTTGAGCATCGGCAAGTTGAAGCCATGGGAGGAGGATGATGGCAAAGGCGAGGAGGAGCCTGCTATTAGGTGCGGGCCGCCGCCCGTCCCCGGGTCGGCGCCTCATCATTGTCGCACGGTCTAGCGATGCGGCGAGAGGAGATTGTCGATGGGATATTTCATACAATCGCCGTGTTGTCGAGCTAAAATTAGCAATGCGAAGCCAACGGAGGCTGTTGGCAGGGAGCCACGGCCATTCCCTAGGAGTCGACGAGCGATGCTTGTGGTGACGGGTGCGTTGGGCTGGCGAGGCAGTCGTCGGCCGCGATGAGTAATACGACAAACGAATAGAAGTTGAAGAAATAAAACCGCTGTATAAGGCAAAAAAGAAAAAAATACAATAAAGTCAAAGCTTTCCAACGCACTCGGGATGGCTGGTCGTGGCCAAAACGTTGGCGTTTCGAGGGTAAATGTGCTACTGAGGCTGAGTTGTGCGATGAGGAATGGGAGGGAGGAGAGGAGCGGAGGCGGGCCGCACCACAAATATCACACCAAGGTACCCACGAAAGCCAGCCATCTTTGGTGGGCTTTCTCACCCTGTGGCTAGGTGCTCGTAAGTTGTATCGCGGGAGCCTCGCCTAACCGTGGCACCACCCCCCCTTCTCCCTGTTACTCTGTACTAATAATATTGACTAAAGTTTGGCTTTCCTTTTCCCCTAGCTCCCCCTATCCGAACAGGCCGCCCCCTGTACACCATGAGGTGCAGGTTGTTCAGATGACTACTGTACAGACTAGACCAGAGCTCATAATACTAATAACCAAGGCAACCTCTACGAATATGTACCCGCACACAAAATCCGTGCCGAACGGCGGGTTTCTAGCGACTTCCAGCACAGCCCGGTTGTTCAACGTCCCCCGTCTTCTGGAGACTTGATATTTGCATCATACCTACGACTATTCGCACGGTCGCAAATGTTCACTTGATCGTCGCCGATGGCAAAAAAGCCTGCAAAAATTGTTTTTCTTTTTTCCCGCTTTCCGGAGCGCCAAAGCGGATATGTACTCAGATTGCGTAATTCTCTGTAGAACCTGCTTTTTTTCAGCAACTACCTCGTACATATGAGTGTGTGTGGGAGAGACAGTATATGTAGATCTTCCATTCCAAGCCGCTGTGGGTTTCACAGTGGCTCACTCGTTGCTCATCAGCCGAGACAACAAGCCTCATCTCATCGCCAAGGCAGCTTTTTTTTTTTTGGTGCTACAGTGTGGATTGTATCGCGATAGTCTCATTTACATACGAGCTCATTTACTGGCAAAGTCGATATCATGGCCAAAAAATAAAAAACTTGTTCAAAATGTCATTATTGAGCCCTTGCATAAATCCGAATATCTTTTCTCTACCCATACAGAAAAATGTCACTCCTTTGTGTATGCATGGTCATGTCCATCGCAAAATTTCCTTAATCGACAATCTCCTCGCTCTCCTCTAGAACCTCCTCCACAATTTCCTCAATGACGCGCTCCTCTTGTTCTCCCTCCATTGTCTTGTTCTTGGCCTCCAGCAGAGCGCTGTGCGGGTCGGCCGGCAGTCCCAGAACCTCTCTCTCCTCCGCGAGCTCCGACTCGACATCCTCGCGCCAGACGTACCATTCCTCAAGCATGCGACGGCGGGTCTCTACAACTGCCAAATCGGCCGATGCGCCACGGTCGGCATCCTCCTGCTCAAAGACGCGGCTGTATTCACGAAGGTTCTTGCGTACTTGCTTCTGCTCATCCTTGGTTAGCAGAGTGGCAGGGCGCGGTCGCCATTGGAATTGCTTGAATCCCTCCACGGGCTCTTCCCGGAGAGCTTCACCCTTGAAGTCGTAGATGTGGTAGCCGTTCTCCATCTGTAATTCGTCATTGTTAGCCACATCTCCAACAAGCTTCTACCGCGTCAAATCAAATGCATACCTTGTGCTTCCATGCAGACGCCCACGTAGTAACAAAGCGGCCAGAGGGATCCCACTCTACATCGGTAACTCCGTAGTGGTCGGCGGTATTCATCAACTGCAGGTTAGCTGTCAGGTCCTTGTCAGACTCGGGCTTCTCGCCTTCAAAGTCCAAGTCAAAGAAGTCGAGGTCCGAGCTCTGCTGGTTTCCAATGGCGCCAATCATGACGAAACGGCCTCTAGGCGACCAGTAGATGGCATTGCTGTTCTTTTTGTCGAGTGTGCGCAGGTGCTTGAAGTTGCCCGCAATAGGTCCCTTCGACTTTTCGGGGCAGAAAAACGACACTGACGTCTTGGGAGGAACCGCTGTAGCACCGACTGGCTCGCTTGTGTTGATAATGGCAAAACGGTCGCCTCTGGGCTCCCAAGCAAAGTTAATAACGGTGTCCTTGATAGCATCGACAACCTCGACAGGAACGCCCTTCTCCTTGACGCGGAAAATTTCCAGCGTCGTGGCCTGAGACTTTTTGGATTTTGAGTGACGGTCAACCTTGACACAGAGATATGTGCCTTCTGACTGCCAGTGAAGCTTGGCATCGCTGACGCTGAAGAGGTTGAGGGTACGGACAATCTCCTTACCAGGAACGCTCATCAAGCCGACCTTGGCAGGGTTGCTGCCAATTTCAGGGGTCCAGTAGCAGAACAGCTGCTCATAAGTTTTGACGCCATCACGCTGAACAGTAGCAGGGGCCCAGTCAAAGTCGACAACGCCATCGATTTTGATGCTGGTCTTGTCGAGCAGATTCATGCGAGGCAGCTCGTAGACGGAGATGGACTGGCCCGGAATCAGACGAGCGACGTACTTGTCGTCGGCGGACCACTTGAAAGCCGGCCACTGCAGCTTGGGGGCAGGCTTGCCCTCCTCGGCCTCGGGAGGGTCCAGGTTGGCAAAGGAGCGGAGAGGAGTTTCAGACTCAATGTCCCAGATGACATAATTTTTACCCTCGTCATCGACAGTCAGAGTTCCGTCGCCCTCTTCAGGCACCGAGATGGATCGGTTAGACCAAGTGACAAGGTACTTCTCGTTGGGGGAGAAGGCTACTAGATTGACAAACGGGTGAGGGAAGCGGCCCATTTTGGACCAAGTTGAGCCACCCCAAAGCTGGACACCACGGGCGTGAATCGAGGTGAGGTAAGAGCCCTTGGGCGACCATTGCAGGAAGGTCTCGGTCCAATGTTGGCGCTCAACAACGTTCTCAGGCTGACCCCTTTCGTTGTTCCAGAAGACACCGACATTGTCGCCACGGTACATGACGAACTGATCTCTACCACGGCCAGACGGGTCCTTGAGCCACCACTTGAGGTGCTCTCGCTTCGCAAAGGGAGGGATCTCGGGGGCAGTGTATTCTTCTTTGATGCGTCCCTCGGCGCCATATCGCTCGATGTCGCTAATTTTGTTGACACGCATGGTATGCCTCTTATCGAGAGGAACGAGGTCCAGTTGGCGAGTGGCAGCAGCAGCCTCGGCGGGCGAAGAGTACTCGACAAAGGCAAATCTAAAACAAGTGAGGAGTCAGAAAATTACGGACAAGGACGGCGGAGAGGAGGGGAGGCGAGGGGAGGGAACGGAATAGTACGAACCGAAGAGACTTGCCGTCCTCGCCCATGGGCATGTGAATCAAGTCTTCCCTCGTCCTTCCGACAGAATTCAGCTTCTTCAGCAAGAACTTGACCAGCTTGGGCTTCTGGTCCTCGGTAACTTCGGGGAGGCCATCGACTACGACAAAGGTGTCGTAGCCCTTTTCGAGCTGGACTTCGAAGCGCTCACGGATATCGGAAAAATCAATGTCATCTTCGTTGAACTCGTCGTCGTCGAGGTCGGCGTCACGCAAATGATCGAAAGAGGGCGCCATGATTGCGATTTAGTACGGCGTCGAGCTGCGCGTAGTCTCGACGTCCCTTTGTCGGCGAGGGGTTGAGAGAAACGTAGGAAGATGCCCCGCTTTTGATGTATTTTGGAAAATTCGCAGCAACCGAAAAGTCGAAAATAAGCTGCGATGCGCAGAGGTGCAGGAAAAAGGTAACAGCGGACGCGGAGGGGAGAAAACACGCAGCTGTGGTGTTCTGTCGACTTGTCCGAGCAACTAACCTTGGGTGCGTGCGGCGCAAAGAGTGGCCTCGGGGCGTGGGGAAGTTTTTTTGCGTTTTTGGGGCCTGGTGTGATGCCCTGGCCTACCAAATTTGGTGGTTCTGCACTTTGCACAAAGTGTGCGCGGAGAAGCGATCTTCCTTTGCCGTGGGTATTGACAATCGAGGGGCAAGTCACGTGCAGCAAGCAAAGACAGGTCAAGTCGGTCCCCGTCGCTGCGCTTCCAGCTGGCTCCATGGTGGGGGGTCCTGTACCTGATGTGCGGTCCAGTCCAGTCCCAGTGCGGTCTGAGCTGAGAGTACCTCCGTACCTACGAGTAGTAGGCGTTGCTAGCAATAATTGAGCTCCAGAAAAAAAGGCTGCCTTGGGCTCGTAGCTACCTACCAGTGTGCTTTCGAGGGGCTCTGTACCACTTCAGAGGAACCACTCAGCATCGACATTTTGAAAGGACATCAGGTTTCTACCTTTACCCCATTTGCCTGTCATGGTAAGTTATTGCCCAAGCTAAGCTCTCTATTCCAAGATAATTTATTGTTTGAATGCTTGCTGACCGCTTGGCAACTTTGTAGTCTTTCCAACCGACGCAGATTTTCGAGGAGGGCACCACCGAGGAAAAGGGTGAGAATGCCCGTCTCTCGGCCTTTGTTGGCGCAATCGCAGTTGGCGATTTGGTCAAAAGCACACTAGGCCCCAAGGGAATGGACAAGATTCTCCAGTCTGCGTATGTATACCGCCAGATCAACTAGAGAAACTCTGTGATTCCTCAACCAATACTGACGAACACACGACATAGCTCGACCGGCGAAATCATGGTGACAAACGACGGTGCTACGATCCTCAAGTCTATTGCTCTCGACAACGCCGCCGCCAAGGTTCTGGTCAATATCTCCAAGGTTCAGGATGACGAGGTTGGCGACGGAACCACTTCTGTTACCGTTTTGGCTGCTGAGCTTCTCCGTGAGGCCGAAAAGCTCATTGATAAGAAGATTCACCCACAGACAATCATCGAAGGCTACAGAATAGCGAGCCAGGCTGCCCTCAAAGCACTTGAGGCCTCGGCTGTCGACCACAGCAAGAACCCTGACGCCTTCCGCAAAGACCTCGTTTCGATTGCCAAGACAACCCTGAGCTCCAAGGTGCTTGCGCAAGACCGCGACCACTTTGCCGAACTGGCCTGCGATGCCGTTCTCCGACTGAAGCAGTCGTCTGACCTGAGCCACATTCAAGTCATCAAGAAGGCCGGTGGCAAACTGAGCGATTCTTACCTCGACGAGGGTTTCATCCTGGATAAGAAGATTGGTGTCAATCAGCCCAAGCGCTTGGAAAAGGCCAAGATTATGGTTGCCAATACGTCCATGGACACGGATAAAGTCAAGATTTTTGGCGCTCGCGTCAAGGTCGGCTCCACCAGCAAGCTGGCCGACCTGGAGAAGGCGGAGAAGGACAAAATGAAGGCAAAGGTGGAAAAGATCAAGGCCCATGGCATCAACTGCTTCATCAACCGGCAGCTGATTTACAACTGGCCCGAGCAGCTGTTTACAGACGCGGGCATCATGTCGATTGAGCACGCTGATTTTGACGGCATTGAGCGACTGGCCCTGGTCACTGGCGGTGAGATTACCTCGACGTTCGATCACCCTGAGCAGGTCAAGCTCGGACAGTGTGATACGATTGAGGAGGTCATTATTGGCGAGGATACGTTGATCAAGTTCTCTGGCGTGGCCGCTGGCGAAGCTTGCACGATTGTGCTTCGAGGTGCCACCGAGCAACTGTTGGACGAGGCCGAGCGAAGTCTGCATGATGCACTGGCAGTGCTGTCGCAGACTGTCAAGGAACCGAGGACGACGCTGGGAGGTGGATGCTCTGAAATGGTCATGGCAAAGGCTGTTGAAGGAGCGGCAACACGTGTCGAGGGCAAGAGGCAGATGGCCGTTTCGAGCTTTGCCACTGCCCTGCGTCAGCTGCCCACCATCCTGGCGGACAATGCGGGTTTGGACTCTGGAGACTTGGTGTCGCGCCTGCGCACAAACATTTACAATGGGCTGACGACATACGGCCTGGACCTTGCTACGCCAGGCGGCGATGTGACCGACATGCGTGACCTTGGTGTTGTGGAAAGCTACCTGCTGAAGAGAGCCGTGGTTTCGTCTGCCAGTGAGGCCGCCGAGGTAAGTTGCCACGAGCCAATACCTTTTTAAAAAAAATTTTCCCCAATCTCTTTACTAATGTTTTATACGCTAGGTACTGCTTCGTGTCGATGACATTATCCGTGCTGCCCCGCGTCGCCGTGAGGGTTAAGGTTTCGGGGTTTGAAAAGGGGAAAAGGGAAATAAAGGAAAACACCAATTCAGGATGAGCCGAAGCTGTGGAAAGATTTGTGAGGCGGAGGAAAAAAAACCGAGATGAGGTTGGTATATACTGAGTGGACGGGATCCGGTAGTCGTCAAAACCTGTAATGATACCATAGACAAAAAAGATGTTTGCCATGAAAAGTAAAAGGATTGTGCTTTTGAGGTAGCACCGAGCAAATGTACTCGTAAACCCGCAAATATCTAGGTACTTTTTACAGCACTTTTGTAAAGTTGCAGCTGCACATATGCACTGATGAGAAGTGGCCCTCTGTCGCAGTGATTTTGAGATGCGAATAATGCGTAAAGTGGAGGTGCGCGTTGAGGTGGACTGGAGGGCTGGGTCTCATTCCGACGCGGGGAAGGAAGATACTACAAAACATGGTAATAATAATAGTATTAATACATGGCACTATTCTTAGAGAACAATACAATGGACCGTATTGTGTTTTTTTTTTTTTTTTGGACATGATTTCTGTGTATTTGTATAGTTTTTTTTTTTTAGTTCCTTTTGCATTCCGTTTTGATACCGTCCATTATGGGCATGACCAGGATATCTGTCGTGGATTGTAGTGACGCTGGCAGGCTTTTCGATTCTTCGGCACGGCATCAGTTGCAGGAATTCTTAAAGGGCTGTTAGTAGGCGCTCTGGCAGGAGTGCGTGCCTTGTGAGAGAGGAGTGTTGCTACTTGTAGTTGGTACGAATAGGTTGGGTACAACAGACTGGACAGTTGGATGGCCTGGTGACACGGATGAAGGCTAGATGGAAATACTCAACGTAGACAGTAAGGAGAATAGCATTTACAATGGAGAAGACGTGTGGGCAACGGTGAGCCAATGCGGTTTTACGAATAGTGCTTGCGATTCACCTGCCGCTGTGTAAGTTTTATTTCCGTACTTGTCAATGGGCAGGCGGCGTTTCAACTGTCGCTTTGCTGTGATCTCTACATGTGTCATGATTGTAAGTAATACATGATTAGTGTTTCTCACCAGCAATTGGAAAAAGAAAAAGTCACCGGCCGGCTTTCAGGGAAGATGCACAAATGGGCAATGGTGCAAACCGTTACAGGCTAATTACTCTAATTACTTAGTACCTACCTAGTACGCGCCACCGTGGTTACTGGTGGGAACAAACCCGCAACTAAACGCCGCAAACTCGCCTCGCAGCGCGGTGCAGTTGGACCACGCAGTTGGCTGCCGCCCAGGGCTCCGCCGCCTAACAACTTAACCAAGGTAAGGTACCTAACCCCTGGTTGGTACAGTGGCTTCCACCAGAGCGCACCACCGTCAGGACAGGAGAAAGCCTCGCAACCACCACCACCCCGTCATCGATATTTTCTTTTTCTTTCCCTATCCCCTTCGTTTTCCATCGTGCCGGCGGCCGTTTCTCCCTGACGCAGAGCCATTGTCCGTTTCGGAAACCTCGTTTTGGACCCTTTTGGACCTGACCTTCGTTTTCGGCCCCGATCTGCTCGATAAGCCAGCTGGCTAATTCCTTCTCTGCCCACGCAACCCAATACAACACCCTAATAGCCCCTGGCGGCCACCCTCACTTTGTTTCCTGTTTTATTTTTTTGGTCGCGCGACATTTAATTTACTGCTCAATCTTTCGAATCAAGACTGCCTGCAGACTCCTCAACGCCCTACTCGTGGTTTATACACGTCTACGTTTACAAAATCCCAAGGCAATCATCTGCTCTTGTGCTTGACCCCTTTGCCTCATCGTCTCCTCGTTGCGCAATCGTCCACCGAACCAGGCTAGTCGACCATTCGTTACGACCATCCATCGCCTCCAAGATTGCCAATCGCACAATATCGACTATCCGTTCAATTTGTTTATCCCTGCTTTACGAATCTTATTACACCTTAACCCTCGATTTAGCCCAACAGTACCGACTGATTCACGCCTCAACCTGCCTCGCTGTGGCCGCATTTCCCCCTCTCCCCACGCACGGCCTTGAGACGAAACCGCTTTACGCTCCCAACATACACCGGTAGCCTTGCCATGGGGCAATGAGCTCCGTACAAACCGTCGGCACCATGCTGCACAGTCCAGTCTCCCCTTCCGGCAGGGCTCTTTCAAAGAGCTCCGCATCCTCTTTCCAATCCGCCCAAAGTGACGACGGCAGTGTCCTCGCCGACATTAGCCACTTTGAGGACATTGGCCTGGACGACGACCGGGCAACTCCAAAGCCATCAACTTCTGCTGCCAATCGTCCTGCATACCGCTCCGCAACGTCTCCTGCTCACTCTCCCGCCCATTCTCCCGCTCCCGCCCCAGCCGGCCGCTCACTCGCTGGTGCTGGCAAGCGCCCAACTCCGCTACCACGCCGTTCTTTTCCAAACCTTCGAAACAGCCACTACGCTGCCAACCCCAGGAGTACTAGCATCGCCGGATTGACCGACCCTAGGCCCATCACCTTGAAAAAGGGCCACTCGACCACTTCCTTGCCCTTGGCCCGTCGCAACCGCAGCGTGAGTCCGGGACTCTCTGTCAATACCAGAGACGCTGGTGGCCATCACGGTCACAATGGTCACCTTGGCCATCGCGGGCCGCCAGGCCCTCCAGGACATCATTCCCGACCCCGGCCTCGCAGGGGAAGCTGGCAGGACCGCGATCGCAGATCTATAACTGAGCTCGAGCGCGAGTGTGACGACGACGACGTCGGCGACGATGACATCCCAGACGGCCTCGTACTCGACAATGTCCCGCTTTCTCCGCGCCCCATGAGCGAACGATCGCCCAGCCGTGCGCCTTCCACCTCTACATCTCCAGACCGAGCGCCCAAAGAACGCGTTCGAAGTATCGGCAACGGTACTCCGGCCGTAGCTCAGGCTCAGGGGTCGCTTCGCTCTCCGTCGTGGAAGTCAGACACCTCTCAGGGCGATAGACCGGGTTCGAACCCGCTCAAGGCTCGTGCTCTTAGCTGGAACGCCGCCCATGCCGAGCTGAGCGCCGAAGCTAGAGCATTGACTGAGAAGCTTGAAGAGCACTATGACGAGCTGGACGAGCAGCTAGCTCGCCGTCCGTCGGGCACAGCTCGCCCCAACACCTGGAATTCGACTCAAACGCTGCACGATTATGCCACTTGGGATCGCAAGGAACGTGTCAAGTCGTCAACACCGGAATTGCCTCCATTGCGCCGGACAAACATCATGGTCGACCCATTGCCTGTTTCCAAGGAAAAGGAAGCTGTCCTCAGTCGGACTCGTCCGTCATGGCTGCCTCCGAAAGATCCGGCCGAGGAAAGACGCCACGTCAAGGAATATCAAAAAATGATGGCCGCCAGCCAACGGGCCGATGAAAGAAGAGAGGCCGCAAGACGTGCAAAGACGACGAACCGGGACAGCAATGCCGACAGCCTTATGCAAATTTGGGAAAACGACATTATCCCCCGCTGGAACGACGCCATTCGTGAGAGACGAACCCGCGACATGTGGTGGCGTGGTGTTGCGTCTCGTAGCCGTGGCACCGTTTGGGCAAAAGCCATTGGCAACGAATTAGGCCTCACACCAACGTCGTTTGAGGCTGCCCTTGGGCGCGCACATGACGTTGAGCAGCGCGTCAAAGATGGCAACGCAGATGCAGAAGACGTGGCGCGCGTCAAATGGTTTGAACATATTCGCAAGGATGCTTCCGATAATACCTGGAAGGATCTGCGCATCTTCCAAGACGGCGGCCCGCTCCATCAGTCGTTGGTGGATGTCTTGTGCGCCTATGCCATGTACCGGGTTGATACAGGTTATGTATCTGGATGTAATGTAAGTAAAACTCTTGTCGATCGGAGAGCTGAGTCAACATTCTAATCAATCCAGACGATTGCCGCCATCATGCTACTGAATCTGCCTGATGCCGAAACCGCATTCATCGCCCTAGCAAACGTTCTCAACCGGCCCTTGCCGCTCTCATTCCAAACCTCGGATGCATCTGCACAAGCTTCGGCCTACAACCTGGTCCTCAATACGTTGGGCCAAAAGTCCAGCTCACTGCACGAGCATCTTACCAAGGGTATCCCCGATTTGGACCCTGCGCTCTATCTCTGCGACGTTTTCACGAGCTTGTTTACGAGTCTGCTAGCCATAGACGAGGCAGCAAGGCTTTGGGATGTTTATGTATTCGAAGGTGACGCGCTCCTGGTTCGTGCTGCGGTTGCCGTGTTGATTAATCGTGAAATGGCTCTCCTTGGCAGCAAGACGCCTGATGAGGTCTGGCAGGTCATGGCCAAGGCATCCACGGCGAGCTCTGCCCCCAGGGCTGTTGGTGAGCTCGGCGCAGAAGACAAATTTATGCAGTCTGTGCGTGAGGCTGGCAAGGCTTGAACATGATGATACATTACGTGCCAGTAGCACGAACTGAATAATGTTTACACAATTACGGGAATAAAAGGAAAAACATTGAATATTCTGGATTCTGAATATTCCACTTTGGCGTTGCTTGGGGCGGCTTTGAATTTCAGGAGAGGGAATAATATAGAAAAAGCTAACTGAGGTACATTGGTCTCTCATCTATTATCTGCATATTTATCGGCCAGGCGTTTTCAAACAGTAGCGCGGCCGGCTCACATTTATGAACTTGATCTCTACCTTTGGTTGTGTATATAAATTTAGCATCTTTACGTTGCAGCTTCAATTTCTTCTTCTTCTTCTTCTTCTTCTTCTTCTTCTTCTTCTTCTTCTTTTATTATTATTCTTCTTCTTCATCTTAACCCATATATTTGGATAGCGCTAGTACAATAGATTTTGACTGAAAAGCCAGTATTCATTGACAGTAACAATTCCTGGCTTTTGTGCATCGTGTAAGCTGGTGAGAATGTTGCATGGTTAATATTGGCACGTGACCTTTTCTGTGTTGCTGTCCTCCTCAGAAGGAGAGCTGACAAAAACAATCGAACACTCCGGCACCCGCAGTCACCTGCAACCGGGCAGCTACGTCTACGCAAGAAAAATTTGACCAGAATGCCTGCAATAGATAAACCCGGCGAGGCTACCAAAAAGGCAATGGCCCTGGGAACGATATCCTACTTGGAATCACAGGGTCTGCCCGTCAACAAGTCTGCCATCTTTCGCCATTTCAGTCTGTCGCGGTCACAAGGCTACGCGGCACTCAGCCCGGCCGCGGCCACTCCGTCTAAACGAGGTGACCCGGAATGGGTAGAAACTCGTGGACGGCCGAGCAAAATTTCCGAAGCAGACCAGCGCAAGATGGAGGCTATCTTGTGGGATGAGGCGTCGGCTAAGATGAATCTCAACTGGGAGGGACTTGCACGGATGGCTGGTGTCGAAGCGGCGTGTAATCCGAGGACATTGCACAGGGCCATGGGGACTTTGAGTTATAGGATGTGCTTGTACTGTACCAAGTCTTGTGTGCAGAAGAAGAGTCGCGAGAAGAGGGTCGAATATGCGAGGAGGATGCTGGAGGTGTTGCCTCTGGCGCAGGATTGGCATGATGTGCGGTTTAGTGGGGAGTTGCATTTTGGATTTGGACTGAATGGAAAGGTCAGATTGATTCCGAGGCCGGGAGAGGGTTGTTGTGCCCAGTGTAGCAGCGCTCAGAGGACGGAATGGACTAGGGATGTGAAGAGGGTGCATGTTTGGGCTGCTGCTGGGTATGGTTTTAAGAGCCAGCTTGTGTTTTATGAGGATGACTTGAGTGCGAATAACGCGGGCTTGTTGTCGATGAATGTTTATCGGGATAAAGTTCTTGACAAGGTTGTGAAGCGTTGGTTGATGAGCGGCTCGGCGGAGGGAGGGGGTTTTACTTTGGAAGAGGATGCAGATGCATTTGCGCATGGAGGCGCGAGCAAGTCGAATGTTGTGCAGGAGTGGAAAGAAGCGAATGGGCTCAGGTCGCATTTTGGGTGTCCGGAGAGTCCGGACCTTGGGTTGTTGGATTGCATTTGGCCTGCTGGCAAGGAGTTTGTTCTGGAGCAGCCATTGAGGGATTGGGAGGGTGACACGCTTCGACAGGCGGTTAAGACGATTTGGGATGGTGTTGAGATGGAAAAGATTAATGTTTGGACTGTGTTGATGGTAGAGCGTTTGAGATCGTGCGTTGCAATGAAGGGCGATATGGTGCGATGGTAGGGTTGCAGCGTGAGTATTGCTACCAATAGCGTAGTGGGCTACGACGTAACGAGTTATGATTGTCGAGGAATATTACCAATGACAAAGCTTATACCGTAATGTCTGGTGTAAAGGGTGCTTATGTTGCATTTCATACGTTGACGCCACTCGAATATTGTATCCAACTCTTGCCTACTGCTGTAAGTAATGCGCACTGTGCCTTGCGTAAGGCTGAAACGTTATTGTCAAGTGTCATGCTTGCAGCGCCGGTAACGCGATGCGCATTTTACACGACAAAAGTGACTCGTTCAGCTGCACCTTGGCGTGGCTTGGCTCACGGCAACTTCACGCTCACCCTCACGGAGGCCGAGTAAGTTGCGCTTTTTTAAAATGGCATTAAAGAAAAGTCGCCGTGAATTGTAAGGCTCAATTTCTGCTGTGTAGGTATATATTCAGCTGTTGTGCCCTCATCTTTTTCCTCTTTGCAAGTTGGGCTATCACTAAGCAAGCACTCAACTCGCAAAACGATGCCTCTTCCAGCTGAATCATTCACTATTACCGGCGGCTGCCACTGCGGTGCCTTTCGGTATGTGCGGGAGCAAGAAAATGAACGTTAGACGGGGAAGAGTAACTAATTGGATACTAGATACCGTCTTGCTGTGCCTCCTCTGCAAGAACGGCCGCCCGTCTTTACGCTTGGACCGGATGCGGATCTGACAGACCCCAACACGCCGCGAATGCCGCTGGTAGTATCATGCCATTGCGACTCTTGCAGAGCGACGTCTGGCAACATGACGACACAGTATATCATGGCCACTGACTACATGGTGACAGTCTCGGTCCTCCCGCATAATGCGAGAGAGGAGGAAGCTCGAGCTGTCGCTGGTCGTATCGTGGAACGGCCTACAACCGAGAGTGAGGTAGTTGCGTCTGACAAAGACAGGCCACCATATGTGCCTGCAGTTGATGTCTTGACTCCGGGTGTAGAGGGGTCGAAGAATACTTGGCTGCACTTTTTCCACTCCTTCATGTGTAACGAGCACTTGTCAAGAAGCTTCTGCGGCCGATGTGGAAGTCCTGTTTCCGTTCATTATCGACCAACCAAGGAATTCATGGGGCCGATGTTTGTACAGCCCGAGGGCTGGACGGATGTGGTTGACATCTTTCTCGGGTCGGTAGATAAACATATCCTGAACAAGGAGGACTGGTTGGAGGTTAGACACGAAGTGAATCTCGAATGCGCCGTGGACTGGGCAAAAAAGAGGATGTTGTCTGGCAGCGTACCGGGCACTACGTTTCATAAGGAGTTTGTTATAGGCGAAAAGGTGGAGAGAGGTGATGTTTAAGGGAAGCCGGAGTTCAGTTAGGCGCCACAAGGGGGGAACGGAGTATGGTGTGAGTATTTATGGCGTGTTATGATTATGTTGCAGTTGGGGTTGCGGTTGGGAGAGAATGATATTTGACTTTTGTGCAAGAGCACTGGATGAGAGAGTGGGACAATGATGCGGAACGTAAAGATGCTTCAACGGCGCCGTGTCACTTGCACGCTTCGGCACTTGAAGATTGGAGACTGACCTCGTTGCGCACCGCCTTGCATTTCTGCTGTGTAACATGTCACAGCAATGGCAAAGGGCGGTGGGTGATGCTGGCCATGTTTATATCTAGGAGGGGCGACAGCCACAGTAGTAACGTACGCTACGTACGGAGCACAACTTGATATTCATCAAACATACAATGTGTAATTGAATAAGCTTTTGTACATACAGCACGCTTGTTTGGCTCGAGCTTCACGCCTGGCATCGACAGTTTCTTACTAATTACACGGAGTACGGATAACATTCGTAGATTGCAGATCGGAAAACAGCCAACAGCGGCAGGCCCGTTGACCCATTCAGGAGAAAAGGTGGAGCAGGGGGTCGCTTTACCAAGTTGGGCGGCGCACCCCACTCAGCCCTGGAGGCTCAACAAATTTCCCAACAGAAATTATTCTCACGAGTACGAGTACCTAAGTTGCGGCGTGCGAGCAGAGTGTCTTTTTTTGCATGTGCATGTGCCTGCTTGGCTGGTCATGATGGGCGGGTATTGTTACAACGTCATAGGTTGGTTCTGGTTCTGCTGCTGGGAAAATCAAGGGATACATGGCCCGGCATCATGGCCATGTGTCCGTGTCTGGCTGGTTGTTGTCAATTGGGTGACCTAAACAGTTGTAATACCTGTGACGATGCTGTGCTCTTGTGAAACATGGATTGTGTTACTACAGTATTGCAGCCCTGTCTGTCTGCTCTTTCAAATGTCATGTACTGTACTCGTACAAGACGACCTGGCATGGAGAAACGGTGGAATCTCACTGGCATTTTGCCACGGTGGATAATCAACGGGGAGCCCGATTGATGCGGGTATGCATTTCGTTCCGCTACTTTGTTCAAAGACTTACGAGAGCTTAAAAAGTACGCAAAGGTACCTTAAGACAGGCCATTGGAATTGCTGTATTCTATAAATACTGCATTGGCAGGAGAATGGCTTCGTTGCAAGACAATGCGTCGTGTGGCTGGCTGAGTTGCACAGAAAATGGCACCTTTAAAACATTCCAGGGCGCATGATGCACTACAAGTACATAAATGTCATGTACGCTAAGGATATACGAGTACTATTGCTTTTGCTGTTATATTTGCCACTGGATAAGTACAATGCCGATGCCTCGGCGGAAGAAGCAGGCCTCATGTGCAGCACCATTCGACAAGAGATGAATGAATGGGCCAGAGTTTCAAAGATGGCTAGAAAGATAATGTCTTTTGATCAAGCAAATTTTGATGCGACCTTGAAGAGTCGATTGATACCTACTCGGTGCAGCCGTGTAAATGGTACATATTACCATGTGGCCAGACAATGCTCGGCCAGTGGCCCCCCTCTGCTTTTCTCGGCTTCACATGCAGATTTTACAGCTTCAAGGTTTTTGGATTTGCTGCACCTACTAATAATGTGGACAGCCACGGGAGCAAAGATGGCTGGGCGCTAGACCGAAACGACGTCGCTTTAGGATGGCGCCACGGGGGGAGGGAGCTCTCCCTGCTTCTCGCTTCCAGCCGTTCCATTCGCCCGTCGGGCGGAGCGTGTAAGTGGCGACGGAACTTTGAAACCGCGAAGCTACTGTACAATACAAACGTATCATGAGATAGTTATCATTATCATCTGTAGGACATGTACAAAGATACGAGTACTGTAAAAGGGTACATTCGACCAGTTGTAGCCACTCTCTACAGCATAGAGAAAAAAGAGAAAACAAAAGGTGGGCGTGCTGCATGTGTGTGTCGGGTAATGTCTGCTCTGCATCTTGTTGCAACACGTCGATCTACTCGTAGCCTATAAGCTGGCAGCGGTCCTTTTGTTAGTGGGCGAGTAAGAATAAAGAGCTGATGAGCGGTCAATGGATCATCAGACCACATCGCCGACGTTGAGCTAAAACCATGCCACGGTACTGTGCGGGAGCAGGCTGGCTTGGGTTGCGTGTGCCTCGGCGGGAGCTCTTCCGTTCATATGCGTGATGCATCTGATAATTGACCTTTCAGGCACAAACGAAGCAAATATAGGCGCTGTACGGAGTACATAAGTTAGTAGTCTGCAAGCATACTCGGCTGGTAGTTCCCGATAAGAGCCCTCCAGCTCCAACCAGAAGCAAGAAAAAAAGGTATCTGAATTGTTTGTTATGTAGTAGCATATTTTCATCACACCTCTCAAAGTGAGGGTCAAAAGCTGCTTCTTGATAGACAGAGCATGTAACTAAATGGGAAGCTTCCTCGGCATTCGCATCCATATGCTAAAAAAATTAGGTACGAGTACTTCTTATGACTGCGGGATTGGAGTAAAAAGACCCCCCCCCCCCCCTACACCACACTTTTACTGTACGTCGTACGCATGAGAGCAGGGCGCGGCTTGCACTAGCGTGATGAGTGGACAGTGACGGCGCCGGCGACACCAGAACAGTATAGCTCCCATTCCGTGTTTTCCCTACAGGTAGAGATAGGTACGGAGCCAAAGGGAACAGTGGTGTGACATGGCATTGAGAATTGATTGGCAGGAAAACTGCTCAGGGCAAGCAGAAAAAGGTACCCAGGTCCCAGTTCATGTGGTAGCTCGGAGCGGGCGAAGAAAGCTGATATCAGGTGAGTGATTCCTGCCGGGCCAATCTCGAGACGTTTTACGAGTACGGAGTGATTAGGTACGACTAGTCTGAGTCTGTACGTCGTAGCTCCGTACAGAGTACGGGAATCTGTCACTGATAATAGTCCCGACTCTCAATCCTCTCCACAGCAAGGACGAAAAGTAATGATAAAGGACCTGGCCGCCATTCCCCCCCCCCCGACTCGGTCCACCTGGAACCCGCCTCTACAACTCTACAAGCTGGGCCCTGTGAAGCAATTTGCATGCTTGCTTGTCCATTTGGTCCCTCATCTGATTGATTAGCTCGTTCACCATTCGCCGAGAACTCTTCTTCTCCAGTGCGTGTTGAAGATACTTTATTACTTCGGTCACCTCACCGCAAAGCAAAAGTCACAGACCGACCACCTACCTTTCTGGTTGGTTTCTGCCCACACACACACACATACACACCCCTTCTCGCCATCAACCCCCCTCCCACTTTTTGGCCACCACCTAAACTTTTTTTTTTTTTTTGCCCTCTTCCTCTGTGCTCGGCCACTCAAACGCACACACAGAGTCAGGGCCGCTCCTAGAGCTACCCCACGGACCCTGGAGTCCCGACCCCAACAATTTTTAATTTTTCTTCTAGCGCCAGGTACCACAATTCAATTTGAGAGGAGCCAGGTACAGCCCAGCCAGCACCTACGAGTACGGAGTACACAGCTTTCTCGGCCAGCACACACCCGACCCAGAATATAGGTACCCATAACGCTTCCAAAGCTGGGAAAGCCGAACAACCAGGAAAACTTCTCCCCACACTCGGGACGATCGAGGGGGGCTTAGGTACCGCCAAAGAAAATAACCAAGATTTTTTTTTTCTTTCCAAAGGACACGCCCCAGACAGCCCATAATACTAGCATCAGAGCCGGCTATACTCTATTCCATTTCCTCCCCTGATACCTCTCTCATCAGCCCGCCTCTCTCCTCCAACACTCCTCTTGCTGGGCTGCACCGTCAGACCTTTTCTCTCTCTCCTTGTTCAACTCCTAAACTCTCACTCCGGCCCTCCTCGCGGCCAATTGATCTTGCTTCTTTCCACCAGACAAGTTTCATCTCGGTTGCGTCTCGTCCCGTCCATCTCCTCCATTCGGTCGTCGTCGTCGTCGTCTTTTGCACTCCCGTCGCTCCATCACAGAAACTCAAGAGACGTAATCACCATGGCCGCCACCTCGGCTACCAGTCCTGTCGCCAACCCAGCGCTTCGACGCACCTTTACTGCCGCCGAATCGTCAGAGTCCTCAGCCGCCGTCTCCCCCGCCGACTCTCCCCGTCCTTCGGCCTCGTCCACCTCGCTCTCCTCGCTCTCCTCGGTCGATGTTGGCGACGCCAAGGCCAACTATGGCAAGCTCATCGACACGTACGGCAACGAATTCACCCCTCCCGACTACACCATCAAGGATATCCGTGATGCCATCCCCAAGCACTGCTTTGAACGTTCTGCCCTCAAAGGCTACGCTTACATCCTGCGGGACATGACGTACCTTGCCGTCACCTTTACCATCTTCCACAACTTTGTCACCCCCGAGTACGTCCCCAACACTCTGGCTCGAGGTGCTCTTTGGGCCGTCTATACCGTCCTCCAGGGTCTGTTCGCCACCGGCCTCTGGGTCATTGCCCACGAGTGCGGCCACGGCGCCTTTTCCGACTCTCGCCTCATCAACGACGTTACCGGCTGGTTCCTCCACTCTGCCCTCCTCGTCCCCTACTTTAGCTGGCAAATCTCCCACTCCAAGCACCATAAGGCCACTGGCAACATGGAGCGTGACATGGTCTTTGTCCCTCGCACCCGCGAGCAGCAGGCTTCTCGTCTCGGCCGCATGGCCCACGAGCTTGCCGAGCTCGCCGAGGATACTCCCGCCTTTACTCTCACCATGCTCATTGCCCAGCAGCTCATCGGATGGCCCAACTACCTCCTCACCAACGTCACTGGCCACAACTACCACGAGCGTCAGCGTGAGGGACGTGGCAAGGGTAAGAAGAATGGCTATAATGGCGGCGTCAACCACTTCGACCCCAGCAGCCCTCTCTATGAGGCCAAGGATGCCAAGCTCATTGTCCTCAGCGACATTGGTCTGATTCTCGCCGCCACCGCTCTCTACTACCTCTGCACCACCTTTGGCTTCTCCAACATGCTCGTCTGGTACTTTGTCCCCTATCTCTGGGTCAACCACTGGCTCGGTAAGTTTTTTCCCATTGTTGCCCTCTCCAACACACGTGCCAAAATTACTGACACGAGCCTGATTTTCCAGTCGCCATTACCTTCCTCCAGCACACCGACCCTACCCTGCCGCACTACACCGCCGAAGAGTGGAACTATGTTCGTGGCGCCGCTGCCACCATTGACCGTGAGATGGGCTTCATTGGCCGTCACCTCCTCCACGGCATCGTCGAGACTCACGTCCTGCACCACTACGTCAGCTCTATCCCCTTTTATAATGCCGACGAGGCTTCCGACGCCATTCGCCCCGTCATGGGCAAGCACTACCGCTCGGATGTCGAAGGTGGTTTCTTTGGCTTCATCGGAGCTCTCTACCGCAGTGCTCGCATGTGCCAATGGGTTGAGCCCAGCGCAGAGGCCGAGGGACAGGGCAAGCATATTCTGTTTTTCCGCAACAGAAACGGTCTTGGCACAAAGCCTGCTCGCATTCCTGCGCAGTAGCTTTGGCATTGTGTGTTGCATTTAGAAAAATCTAAAAGGAAGCTGGAGTTTTTGTCCTTCTTTTTTTAATGTCTGTTCGTTTGCATTAGAGTTGAATCTCTCTTTCGTGTCGTTTTGTCGGATTTTCATTTTCGCTAGTCGTTTATAAATTCGTGGATTCAGCCTCCCCGTCTGCTCTTGAGCTCGTCGCTTGGTCTGCTGTTTCCCCCCTCCAGGAATGCCCTTCTCATGCCAACAGGCCGCTGCGATAGGTTTGCAGAAGCAAGAAACGGACGAAAAGCGAGATATACTTTCATATCGTTCCAAGTTTTAGTAGCGTTTTGTAATAGATTAGACTGGCGTGGAATAATAGATTGATGATGAACGGTTTCTTTGAACCTTTCTGTGCTGTCGTGAAAAGAGTGTCTTGGAGAGGGTTGGCGTGTTTGGGTCCAGGCAGCCTTTTTAAAACACCCGGGACGATGGTGTTACCGGGTCGCCCGGCACATTTTTGGCCGCCAGGATCGAACGCCACATATCAGCACTTGCGATCGCCAGTGGTCGGTTCTCGTGGGAGAACATATGTTGTCAGACATTGTGAGAAAGACGACTCTTTCGCAACGGGCAATCTAACTTTGCTCACAGGCGGCTAATATATGGCATGATAAAAATGAGGCGTTCTGTCGATGGTTCGTCAATGTGGTACGTCGCGATGAAGGAAGGTCGAAGATCGTGACGCGGGGTATGTTGATGGCTGAGAAGCATGATGTAACAATTATGTATTGCGGTGCATTGCTACATTCCACCCTTTTCAGACATTTAGTCTCTTATGCTGAAGAATATATATTAAATTACCCCTGCTTAGTGTCTTGTGCTCTCTATATAGCCATCGTGGGTGGTCATCGGTCTTATAACTCTCTTTGCATCAACGTCAGCCCTCACTACCCTAGACCAACTTAAGTCGATTTTGCTACGCGGTATGCGTCGGTCTTTACCAAGTGCTGTGGTAGAAATACCCGTAGCCTTCTCTGCTTTGTGATTGTTTGCATGTAGGTTGTATAGCTGGCTTAGACCATCTAATCGGGCATTGCAACGAGACTTGGACGTCCTACAAAAAGGCCGTTCGGTCATCAGCCGCTTTACGATAGCGGAAAGGGTGAATAGACTGCCATGCCAGGTTGGTGGGCAGTGTGCCTTGGGCTAGAGTATTTACTGACATTGTCCACCGTTGTTACATATGTGTCATCGGGAAATAAATCACACAGCTATTCCAATACGTTGCTGTTTCTTCAACTACCCAAACTACATAGTAAGCAGTCAGGCCTACTTGTAGTTTCGGTCAATCACTATAAGTATGCATTGCGCCAAAACAAAAACCAAGCACTGAATAGGATCCGTTACCACTTTCCGGCGTTTGGCCAAAGTCTATACTTTATTACCATGTACAGCCTTCCAGCCCCCTCGACTCCAACTTCGACCATCCCCCTTCTCCCATTATGCTTGGCGAACGGTGCCACCTCCAGGTTCTGAACGATTGCTGCCTTGCGGTGGCTTGTGGCCATAACGAAAGCTCCCTCCACTTCCTCCGGACCAACGCTCCTGCTCTTGTCTAGGATGACTCGCTGTTGACATCCTCCATCATGAGTTTTTAATGGTATCATAACGATTTATGTCCATGTGACCCTTGTTTATTGGCGCGCCCGGTGGGTCAATTGGAGAGGAGCCGTGCCGAAAGAGGACCACTGAACAGACTATGTTCTAGCGTCTTATTAGCGTCCAGCCTGGCTGTATGATACTATGAGTGGGCGTACGCAGGTTGGGCGCTAGCTCGTGCAAGTTGGTGTGCTGATCGTGGCGTTCTATGCGACTGGGGTTAGCTATAGAGGGAAACGAAAAGCTGCCAGGTATACTGCATCTGCGCCCTTTTCTCATTAATAACAACCCTGACCAGCCATACAGATGATTGGAAATGCTGTTGCCTAGCAGAAGTGCCCACTGCCGCTGCCCCCAAGGTGCATCGCGAGGGTGCGCCACCCCATGTTCATGATGCATAAGCACCTTGTCGGCATGCTGGGGCACGGAGGGGCCTGTATCTTGCTCGTTCTTCCGGGGCGGTTTCTCCAGGTAGCGAGACAGACGTGGGCTCAACGGCGGCATCGTGTCATCATTATTTGCTAACCAGATGCTTTGTGTTGCATGTCAATGGCCGCTTCCGGCTGTCTCGGGTGCGCGAAACACTATTTGGGAAGCTTCTCAACCTTCCCGAAGCTCTTTTAGAAAGCAATTTGAGTGTGAGAGCTCTAACTTGGAGCTGTTCTGGCCGATCCCATCAGCTAACCCCGCACCACCTCATCATACGATTGGCTGGACATGCCACCCGTGTTATGTTGTGGTCGGTTGCAGCGGCCGACGTTTGTGTGTTAGTGGCCTGCTATTATTGGATGTCTCGTTGGAGACCGCTGTCTTGAGCCGTCTCTTTCTAAGTCAGTTTCATTCACAATAGCACACAGCACAATAACTTCTGCAACTGAAAAATAGAAAGTATGTACCATGGGTGAGACAGTGAGTGACTGATGAAGACAGGACGAGATGAATGCTAGGAAATTTAATAGGACAGTAAATCACACAAACGGGACGCATGCTACTTTTATAACGCGTCCGGGCCATGCATGTACGAGTACATACAATAAACCGCAGGTGGCAGGTTGGGGCCAGGGCTGAGGGTCTGCAGCCGCTATCCTGGCCCGGTCACACCTCCAGCCGTTTGCTGCGACACCGGGCCTTTTCTTTTTTAAAAGTATAGCTCGAGACGTCTATGACCTGCGAGTTAGCGTTTGTTCAACAAGCACCCCGTTACTGGAGCGCATACGACCAGCCCCTCTCGCCGGTCTTTCTCTATAAGTACACGAGGCTTCCACACCCTCCTCCGTAGCTTTGTTCTGCTGCTTTTATTTATTTATTTATTTCGCTTTTCAGATTCAGTGACACTTCCAATTCATTGAAGCACGGCTCAATTGATCTTTTTTGGACTACACCATGGACAGTGAGAAAAAGGTTGCCCTCGAAGAGGACGAGCGCATGTAAGTTCAACGTGGCGATCTATACACTTGCCACTATTGGTGAAATCATTGTGGAAGCACAGACTAAGTAATGTACAGTGACAGCACAGAGAAGAATGTTGCGCCCACAGGTACTGCAAAGAAGCTCGCCGAGCTCACAGAAAACTTGGAAGGCGAAATCAAGAACCCTCTCAAAGGTATTCCTCGCGACGAATTGCTTGACCGTGTTACTGTCTTCCAAGAGAAGCACGGCCTTCCGGCCGACATATTGCCACTCTTGAAAAAGGGTTCCCTGGTTGCACAGAACCCTGCAGGCTTCGAAGAGCTCGAGGACTTGGACGAGGACGAAAAGGAATCCATCCGCCGTGAAGTGACACACCGCTGGCACCATCCAAAGCCGCTGTACTACACAATCATTCTCAATTCTATCGCAGCTGCTATCCAGGGATGGGACCAGGTAGGCAACTGCTATTTACTATGCGGAGTGTTTTAACTAACGCCTATTCATCTATAGACTGGCTCCAATGGCGCGAATTTGAGCTTCCCGATGGCATTTGGCATTCCTGACTTCCCGCCAGAGTGTGGCCCCGTCGCTCTTCAGGGCGAATGTGCCACGAACGGTTGGATTGTAGGATTTGTCAATGCCATGCCCTACATAACTATTTGCCTCTTGTAAGTTGCTCGCTGTTTTAGCCTCGGCCAGCTTCGTCACTTACAATCAATAGTGCTGGTTGGATTTCTGACCCCTTGAATGAATGGATGGGCCGCCGCGGCGTCATTTTTGTCGCCGCAATCTTCTCTCTTCTGGCACCTTTTGGTATGGCTGTATCACAGACTTGGGGACAACTTGCGGCCAGCAGGTAAGTGTACTCTCTCATGAGCTGATGCTGCAAATAAGGCTACTGACATCAGTCACTCTTTCTTGTAGAATGCTTCTTGGCATCGGCATGGGCTTGAAGGAGGTTACTGTGCCTGTATTTTCTGCCGAGAATGCTCCCACAATCATCCGTGGCGGCCTCGTCATGACGTGGCAGCTTTGGACGGCCTTTGGTGAGCTATCTGCCTGGGACAATTCGTCAAAGCTCATAAAGCTAACAGATTTAGGTATCTTTCTCGGCACGTGCGCCAATCTTGCTGTCGGCAAAACTGGAGATATATCGTGGCGGCTTCAACTCGGATCTGCTTTTATTCCTGCCGTACCGCTTGTGATTGGCATCTATTTCTGCCCGGAGAGCCCTAGATGGTTTCTCAAGAAAGGCCGATACAACGACGCGTGGAAGTCTCTTCTAAAATTGCGAAACACCCCTCTTCAAGCGGCTCGAGATCTATACTATATTGATTGTCTTCTGGAACAGGAACACCATATGGTCGAAGAGGCCGGTCTGAAAGTAACGAGCAGTGTATTCACCCGCTTCGTTGAGCTTTTTACCATTGCCCGCGTTAGGCGAGCGACTTGGGCGTCTGGTATTGTCATGATTGCACAACAAATGTGCGGCAGTAAGTCTACTACAGAGCGACTCGTTTTATTTCTGATATCACGCTAAATGATGCCCTAGTCAACATCATTGCTTTTTACAGTAGCACCATTTTTAAGCAGAGCGGCATCAACGACTATACTGCCCTTTGGGCTAGTTTCGGCTTTGGTCTCGTCAACTTCTTGTTCGCCTGGCCTGCTGTCTGGACAATCGATACATTTGGTCGGCGCGCTCTGCTCATTTTTACCTTCCCTAATATGTTCTGGACTCTGCTGGGTAGGACCACTGATATCAGCTTCACAGAGGGTTTTACTAACTGCGGTATAGTGGCGGGAATGTGCTATCTTATTGAAGATGTAACTGCTCGTATCGCCGCTGTCGCAACGTTTGTGTACTTGTTCTGTGCATTCTATTCGCCAGGTAAGCTTTTGGCGCTTTTTTTGTGCCATTTGTCTTCTGTCCGCTAATACGTCGCTGCAGGCGAGGGGCCCGTCCCGTTCATGTACTCAGCCGAAGTCTTCCCACTCTCTCACAGAGAAGTCGGCATGTCCTGGGCTGTTGCAACTAACAATTTCTGGGCTGCGGTACTGTCCCTGACTTTCCCTAGTATGCTGCAAGCCATGAAACCAGCTGGCGCGTTTGGATTTTATTCTGGACTCAATCTTGTCGCCTTGGCCCTTATCTATTGTTTTGTGCCAGAGACAAAACAGAAGAGTCTGGAAGAATTGGATTATGTGTTTAGTGTGCCGACAAAGACGCACGCAAAGTACCAACTCGGCACTGTTCTGCCTTGGTGGTGCCGCAGATACCTCTTTGGTAAAAAGGATGAGGTCTGTCCCGAGCTTTATCACGTTGATAACAAGTATCCAAAGCCAAATGAGGGCAAAGCCTGAATGGCGTACACGTCTTGCTGCGGCTTGAATGGGTTGCTGTATTCGCGCAATCTCAAGTCTTTCCGATCTAGATGATTTCAAAGTAATTATACAATCGTTTATAGTTCTATTGTTGAGGCTTCTATCTAGTTGAATCATGAGATCAATTAATCTATATCAGAAACTGAGAGTCTTCCCATCTATACTTTCCGTAACTGCGCCGAAACCACCTATCACTTCCCACGGACAAGAGTTCTCATGCCTTTGTTTTCGCGGATTTTGCCTTTTTCTCCTCATATGCCTTGCGGCCTTCTTCTTGTAACTTTTTGTCATCAGGTCTGGACAGTTCGACTTGCGGCATGAGCACAAACGCAAGAACAAACGCCAAAGCTGCCAGCGACGCGCCAACGATAAAAATGATGCGGAACCCTTTTCGGTATGCGGGCATCAGAATTCCCTTAATCCTCGCCGCCTCTTCTTCCGATACGCTGCTCAGGTACGATTGCGGGTTGCCAAGGAGCGTTTTTGCGACGCTCGCGTCAAGATCTAGTGATGCAATGGCTCCAGCTAGGACATTGTTGCTAGTTGCTCGTTAGCTTTGGAAGTAGGCTACTGGGACTAAGATATTCACATGATTGTGCCACACACGGCAAGACCCAGGGTTGAGCCAACGTTTCGAACGAAGCTAAATTGCGACATTAGAGGTGTGTATTATTGTACACTTTGCGGCCACTTACTTTCGGAAGGACGTAACGACCGCCATGTCTCGGCGTGCAACGCCAGCTTGCGTCGCAATCAACGCCCTATATGATCTCATTAACAGAAGTCGCCGTATCTGCTGCAGAAAAGGAGACTTACGGCTGTAGTGTATTTCCGACACCTATACCGATGAGAACTGCGTAGCCAATTTGCTTATCCACGCCCGTGGTTTCATCCAGAGTCGACATTAAACCCAAGCCGATTGCCCAGCATAACCAACCAAAGAGAATACATTCGCGGTATCGCCCAATCCAGTGGACTATTAGACCAGAAAGAGTGCTGCTGAGAGTCTGGAGTAACGTAATGGGCAGCAGCATAGCACCAGATTTGGTCGCGGAGTAACCATAAACCAGCTGATAAAATGTCGGCACGTAGTATACCTGCATGACAAAGTTCCAGCCATTGATAGCCATTGTGAGACAAGCGCCATTGACAATTTTAGACTTGAAAATGTGCACTGAGACTGGTTAGTGACCAACCGTACAGACGGTTTGCCTCTCATATCGAGGTGACTTACACGGAACCAGTGGATATTGTGGCCCCTTCCACTGCCAGAGGACAAAGCCAATGCAGATTGCGCCGCCGACCACGAGAGACACAATTACGGCCGCCGAGTTCCAAGGGTAATCACTGCCTCCCCAAGTCAGACCCAGTATTATCGCAATCATGCCGGCAAAGGAAAGGAGAATGCCGACGACATCGACGGCTTTGAGCTTTCTATCTTGTTGTCAGCGAGTCTGAAGTAGTAGTACGGTCGGTAAGCGAGGGCTCACTTACAGTTTCCAGTCTCCTTGCACCTTTTTGAGTGGCATGAAAAAAATGACAGCAGCCGTGGTTAGGAGTGTAAGTGGCAGATTTAGGCGAAAGATCCATCGCCACGACTCTTTTGACTTGCCAGCCAACGCGCCACCAATGACTGGGCCGATGCCGTTCGCCACGGCAACCACAGCTCCCTTCAATTGAAGAAAAAAAAAAAAGACCGTTAGTGAATAAACGAATAGGAAAAAGACGAGTGATGAATACTTACAAGAATTCCCTGGTATTTGCCACGCTCCCGTAGGGGCACCACGTCGCTGACAATGAGCTGGGCCACAGTCATCAACCCTCCACCGCCGATACCAGTAAAGGCACGAAAAATTGTAAGTTGAATGACCGATTGAGACAGAGACGAGGCCAGCGAGCCGAAAAAAAAAATCGCGAGGCCAGTGAGTAGAATCACTTTGCGCGACCAAATGTCAGAGAGTCTGCCGTAGACGAGCTGGCCGATGGTGGAAGTGCTGGTACTTGTTAGGTGATATTCTTCAGGTCGCGGTCGATGACGTTTTAGCTTACATGAAGTAACCGCTGGCAATCCATGACACCTGATCTGTTGATCCGAGGGAGCTACCAATGATGTACAAACTGGCGGCCAATGTGGTCTGGTCCATCAATGCGAGCAGGTCGACGCTGGAGCAGGCCAGGAAGATCTGGGATTTTGTGAGTATATTGGGTTTGGCATACTTTGAGTGTGTCTGTCGCGAACCGTGATGATCGTGCTTTTCGGCACATAGTTGGTCTGTTCATTGAATTGATGAGCCTTTCCTGTATCAGAGTCACTGCTGCCGCTTTGGTCGCTTGCAGTCACCGCGACTTTTGCCTCTGCATCGGAGGCGATGGCAAGCTCTTGGCCCGCCATGGGAGACATTGGTGACTGTAGAAGGCTTGGGTCCTTGAACAAATTGCTGGACATCCAGAGGTCTGATATTTGAAGTCTGAGGACGCGTTGAGCGACTGTAAAAGCTCAACGTCTCTGTTTGACCATGCGGCGAAGGAAAAAGGGGAGTTTCTGATCGGCTGTCCTGCTCGACGATGACGGAACCGTATTCGAGACCGTTCCTCCACCTAGACTAGAAAAGGAAAATTACGCGACACGAGACAGGTACCGGGAGATTGGGCAGAATAGAAAAAATTTACTGCAAACATCAATGTGCACCTCTATGGTACAAGGGGCCACTCTGTGCTCTGATCCATACGGCATATGCTAGTATGTACGAGTACACAACCGAGAATCAAAGTGGGCTGTTGACCGTGTCGGGGCTCAATGACCTCCTAGAAATAATTCGCCGGGATGAGTGGGAGAAGCCACTGCCGCTAGTCCAGGCCCGATGCGATCCCGCAGCTCTATTTGAGCAAGATTGAGCAAGGAACTGCCGCAAGCTCTCACTGGTTGAAACCCCAAAGCGAGCTTATTTCCAACTGCCGCCCCACGCACCCGCCGATCAAGAGTAACATGTGGACCGAAGAGCTGGGAGGCCATCAAGGTAACGTAGCTTAACCATTGGCGCCAGGTTCGCGAATACACGGCTGAGTCTTGAAGAGAATGTGTTTGTTGCCATGTAACCCTGATGGACAACTAATTACACAATCTTCCAATTTTCGTTACTAAAACTGGTCCTTCTTCACCTTGTGAGCTGCTGAGATCTCGCTTGCTTTAGTAGAACCTGAGTTCGGCACTTTGCTGATATGCCGGGACTAGAGTGGAATGTGTTGTGCCTGACAGCGGCACAAACCTTTATTTTTTGTTAAAACTCACCCTAGCTAGGCGAGTTATAGCCCTAAGCTCTTATTTATCCAGTGTATCCGCAGGATTCGTGTCAAGTTTACCGTCCGAGAAAGGCAAGCCCTTCCTTTCCAAACGTGCGGCAGAAGCAGCCCTGATGGTGTGCATATCTGCGGGTCAGAGGCCATTTATGAGCCGCAGCCTCTTATAAATACCAAGGTAGTAGTGCATATGGTTTTTCGTTTCAGACTGTAAAAAGTAAAGTTGCGTGTACCTCCCCGGCCCTTACTTTTAAAAGAGGTGTACCAGCAGAGTTCAGTTTAAGCATAACCGCCGTCGAGCTACTCGGCTACCGACATTTAGCTTGGCCACTAAAATGTCTCAACAGGCAAACTTAAACGTTTACAGAGGCTGCAACGCTATTCGTGACTATTATGATCCGGATACTGCGCCGCCATTGCCTTTAGTTGAGGTGCCTGACCACCTCAATCCATACCGCAAGGATGGCGTTCGCATATACGCCAAGATGATGTCGATGCACCCAGCAAATAATGTTAAATGCATGCCAGGTAGGGCAACTCATCCAACCACGTGAATCAGGTTCTTTACTAACGCAAAAGCACAGCGCTGAATTTGCTCGAAAAAGCCATCGTCCCCGGCACTACCAAGACCGTTGTCGAGTACAGTTCCGGCTCTACAGTCATGTCCATGTCTCTGGTCGGCCGAGCGATTCACGGACTTGAAGATACGAGAGCCTTTCTCAGCAACAAGACGAGTCTTGCGAAAATCCGCTTGATGCAACTGTTTGGTATTAACATGTAAGTAGAATCGCTTTCTTTGTAGTTTGACCATCTACTTATCAGCAATCTCAGCACGTTATTCGGTGGGCCATCTCAGCCAGAACCTCTCGACGAACGAGGTGGCATTAGAGCTGCGCAAAGGCTGGGCACCGAATCCCCCGACGCCGTCAACCCGAATCAATATGAGAATGACAATGTATGTTGAGATGTTCTGCTCCCGCATGGCTTTTGTTTTATTCCACCTCCCTTTTGACGTGGCTGACGGGCTTTGGGCTTTAGAACTGGAAGGCACATGTTCGCTGGACTGGGCCACAAATCTACAAGCAGTTGCCAGAGATTAACATCATCTGTGCTGGTATGGGTACATCCGGTAATTATATTCCCCGGTCAACAACCGTTTCCTCAATATAAATTTCTCTGACGCGACAAAGGGACCATGACTGGCTTGGGGACTTATTTTAAGGGTGCCAAGCCATCTGTCTTCCGTCTAGGGTGAGTTGTGATTGAGGATATCCCTGGATGCACTAGACTAGCCATAGCTAACTTCGCTCCTAGAGTATGCACTGCTGCTGGCGACCGAGTTCCGGGGCCTCGTTCTTATGCTCTGCTAGGCCCTGTAAATTTCCCTTGGAAAACGTCAGTGGATCATGTCGAAGAAGTCGGCTCCTACGAATCCTATACCCTTTCCTTGGAGCTCTGCCGTCATGGCCTAGTCTGTGGTCCCTCATCCGGATTCAACTTGCAGGGTCTCTACCAGTTTATCGAAAAGCAAAAGGCGCAAGGCACGCTGAGCAGCCTCGCAGGGCCCGACGGCGAGATTCACTCCGTTTTTCTGTGCTGCGACTTACCTTACCAATATGTCAATGAATATTTTGATAAGCTTGATGAATCTTGTTTCCCTCGTATCAAAAATGAGGTATGCTCATCAAGAATTTCGGGTTGTTCTGTTGGCTAACTTTGCACAGGACCTTCTAAAAGTCGACCTATATCGTTATGACGAAAAATGGGAAAAAGAAGGTTCTCAAGTCCTCCGTGACTACTTTCACATTGACGAAAGTGAGATGAATGAGCTATTCCACCGAGCGAGACGAAATTCGTCTTGTGAGCTCCCTGCGTTGAGCACTGCAATTCGCCCCAAGGATGATGCGGCTATTATTGATCTTCGTCAGGCCAGTGACTTCAATGAAAGCAAGCTTCCTGGCTCCGTAAGCCTGCCAATCGCACAGGCGGGCGCAAAGAGTCCATTTTTTGATCCATCACTGCTTAGTGACACTTGGACAAGACTTGAAAATGAGTTTGCCAGCCCCGGGAACACGCTGCGCGAAGCCATCTCCGGTAAGCGCATTCTAGTCGTTTGCTACGATGGAGACAGCGCAAGAGTGGCAGCCAGTGTCATGCGTGCCAAGGGCTACGAGGTTGATAGCCTACGCGGCGGCCTTGATGGTCTTGCCTCCATGATCTCATCGCCAAAGCTTCCTGAGAATGACGCGTCTCAGCTACCAGCACCGTCTTGGCTACAGCTCTGCGAAGTGCAGCACCCTTCATCTCATCCTGCTGGAGAGACGGCAGCGCCCGCCAATGCCAAGTTACTGCACTCACAACAACCGACTGTGAGGGCATAAGTCCGAGACAAGACGTCTGCGGGAGTAGCACAACGGCGATATCACTACGTCATTACTAAAGTCTGCTGATCAGGGCTGCGCAAGCGAGGGAAGGAACAGACCCAGAAAGGATTGCATCGGCAGATTATTACCCATTTTGGAAAAATAGCTTGCTTGCGATAATCACAAATTTGTCACGAACCGCTATGTTAAAAGCTTACAATAAAAATAGAGATAGAGATAGAGAGTGGTAAGAATACTCAAGTGTGCTGCACACAATCTATAATGCCCGTTTGCTCCAATCGGGAAACCTTGGGCCCCGTGCAACGTGACACTTGCTTACATTTGGTTGGCAATAGTGGCCTCGCTTAAGAAGTAACGGTGACGAAGCTATTTTTCAGCAGCTGCAGAAGCAAAATTTTCCAGATTGCTTCAACGGAGTTTTCGCCACTTTCTAATTGTGCTGACAATACGTCTGTACACTAATGAATGAGCCAATGAATTGGCTACGACTATGACTTGCTGGTGGCCCTAAAATGTGACCGCGGCATCAGCACTAAGGCTTGTCCAATTATATTGGCCGTGTACCTGGCCGAGGCTCCGTCTCAAATATTAAACTTCAATAGCTTCCCAGTTTGGTATCATACATATTTTTGCTTGAATGGTCTGGAATCGTCAACAGTACCCACTGGTCACAGCACTACTGCAGGAACGCCACAGCCAAGCCGCTTCCACGCCTTCCACTATAGCCCATTCTGTATGTTCAGACAGTACGAGTAGTTTAAACAAAGCTATTATGCACAATAGACAACTTAAGGCCTGATGTAAGACCGAAATGGCCGAGAACCGAACGGCCGCGAACTAAATGTCGCCGAACCGCACCTTCATAGGCGACCGAGTTCAGCATCTGACGCTTACATTTCTGACACTGTAGCGTTAGTTCTTTTACCCAAGAAATCCCACAAAGTGTTATTGTACCACGAATAAGCACATAATAAACAATTTTCTATAAGAGCTCCCATCCATCCGTGCCATGTCCTGTGTACAAGTGTCAACATCCAATTCCAACACTCCTTTATTCCACAGCCGGGCCTCCCGCTAGCCTCTCATTTCACATCAAAAATTTCATTCTCAAGTAGAACATCATGTATTCTACTGCAGCGTTTTCTCTGGCCCTATCGGCCCTTTTCAGTCCCGCTTTCGGAGCGCCCACTACTGCCAAACTTGATGTGTAAGGCCAGCACGTATTATTTCACGTTTGCCTTACGCTAACAGTCGTATAAGAAACCCAACTGTTCACTCCATTGCGAAGCGGGGCTTCAGCTGTGACAATCTTGTTACAGGTCTCCGGAGAGATGATTGTGAACATATGTCCAACATTGGCATGGCGGGTCAGGGCTTTAATGACCTCAGCTCTAACGGCAAGATCTGGCTCGGCAACCAAGGCCCAAACACTTTCACCTTCACCAACGATGCCACTTATCCCTCACCCGTTCCAGTCACCATAATTGTTTGGTACAACGCTCCCTATGACTATGAATCGAGTTTCATGAACGTTCGTCGCCCTCTGATCTCCTACTCGCTACCCAACATCGGCGACAAAGTCACAATTTCGCTCGAAAATGGTGTGAGTGGCGGATGGGCCGCTTTGAACAACCATGCTACCCATTTGAGCAGATATGGCCAGATCTATAACACATGGGGCGAGTTTACCACGGGCGACTATGCTACGGCTGACGTATCTCGCGAAGTCAACATGAGCGGCAACGTCATGAGCCTGCGAGTGTCTGGGGGTTGCCGGTCGGACATGAATACTTGTGTCTTCAAATGCAAGCAGGGTAATGAGTGCGGCGAGCCATACACGTATGACCTTGTCAATTGCGAGCCCGGTAGCCAAAATGGTGCTAGTTATGGCATTTATGACGGCAATCCTTCTGGAGGATGCCAAGGCTGGAGCAACGGCGGCCACATTGACGTTTCGTTGGGAAGATATTAAAAGTCGGAAAAGCTGATGAGCACCCGTTTCGAGCATTTCTTTCTCATATTTCTTCCAGTATTCACTACTTGCTATGTAAATAGTCCGTTAATTTTTATCTTCTTTCATGGTATCTTTAAGTTATGGTAGTATTGCGGTTCTTTGAGCCAGCGCATCTAAGAATGAACGAAACAATGAAAACATCGAACATCATCTCATATGCAGTAAAACAAGGGACATCTATTCGTCGCTTTTCACCACGCGAAAAGCTTCTGCAATCGTAGCAAACTGTTGTTCTGTGGTGAACTCCATTTCAGTGCCATGACACTTCAAATTTTTGAAATCGTCCCCTGCCACCCACAGGTACCTTTGATGCTCGTTTGGGTTCAGCACAATCCTTTGGGCATTTCCTACATCCACAATAAAAGAATACTTCATAACTCGTATCCCACCTGGTGTAACAAATGCCGCTCCATTCAAAGATGAAACGGGCTTTGGAGCACCACCTAGGCCAACTTGCCGCCCGATGCATGCCAGTTCTAGGCCAGTCTCTTCCCATACCTCCCGCGCGAGGCCGTGAAGTATTGTCTCGTCCTCAAGATCGCAGGCGCCACCTGGGATCTCCCATTTCGCAGGGAAAAATTCACTATCAGAGCGCTGGATAAGGAGCAACTCCAATGCATCTTCTTTCAATGGTGCGGCTCGAAAAATTAGAGCACCTACAGCGATTGCATCAAACCCCGGATTCAACAATCGATACGCCTTCACGGAGACGTTGAATCCGCCGAGTGATGGGTGGGTGCTGAACTTAGCTGCCGGTGCCTTTGGTCCATTTGGGTCGCGAGGATCGGGCTCGGAGGACATCTCATTGGCTTTTGTTAGTTGTCCTTTTATCCTTCTCCTCGTTCAACCTTTTGACTTCTCGGTTGGCGCCGTGAGGTCGTCGTCACCCATCTTTTATCTGACGGCGATTCTTTGAAACAAAATGCTGTCCAATCGTTTGCAACGACTGAGGGGAAATTGCTTCTTCAGCCGCACGCGTGGCCCGTACCACCCCTCACTATGCTGAAGGCATTTATTGCCTTGCCGAATTTATGATTTTTGGAGAAAACCGGGATATAGTCATTCAGATTTATTCGTTTCATTGGAGAAGAGAAGCACCGTTGGTAGACCCTCTATACCATTTCTCTCTATTTCTTTAATGTCTATTTACTTCGTATATAATACATTAGACAGCAACATACTACTGCTGTATTTTAAAGCCACCTTGTCCTGTAGTGAAGAATCCCGTCGGATCGTAAGCCTCTTTGGCCGCTTGCAACCTCTGGAAATTTTCGAGCCCATAGCTTTCAAAGACTGGCTGTCCCTCCATTGCATCATTCATAAATATCGGATTATAGCTATATAGCGTGGTCAGTACAGCGAAAGAATGAGGCCCGAGCGAGAGCACAACCCATGCTTAAAGGTACCTACCTGACGTAGTCCAAATCACCGCTTTTATAGTTTGTCGGATATATTCCAGCATACTTTCTCGCATGCAAGTCATGCGCTGCGACCACAAGGTCCTTGAGGAATTCAACACAGTGTGAATCACATAGTGGGCTTGCCCAGGAGAGATCGTATTCTATCCACACTCGGTCGCCGTGTTCAGCAGCCATCCCCAGGGCATTTCCGCCCCCAGTATTCAGTGATGCTTGAACGATGTCATGAGACATGGGTTGAACGGCAAACGAGAATGATTTGAAATCCAGAAGATCAAGAACCCCTGCCTTTATTGAAGCTTCTTGCACGAGTTCGAAATGCTCGTTGAGGAAGTTGGTCATGTTCTCCCCCGGCATACTCGGAAAGCTATTTACCGCAATGTTAAAGCGTAGGCCTTTGTAATTTCCGGCTAGTAATTCGCGGGTAAGGCTCTCAAACGACCGTGTTTTTGTATTGTCGGAGATTGTGCTGATGGCATCGAAATCATCGAATACACCAGGCGGAGGCTTGGCGCCGTCATAGAAAAGGACAACTATAATGGCTGGCACGTTGATAGCAGCCAAACTGACAAAATTGAAGGTCGGAATAATTGCGGCTTTAGGATCTTTATTTCCTGACGTGAAACGAGCGACGGCGGAAAGTACATGAGAGTGCTGGATGCCAAAGTACGTTCGCACACCACCCCAGACCTGGCCGCCAGTACCGCTATCATAGGTCTGCAATGTAATCTTGGTAACAATGGCGAACTGATTACCACCTCCGCGGAGTGCAAAATAGAGTTCTGGATGGGATGTTGCGTTGGCGTTCGTAATTGTGCCATTGGCCAAAACGCACTCAAAGTTGATGACATTGTCGCAGGTAAATCCCTATAAGTCAAACGTTAATGACTCGGGCCCCCAGTAGTGGGTGTCTCCCCCTTTCTCTTTTTGAAAAGAGCCGTAACTTACATGCTGAGCAGAGAGATAGGAAAATCCACCTCCAAGCGTAAGGCCGGTTACCCCGACATCTCCAAAACGCCCACCGACGACAGTCTTGCCCAAGGGCTCGAGTGTACGATAGACATCCTCCCATTTGCAACCAGAGCCAATTTCAACAGATTTTCCATCCGCTGCGGGTATCACATACTGAGAGTTGGGGCGGAACGCAATCAAGATGCCCTTGTCCACGCTTGAAAACCCAAAGTTTCCATTGTGACCACCGGACTTGAGGGCGAACTTGACAGTCCGGTACTCGTTTAGCGACGCAACAGCAAGCGACGTCTCTTCAGCATTGGACGGAAAAAATGCGCATGAAGGGCGGTTCAAGCTATTCTCAGCATTCCAATAATCGAAATGTGCCTCCTTGTAGAGCTTGACGTTGGAAATCGTCGTCAATCCACGGGGGCCTAGAGGATCCCACACAAGCTTATCCGAGAACTCCGCATAGAGTTGCTGGCAGACTGCCTCCACGTCGCTAGACAAAGCGCTGACATAGTGCGCCAAGAGGAATGTGAGGAGCAGGCTGGCGAGAGAAACCATCGCTTGCTTTGGCTAGCGCGAAGCTACATGAAGGGACAAAGTCAGCCAGTGACCTTCGAATTAGTTGCGAAGCTAATGGTCCCAACAGTTAGGTACTGTAAACAACCTCGTCCGACGAGTACAATTAGCCATTGTCGCAAAGGAATACCGCGACTCCACATCGGGTGGAAAATACCTGAGAGCCACTAGTCGAGATGATCTGCGCAATGTCCGATAAACTGTCCTGTACGACAGTAATTAGACCACAGGCTTGGGAGGCCACTACCGAGTACGAGCACTCACACTGAACACACTGGCCGCTTACCAAAAGCCACAGCAAGCCACGGACCCTACGACGGTGGGTAGGTGTGCCGGACGCATTGCCGTAACTGGACAGAAATGTAATAATGTGTCCTGATGCCCCGGTAATTATTCAGCGCCTCAGCCGCTGATAGGGGCCAAGCTCAGCGTAACCCCACACTGTCAGCAAGCTGAACGCAATGACAGAGCCCCGTCGCACATACCGATAGGACCGCCAACAATTGCGCAGGATAGGTCATTGAGCGCTATTTGCGACCGCTGAGCTGTCCCTTAAGCGTAGGGGGAGCGGCCATAAATCCAAAATGTCTCGTGGCCATTCTAGAAATCGACAGAGTACAAGTATAAAAACGCAACATGTCTATTCCGACTTTCTTTCTGTCGGAATCGCGTTTCCACTAGGCTAGGTTTCTCCGGGACCACCTGCACGGGTTTCGCCAGACCTGGGTATTCGTCTAGACGATAAATGAAACTGCGGTTCCTCCCGCCCTTCTGGTCCATATTCGTAATAATAATGCAGTCTCCCCTAGGATAGCCGGCTCTACTCATAATCTAGTATCTCGCTACGTTATATGCGAGGCATGTTTTAGGTCCTCGGTTCGATTCCCCCTATCTTCTGCTATAAACTCACAGTCTATCGTGCAAGTAGTTAAGAGACTAAACCTGGCATTATACAGCAGCACCGTGCTACAATATCTCCGTTTAGGGTGATGTATCAAAATAGAGGAAAACAGCCTTCCAATGAAATTAAAGAACAAGAAAAAAAAGACAATATGAGAGGGGATTCAAATACTCTATGCATTGTGAATTGCTTTCAGCGTAGCAAATTACCTCGTAGCTCCCATTTAAAAGCCACAATAGGATCCGCAAAGTTGTTACACACAGAGTGAATAAAAGCGGCCGGATCTCGTGCAGTATAATTAAACCATCTTAATTATCGTAGATTTGCTAGGCTCTAGGATCGCCATAGGCTAACATCTATGTCAACCAACCACGAATAATATGGCACCTGGCTGCGCAAGGCTGTCGGTAAGATCCTAGATTTGAACTGCCATAGGGAGATAGTCATTGGCACTGACAGCTTCTTTCTCACTGCATTTTATTACTTTATCATCTAATTATTTTTCGGAATGATTCCCGAGATGGCAGAGCCTGAGCATCTATGCGCGGCCCTCGGGCCAGTATGTTCCAAACCTAGCATTGTTGGAGGAAATAACAGGACTACCATGGTCGTCGTCCACGTAGACATACTCTGCTCCAACCTTCTCCAAATCCCAGTCGCGCGGGATAGTATTGATTCGGGCATTCTCCCCTTCGGTCGCCTTGATGACCCACTGTCCATCATTCTTCATGTCGTAAGCTCCATATGGGGCACCATCAAGAATCCACTGCGTAAAGCCTTTCCACTTATCGATGCCATCCAGAGACCATGTCAGAACAGCTCCATCACAACCGCGAATCAAGGACACGTCAGCCCACCCAACGTTGTACTTATCCCAGCTGACTTCAAACCATGAGCCGAGGGGCTGGGCTTGGCCGTTGAGCATGTATTGGTCAACGCCTCGCTGGATGCGACCTTCAAACCTCTCTGGGAATGATACGAACTGAGTCGCGTTGGCCTCGATCCAAATGTACTTCCACGGAACCTGGTCACAGCTATTGTGGTAGACGTAGAATCCACGCCAGTCCTTTCCGGCATTCGTGATGGTGATTCCTCGGCCGCCGTCGTCATGATCGCCCCATGTTAGAATAGGCTGAGTGCTGCATGTCCAAGGAGGGGGTGCATCGCTTGCCGCGGAGGCTTCATTTGCCGTATGAGCTTTCATCTGGCCCCCGCTTTCCTTGCTTGTAGCATTTTCTCTCTTTAGGCCACCGACTTTATAGCTCTCAAAGCTGCTTTGGGGGACGGCCATGATGGCCTCAATATCAGGCATGGGCTGGCTGTTGGTCGCATCACGCCTGGCTGGTGCCGCCCCCGGCAGACCCAAGGCGGCGCCAAAAAACAGGGTAGCTGAATAGAATTTCATCGTAAAGCTGAAGAGTAGTTCCTTTAGTGTTTTGGATTCCACAAACTCTCAATGCTTGCGCAACTAGAAGACTAGATGGGGCGACGGCCTGGTTTATATAGTGTCGTATTCCAGTGAAATCCTCTTCAATGTGGCGACTGCTCCGCGTTCCCTGTCAGCATATGCTGATATTGCTACATGTTTCCGTGTTATCCGGTATCAAGCAATGCGTTTCGGTAATATCGTCGTATTACCGGCTTGTCGGATGCGGATTCTTCCTCTTGCTTATCGCCATTCGGTACTACTCTCGGCTGCTCTACTAACATCAGCTTACTCTCCAAGGTTCGCGACGGTAAATTCATTCTAAGTTCATCTTTCATTTTATTAAGAAGTCAATACTAGATGCGCCCCAAGGGGCGACAAAGCCGGTTTGGCTGGAGGATGCGGCTTACGCCGAGCCAAAGGCCCCATCTCGCCTACCAACCATCAAAGGGTAAAATGTTCTTATGTGGTTAGTCCCACGCTTCTACGCTTATATTCGGACCGTGTAATATTTTGATAGCCGCCGACTGTGTTCAATTGGGGCTGAGTAAGATTTGGAGTCGGAGTAGCCGTCAGCACTGCAGACATTAGTGCCTCCACTGCTGATACCAATCTCACAAAGCCGGTGGAAAACTTTGCCTGGTAAGAAGTTTCTAGACGTAAAACAATGCCGATATTGGCGGTCCTGATCTCTCGAACCGCCCACGTGGAGTAAGTGTACTGTCGATTTAGGAGAATAAAAGACGTAAACGCGCCACCCGGTACTACGGAAGGGTATTAGAAAACGTCTAATTCCCCAGTTTTGGTCATTAATATCCAGTGACTCTTTAGTACATCATGTATACATTGTAGAATACAGCGAGACATTGTCATGTGATCGCTTAACAAAACAAAGAAAAAAAAAGCTAAGGTGAGAGCGGTCACTCAGTCACTAGATATAGATTCATGGCGGTATTTGGTCCCTTGGATACCGAAACTTATGCCTGCGCTTGTATATAGGCAGAATTGGTCACGAAAATCGCGAACTGCTTGGCAGGATATCGATATTCCAGGCTTGGCAATTCACAAGATCAGCATTTGCGCCCGGGACCCACAAAGCAATCGTGCACCATGGCGGTCGCCTGTTGTTTGTTTACCATTCGGAGGACTCTCAGCCTTGTGAGACAAGTCGCTGTGGGTTGCGATCTCACCGTTAACTTGGGATATATTCTCCGACGGGCGCTACACCTAAATGTTTGATTTCTTTATCTGTGGCTTCTGCATGCTCTAGCTCCACGGATCAGCTGTCACGATATGTGTGCCAGATCATGTTCTCGGGTGTGATGTTTTAGGGAAGTAGACCAAGTGGCCTGTCGTCCGATCGAAGACTGTGCAGCGATATATCCACAAAACTATTTATTTACTTTGTCAATACTGAGGTTAGCTGTACTCCAAGCTCTGGCTAAGCCAGGTAGACAGTCCGTGTATGGTTTATTAACTGACAAAAAGCCTTAATGCAGCACTTACCTCAGTTAATGGGGGCAGGAACGGATGGGTTTCTTCCAGTTTGAGCTACGTTTATTATCATTCTAGCGTATAGTTTAGCCATATAATATATCTTTACCTCTCAGTATATTGAGAAAAAAAAAAAAACCCTTGTCCTGCCTGGTTTGGTTGGCATGCGTGTGCTGTTGTGACAGTGATGTGAGCACTTTAGGGTAGCCTACTAACGTATATGATGGCCAGGGATGCCGTGTTGAGATACTACGTCGTAATGACTGCTGACTGCTCAGCAGGTGTTGCGCCCTTTGAAGGATTTTGTTGTTTTCATTCCAAGTTTTGTTACTCTTTATCCGGGAATACACCCACCAGCTAAATTTAGCCAAGCTGTAGCGTCGCATTTGCTGGTCTCGGCTCGTCGCGATTGATCGCCTCCGTGGCAAGGTGGCAGTGGCCATTTACAACCACGGTTTAGCGCTGTTTTGTCGATCCCCAAACCCGAAGTAGTGGATTTGCAGCCCGTACCCTGGCACTGTGCCCCCCCCACAGCGACTCGGTTACGGGTAGTGGCGCGATTCACCTGTTGTAGTTGGCTGGCCTCAAGCGACATTGACGACTTGACGGCCGTCATTGTTCGAGCTGAAACTGAATACGAGGAAGCTGAAGAAAAAAGAGTCTCTAGTGATCGATATCTCGGGAGCTGAAGTGCATGTCGTTTCTTCGCCAGCCAGGTTGGCAGCGGAGTCGCCAAGTACTTAGAAATCGGTGGCCAAATGGTCAGACAGAGGCTGTATTTTCACCACGGCGAGAAATTGTTTAAATTAGACAATTTTATTTTTTAAAAAAAGCCAGCATTAAGACGAAATTACTTAGGCTACTCTCACTACCAAAAAGACAAATTAGAAAAAAAATATCCTCTATGCATCCATCCGCAGTTGGTGCGTAGAAGGCTAATCTCGCCAGCACATCAGCAGACCTCAATTGTCAGTCCCCGCGATGTCACCGCGCAGAAGCACGATGGCACCGCCTAAGAGCTAGCGGGACTTGGCTTGCCCACACAATTTCTCGCTTAGAAGCTCAGGCAGCAGAGTGTACATAGCAGGAAAAAATATAAGTTGACAAGAGAAATATGTCGAGATTGAGACTCAGCTCAACGATTACTTGCTGCCGCACAGCTAGATTTAAATGCTTCATCAGTTTGCATCCACACGCCGTGCCATTTGCTCGCATCAGAATCTTCTCTCCAAGTCAACATAATGAAGATAGTTTTAGTTCTCGCTCTTATCTTTTGTACGACCCCAAAACAATCCATTGCCTTCCGCGGCCGAGTTGGTGATACCGAGCATTTCGGGCTTAACCCCAACGACCAGGAGCTTCTTGCAGCACCTCCGCTCGGTGGCTCTGAGATTAATACAAGCGCATGGAAGGTTGTATGTGACAGTGAAGAAAGCGGTAATGAGTGTCGCAAAGCAGTTGACGGAGACCAATCGTCATTTTGGCACACATCTTATTCAACCGCCGGCGAGCCCCGTCCGCCTCATTCCATCACAGTTGACCTGGGTGCCGAGTACAACGTGAATGGCATTTCTGTTCTTCCGCGTCAGGATGGAAATCCCAATGGGTTTATTGCGAAGCATGACGTGTCTGTCAGTATGGATGCGCTCAGATGGGACCCTGTCGCGAGCGGCACTTGGCACGGCGACATGACGGAAAAGTTAGCAAATTTTGAAGTCAAAAAAGCCCGACACGTTCGCTTGACCGCTTTGAGTGAGTTTAATGACCAACCTTGGACAAGCGTTGCAGACTTGAAAGTATTCGAGTCACCAACGGGTCCATCGACATACAATGGTCTTGGGTACTGGGGCCCAACTATCAACTTTCCAACCGTTCCAGTGGCAGCGGCACTCGAGCCCTTGTCTGGAAAAGTGTTGATATGGTCTGCATATGCCTTTGATACTTACCAAGGGTCCTCCAATGACCGTGTATTCACAGCAACGTGGGATCCTGCAAGTGGTTCTGTCGTCCCCGAGATAGTCGACACTACTCAGCATGACATGTTCTGCCCTGGAGTATCGGTTGACGGTACAGGAAAAATGGTTGTCACTGGGGGAAATACAGCAGAAAAAACGACCATATACGATTTCGCTTCTGGAGACTGGATAACGGCCCCGGATATGAACATTGCCAGAGGCTATCAATCTTCGGCTGTTTGTTCCGATGGCCGTGTCTTCACTATTGGGGGAAGTTGGAGTGGTGGCGAGTTTGAGAAGCCAGGAGAGATTTACAGCCCAAAAACGCGGTCATGGGCGAGACTTCCCGGTGCCAGAGTAGGTCCCATGCTAACAAATGACGACCAAGGCATCTACCGCTCTGACAACCATGCATGGCTTTTCGGCTGGAAGAACGGCGCTGTATTCCAAGCCGGCCCGAGCACGGCAATGAACTGGTACTATACCTCCGGGAGCGGAGGTGTACAGGCAGCCGGTATACGAGAATCTGATCGCGGGAGAGACTCGGACTCCATGTGTGGAAACGCAATCATGTACGATGCTTCGAAAGGCAAGATTCTAGCTGTCGGAGGATCGCCGTCCTACCAATACAGCTACGCAACAGCAAATGCTCATGTCATCACGATCGGAGAGCCTGGAAGGGCAGCCAATGTAAATTACGCGAGTAACGGCATGTGGTATGCTCGTGCGTTTCACAACTCCGTGATTTTACCAAACGGCAATGTATTCATCACTGGCGGTCAGAGTTATGCTGTTCCCTTCTCTGACGACACCGCACAACTTACGCCAGAGATTTACGACGTGGAGAGAGACTTGTTCTACAAGCAGCAACCAAATTCCATCCCTCGAGTCTACCACAGTGTTGCTCTACTTCTTGCAGATGGACGAGTCTTCGTCGGTGGCGGTGGTCTTTGTGGTAACTGCGAAACGAACCATTTTGACGCACAAATATTCACACCGCAATACCTTTTGAACAGTGATGGAAGCTACGCTCCTCGACCCATTATAAAATCTGCATCAAAGCAAGGAGGGCAAATCACGATAAGCACCGATTCAAAAGTGGGAAAGGCCTCCCTTATCCGCTACGGAACGTCAACTCACGCGGTAAATACTGACCAGCGACGCATCGCACTGAGTCTCAGGGTGATAGGGACAAATCAGTATGCCGTAGACATCCCAACTGATCCCGGCATTTTAGTACCCGGGTACTACATGCTATTTGTCCTTAATGAGAATGGAGTCCCCAGTATTGCCAAGACTCTGAGTTTCTTGACGTCGTAGCTGCAGGGCAATGTTTCAAAGCCACGAGGGAGCTGCCATGAGCGACGTTTGTTCATACTTTCTGGGCTCGAAATGCTAGAGCCAGATTGATGGGGGCTGTAATATCAAATTATACAAGATTACTTGTCAGAGGACTAACGACGATGCTCTGATATTGAACTGTCCCTTATGAACGCCCTTTTCATGAATTGACCTGTATCTATTTACTTCTTCATCGCCGCATACAGCACCGACTAGAACACCAACATAGACGTGGCTAGACGATGCCCTTTGCCAGGCCCAACCTAGCTCGAGTATCGTCCAGCTCAACCAAAACACAACAAACAGTGCATATTGCTCGATATTCGCAAAACGCCGACAATCTATGCTGTTGGTTTTTGACCAATAAAGCAGAACCGTCGCACTCTCCAGGAGACACCGTTTTTGGCCTCAGAGGCAGCCTTGCTATGAAGTTCCATGAGCTCTTCTCTTGCCTCGCCTTTAAGCTTGCTTATGAGCTCGCCAAATAGACCAAGGTAGTTTAGTTGATCAAGGACGAGCAGATAATTGTCCGTTGCGAACTCTTCCCGGACGACATTTTCGAGGCCCTGCTCTTTCAATGTCTCTGCCAGCCCCGCGGACCACCTGCAAAAGAGCAAGCTGTTAGCACAGCATTTAAATATAACTTCTCCTCACCAGTTTAAACTCACGACTCCGGAGCCTGGAAACGCTTGTTTAACGCGTCAACTAGATTTTGCCAGTCCTGAGAGGAAATTGAAGTGTCGGCCTTGATAATCTTGCGATTGCTGGCATCATCATTGGGCTCCTCCCACTGCAAGAAGCCGCCAGGCTCTGTAATTTTGTGCTTGTCTCAGTAGGTGTCACTGTAAAAGACGCGATACAGGATACTACGTACTGACTAGTTTCATCAGGTTCTGAATAACGGGACGAGGATCGCCTCCTGCCTGATTGACGACTTGCACAAGCAGACGTGCATGCACAACGTCGTACTTTTCGACATATTCGGAGGGAATCTCCTTTAAAATGTCAAGATGTGCAAGAGTGACATTGTCTAGAAAACCAGAAGCGGGGTATTGCTCGCTGGAAATGTCAAAGCCATCAAGAACTGCGCCTGGGAGCTTGCGAGACAAATCATGAAGCCAGACACTTTTGCGTCATCCGTTTGTCAGCCAACGACAGTATAGGTAAAGATTTGTCGCCTTACGTACCCGGTTCCAGTTCCAATATCAGCAATGCGAATATTTTCGTTTGAAGTGTCGATGGATGGGTGTAGAATGTATCCCATAGTCTCCTTCCAGATATAGTGTTGTAAACTGAGGCGACTGGAGGCTAGCACATCTCTGTTGAGTCTGTACGGATCAGACTCGACACCACCATTTAGTACAGCCATTGTAATGATCAAACTTTGTGGAAAACTGTGAAGTTATTTTGCTGTTTTTGTTCTTGCACAGGCCGAATAGAGTAGCGCAGGCAAGGATTTCTGTCACTCTTCACATCTGCTAATATGCGATGCTTGTTTTATTTAATGCTAATTTTGAAGTACGACTTGCCACGGGCTTCTTCGTATGCGTAATTCGCCGCCATCGTGTAAAATAGAGAGTGAGGCTAACTACCTGAAAGTCCTTGTGAAGGCGTCGCGCGCAACAACGGGGTGCGGTATCCGCAAGCCATGAATCGGCCACTTCATACCCGCCCAATAAGGTTGGACGCCGCTGATGAAAATGGAATCTACCCCCACAACTCGCGACAGAGCTGAAGCTTTTGGGGGCTAGTGCAGCCGCCAGAGCCCTGTGACCGCTAATAAGCACTATGGGTTCCTGTTACCAATACTTACTGGTAACGCTATCGACACGGGTGTGGATCACCTTTCAGCCGCAAGCCGCACCGGCAGTTGTTGATGGGGCTAGAACTCTATCTATCAATATACGCGCATCGTGAAGGCTGGAAATAAGATCCATGTACGGGTTTCGGCGACGTGGCGTTCGTCGGATTATGGAGTCAAGGCATACGTACACAGTCAGAATACCAAACCAATTACGTATCAAGCGTCTTTTTACGGCGTGGCGCCTAGATGCCGCCCATCATCTTTCGCTCCAACCGTGCACGGCTGGGTTAGACTTCCTTCAGACTTTGGAATATGGCGACTAATGTGTATATTTGCCTACCTCATGACCCTTCCCTACGTGTACAGCAAACCGTGAGCTTCATTGGCCTAAACAAATTCTTGCACGTCGATCTCTTAAAGGTTTCAATTTACTCTCGTACGACGCAAAATGTCTGAGATAACTACAAAGCCACTCATTGATGGCATTGACATGAACAACGCGGATGCCGCTCATGCCAAAAACGCCGACGAGCTGCGAAATTTTGAGATTAAACGAAATGTCTTTAACCTCTTCGCGCGCTCACCCGGAATGTTCCTACCGATTATGGATACACTTAAGGCCCTCTTGAACGGTGAAACACGTCTCATTCGCATTCTCGATTACCAGCTTGTCGTCCTGCGTATGACAGGTACCGTTGATGCCGAATACCTCTTTGGCATCAACGAGCCTGTATCGAGGGTGAACGGCATGGGCGATGAGAAGATTGAGGCGCTCCGCAAAGGACTTAAGTCCGAGGAGCTTTTTACTATGGGGGTGTGGTCTGAGAGAGAACAGTGCATTATTAAATTGGTAGATGAATCAGTTGCGACATGGACAAATACAGCAGAGACGATTGAGTGGGCAAAGTCACTTATGACGGAAGACGAGGTGGTAGAGGTTTTTATTGTTTTGGGGTTCTACTCCATGATTGCCCGCATGACGAAGGGTTTGAGGACACAGAAAGATGCTGTTATTCCTGATCTGACCACGCACATCACAAACCGCATCACCAAGAATGACCAGGATTCTGAAGTCACCGTCGCGACCGAATAAGGTTATAACTCTGTCGTTTAAAGGGGCATATAGTAAAGTGAAATAATATAAACATTTGTACCAACACATGACTTGCACTTTACCTCGTTAAAAGTCAGCCGGGCACGCACGCCTCGGTCGTAGCAAGTTCAACGAGGGTCCAATGGTACCAAGGCGGTCCACGACCACTGCCTACAAATTCTGTCGAAACAATCCATAAAAGGTACTGACAGTCTAAAAAGGCATTAATGCAGTCAAATTACTGGTTTGTACATTGTAGCTCTTCTATATAAGCATGACAAATTGATCACGTTGTTCCATTATCAATGCCCAATCACAATTATACGAAGAAGTTTTTCTCCTCCACCAACACTGCTCTATAATCTTGAATGCCTCACCACATGTGCCCTTGCTAGATTCCGTCACCTCAGCGGCGGCAAACAGTTCACGAAAATAGTCTTTCTGCTCCTCAAGCGCTAAACATCCAGTGACACAAAAGGGCCAAACTACATTCTGAAGCAAAGTCGGGTCGCTCATATTTTTAAAGACCGATATCGCTTCTGAAACAGGCTGGACAATTTCTGGTAAATCGGGATGTGCGCCGGAAATAACAACATGCAAATAAACGATTGCGGCAAGGGTAAACAATTTGCTGACTTCGGAGGGTGCTTGCATACGATGCGACTGAGATTGGCTCCTGTAAGCCGGTCGAAATGCCAAGTGGTTATCGAGGACGGCCAGCTCACGCCGTAGGCGCTCTTCAAGGACACCGCCACGTCTCGCTAGTTCAACAATGCTGAGTTTGCGAGTTTTTTTCGCATCCCTCTTCCACCTGTCCAGTGCAGAAACTTCAAAAATAAGAATCAAAGTTGCGCTGCGACAACCCAAAAGACTCTCAGCGCAGAGGCCGAGGCTGTTGAGTGCCTCAACATGGTCAACGTCCAAATAGGGGTCCAGTCGCGTTGACACACAATGAAGTATATCAAACGCTATAAAGGTCGCAAGAAGCATCCGTGATGCATCATATACTTCGGGTAGCAAGGCTATACTCTCGGACCCATTTTGACTCGGGCTACGGGCCCCTTCATCAACAAGAAGCGACATTCGTGCTTGCAAAACTGGAGGTATCAGTCCACTTGCAGATCTTAGAAGAACTTGCCAATTCTTAGTCGCGCCGTTGAAAATCTTTTGTACACGAAATTAGCATTTTACAGCCGTGAAGAGGCATTGAGTTTTGCCCACCTCCCAAAACAAGAGTTGAAGCAGGTATGTGAGCCCATCCAAGCTTTGAGACAGGCTATTTTGCCCGTTCCAAGTGCCCTCGAGCAGACCCTGCACCCCTTGAGCGGCGAGGTGGTGATAACTGCCCCTCGCTCTCATGTTATTTAGCTTTGATCTGCTTTCAGAAGTCTGTGGCATAGTAGAGAGGATGTCGCGCTGGCTGAGGGCCAACGTGGCGTAGTAGGCGGGCTTGACCCTCTTCAATATAGAAAACAGCCAGCCCCTTCTGCTACGTTCGCGGCCCTGGTAAAATGGATATTGGATAAAAAACACGTGATCCAAATAGTGCATGAATAACACGTCTTCTGCCTCATTCCCACCGGTTGTTGGGCCTGGGGAGGCAAGACTGTAGCGAGGTTGCTGCGTATTTGTGTCGGACGCTAGCTGCGGTAATGTTTGTGACGGCTCGAGGTAAGGGTAGGAATTATCTGCATTTGTATAGCTGCAGCTGCTACCAGACGAAGACGAGCACCAATTTGTATCTTCAAAATTGGAAAACGTTCTCGCCGCTGAACCATTGTCTAGGTAGGATGCGATATCTGGCCAAATAGAGCCTGTTTCCTGTATGTTTGTGGAGACCAATGTTGCTGTTTCGGATGACTCAGGAGTCAGAATGCCCTGCCCGCGCCGTTGGATCTGCCCTGGTTCGTTGAAAATGGCAGAAATGCGAGACTGGGACTCGGATTCTTGTGTGAGAAAATGCGCAGACTCTGCCGTTGTGCATCCGTCTGCAAACATAGCTCTCAAAGTTCGACTGGAGAACGAAGGATCAGGAGAGCTAAAAAAAGATAAAGGGTAGCTACTGTCGTCTGGTGGGTATTGGGGATTCCTCTCGCCTGAGTTTAGGTTCATAATGGGATGGGAGCTTGGTACCGTACTCTCCACAAGGCTCACACCACCGACGCCTTCCTGCGAATGCGGTAACGAGCCATGTGCTCTTTGCCTGGCTCTGCGTGACTTGACCTGGCCAACAAAATACTTTAGCTTTGAGGCCTGTTCCTTTTGAAGCGGTCCATTATCCATCCAAACCGGCCTCGAGCCATACCCATGGCAATCCAGTTCGAGAGACGTGCATGGTGTACAAGCCGGCCGGACTTCATCGCACTTTTTCCTGCGGATTCGACAGGTCCAGCATCCATGAACACTTCGAGCCGCTAATCAAGAGTTAGCAAGAGTTACGCGTATGACTGTTGCTTTTCTTCCGCAACACAGTGTCAAGTTCAACCCTGGCCCTCAGCACTCACGAATATGGACATTTGTACTCATGTTACTCGCCCGCTAGAGTCACCACATTGACAAGACTGGGGAAGAACTTGCTTCGAGAGACTGTTCGCGACGCATGGTAATTTAAATGAGGCGTCTGAAACCACGTAGGATACCTTGCAGTTGTCTAGTCGCAGCGATAGTCAATTGACGTTTGAGGCCTCGACGAAAAGCCACCCCCGCCACCAGCCAAGAGAACGGGCGGAGAAAGGCATTTCAGCTTTCGAGTAATCAAGAAACGGCCCACCATCTATTGCCATCGTGGTTGCTGATAACGCCACTCCCGAAGGCTTTCGCAGAAGTCATTTGCATGAGTAAATAACACGGATAAGAATGTTCAGACGACAGGCCTGGACCTCCGCATGCCAATCAACCTAGTTCATCCCGAGACCCCGGATTCAATTCTATTTTGGTGCAGACAAGGTTTCTACGAAAAGTACTCCGTACCTCGGCCAAGGCCAAGTTCTCAGCTACGAATATCCTATTGCGGAACTTGCTGTTGTCCTGTCACTGAAATGCGACCGGTACATACCAAGGCACATGACCACGACCACTGCAAGCCTGCTCAACCTGTGGCTGCATCGGCACCACGCATTCTCGTCGGATTGAGAATCGGATCTCTATAGCTGCAAGTCTCAAAACTCTCTTATTTCCAGCGAAATCAATCCAGGCAGGGCGTCTTCAGCCGCTCCCACTGGGTGAAGCAATGGAAAGTGGCAGAGGCTTTGCAACACAGTACTTGTAGCCTAATATTGTGCCAGAGCACTTTCACCCCTAGAGCAGAAAAGTCTAAACAAACCTGCGAAAGTGTACGGAGTATCATCTTACCCAATGGAAAAGTGTATGACCTACGAATAGACGAGACACCGGAAGTGGTTTTACTGTACCTCCGCCGTACCCCGCCGCAACCGCCTGCTGTGACGGGTTGTTGCCGCTGGACCGGATGAATTCATCGTCCCCGTCTTACTGCTTCGACACACATAAAGGATGCAGCCGCAGTGGGCCTTGACTAGTAGATCACCTTATGGAACGGAAAATGAGTAATTAATTGAGAATTCTGCCCTTTTTACCTTCCATTTTACACACATATGGCGCAATCACGGCACGCAGCGGGTTGACAATATAATGAGCGGCTATCATCGGGAGCTGGCCTAAGCTTCCCCAATCGTTGGAATTCGCATGCAGGGGTCTAAATGCCGAGATCCTCCGCCTACGAGCGCTGCAAAAACTCCAAGGGGGTCAACGGAGGAAAATTGAAAAAGTCACTGCAGGCGGATTTTGTGAAAGTTTGTGTTAAGTCGTCTTTCTTTCACGTCGCGGCTCGAGCGGCGGCGATTAGACGGCAGTAGGGCGGCAGTTGGTACGGGCCACGAGGCTCAACGATTACCAGGATCTGGCCCTGTTACGACGTTCGACAGACTATTTATTTCCTTCGCTAGGGAAAAAAGAAACAGAGTAAGAAGAAGACTGACCCTAAGGTACTGGGCTGTGAAGTGATCTAAAAACGTAGCGCGTATCAAGCGAGATTTCTATTAACAAGATAGTGCTACACTACCTTACCTGCAAACCAAAAGCAGCAGGGTACAATCACAACTAACTACTGGATATCGCCTTTACACAGTATGCTCGCATTATCTATGGTCCTCCACCAGCACCGGCGGGCACAAATAACTTTTCTCGCTTCAAAAGGAGGCTCAAAATGGCTGCCAGAGCTCCTGCCGCAATAACCAACGTATATGTTTTAGCCTGTGAGTTCACAATGACCTCCAGGACCTGAGCGCGAATTTCTGCGGGCAAATTCTGAAAAAAATCAGACTTCGCGCCAGCAATTGTCTGCTCAATTACTTTGGTAGCCACGTCGGGTAAGATGGCATGGATGCCAGACTTGCTGGTGTTGAGAAATATGGCATTTGCAATAGCGAGAGCAATTGTAATGCCGAAGATCTGCGCCGTGGAGATGAAGCCGACTGCAGACGGGATCATCGCAGGCTCGACAACAGCTTGCGCAACGGAAAAGGATGCCTGAGCAAAGAGTCCAACACCAATTCCAATGATAACCGTGTATCCGTAGACGTTCGCAGCCGAGGTGGAAGCACCAACAGTATACATCAGTCCTCCGCCGACGGCGACGAAGACACCACCGGCTAGATACCAGGGCATATAGTAACCAAATTTAGACAGCAGTGCGCCATTAGCGATGACGGCAACAATCATGACCATGATAAAAGGTAAAAGGCGGACTCCAGATTCCAGAGCATTGTCGCCACGCGTAAACTGGAAAAACAATGGCGCCATGTAAATTGGCAGAAAGATGGCCGTTCCACCAGCAGAGGTCATGGCGAAAAGTATCAGAACTGTCCGGCTTTTGAAAAATTCCACCGGGCAAATGCGTCGCGTAACAGTTGTGAAGATGGTAAAGGCTTGTTGTAAACCAAGAATGAAGAAGAGGACGCCGGAACAGCAGAAGAGGCCGATGATTGTCGGCGAGCCCCATGGATACATAACACCACCAAAAGAGACAGCCATGACGCCAGCAACAAACGCCCCAACCATCAGGACGGCGCCCACGTAGTCCATCTCACGCGCGCGATCAAGAAGAGAGACGCCAGGGCGGGGATCCCTATTGGGGAGCATAAACAAATAGACGGGTGCACAGACAGCGCCCACGCAGAGATTAATATAAAATGACCAGCGCCAGGTAGCTGATGAATCTGTGAATGCGCCACCAACAATAGGGCCGAGGACAGTTCCAATGCCCCAAACCAGCCCTCCGCCACTAACATACATTGGCCTCTCATGCATAGTCGTAGTGACAGCAATGAGCGTCATCAAACCAACATACATGCCAGCTCCGGAGACACCGCAGATGGCACGTCCGATGATGAATGCATCAATGGTGGGAGCTGCACCACAAATGGCAGACCCAATCTCGAAAAATAAAACGCAGCCAATGTAAGTCCACTTGGCATTGAATTGAGCATAAGCTTTACCCCAAGCCAGGTTGGTTCCGGCAGCGCCAATAAGGAAGGAAACACTAAGCCATGAGAGCTTATCAACGGCATCGAATTCGTTGACAATGACTGGCTGCACATTGGCGACAATAGTGTTATCGAGGGCGAAAAGAAATTGAGAGCTGTAGATTGCTGCAATCACAACCACCCATTTCCAGCCAGATATCTCTCGCGCTGGCATTTGAGCATCCTGCTTAGGCTCCAGTGGCTCCGCCTGTTGCTCGAATGATTCATCGCCGGTCGCTGATGCCTTTTCGGATGTATCGATGCTGGCAGTGTTCTTCTGGCCAAATTGGCCAACCGATTCATTCTGTGTTGACATGGCCGCGCTCTGAAACGAGCAATTCCTAATCCGTAGCAGCAAATGGACAGCGCAAATGAGAGAAAAAGCAGTTAGGGTTTGTTTTTCCTTTGCCAAAGAGCCATAAGTGTTTCTACTACGGTTTATAGAAGGCCGCGGCAGGCCGTTTTCAGGAATGGAATCTCTTCAAGGGGGGTAGTTGCCAGCCGGGCCAACCTTTTCCGTAATTTACGAGTGACCCCAACATTACCAAGCAGCAAAATAACTATAAAACTGCATCGCGGTTAACAGCAGGGCCACCACCAACGGCCAGCTCGTCAATTGGAGTTTTTGCGAGACCCCCTGGGTGTGCGGCGTCAGGCACAGGATGGATGGGGGCGGCGGCTGGGTTGCTGACATATTCACAACAATTACCGCCACATCGTAATAACGGCGGAATAAGGTTCCAGTCGCTGCTCATTACTGGGCCACTTTTCAAGATGGTAGACGTTACTCGAAGTACTCCGTAAAAGCAAGTCTCACTACACCTGGTGTTTCCCCATGTTTTCCCTCTTCTCTGATTACATTACCAATACATCCTTGATGCTGACTACGATTGAATACGCCACCGTGAGGTACCTAACTGGGAGCAAGAGGTTGTAGTACACCCTTTGACTCTCAGATACGTAGCGTACAACTCTGCGTAATATAATCTTAATGTAGATGCCATCGCGGAACAAGATGTATTGCACCTATTACGCAGCGTAACTGCGAGAGAACCGTACATTTTGTACACGTATTGGACCGATGTATACGAGCATTGCGAGGATCAAGGGGACATCTGTCAGACCTGCATGGTATTGGAATTGCTTGGGTGACGAAAGAAGTCTAGCGCTGCCGCCAGAACTTTGTTCAGGAACGGGCTTAGCGTTAACGCTGGTTGGGGTGCCATTACAGAGATGGGGTAATTGACTACCGCCCACACCCCAAACCGATCTCGGAACATTTACAGACGTAACTGCAGCCTACCGCGTGGCACTCACACCATCGCGAGACGCGCAGCAGGAACGCTTCGTATTTCGTAAATCGCACCACTTATCGAAACTCTGAGAGAAGGACTCCAAAAACACACTGCTATGTACCAAACGTGCCGCGAAATGACTCCAAGCGGCTGAACTAGTCTGCCGTGGCTGGGTTGTGCTTACCCGGGCGCATGTCCAGTTAGGCGAAGAAGTGAAAGTTATTGTAGACGAAAAAATACTAGAAAAAAAAGACGCCTTGTAAAGTCGTGTAAACCGTATATGATAGCCCAAGGCACTTGACCCGTGCTGTCAAGAACACGAATTTCTGCCATTGTAACTAGTCAATTGCTTTCAGGTTTCGGCAAGCGCAGCCTTTTTTTGGACGATGCCTTCCTACATATTCAAACCGTCGGAGCATGACGTTGCAGACGCCGAACAGTACTGGCATAATGCATTTCTCAGCGTTACATCGCAACCTCAACTACATTGCTTTCCGCCCCATTACCAATGGCCCAGATCTGAGACAGTCTTGGCCACCTCTGCCGCTTTCCATGACGCAGCCCTCCAGTTCACGACTCAGCACGGATTGAACCTGGATAGTCTGATCTACGCAGCCTGCGCTATTGTCTTCTCCAAACATGCAAAAAATTGTCAGGACCCATGCCTCTTCGCAGTTTCTCGTGGAGGACACTTGGCCACGAGCAGTAAGGCTAGCGTCGACAATCACATCTATCCCCTCATACTGTCTATCCCGGAGAGCGAGACGTGCCTATCATGGATTCGATCGGTCGAAGAGGCCACTATGAGAGCATCCAGGCATGCATATATTGGATACGAGCATATTATGGAGACCTCTTCGGCGCGAACGCCGCAGGTGAAAGTTTCCATCGACTTGGCTCACAGACATGACCCAGAGTTCATGTCAGAGGATGACAACTTTCCTTTGGTTCTTAATATTTCAACGTCATCTGAGCTCAGGTTTAGCATGAGGCATAACTTTACTGTGCCAAGAATGAATGCTCAGACTGTCCTCGACCATATCACCGCCACCATACAACGCATCATCGAAGAGCCACGACGCATCACATCCACTTTGAGCATAGCCTCTGCCGCTGAAGAATTGGAACTTCACGAGTACGGCAAAGCGTCCGTTCGCCCACAGCGTGGTCTTCTACATAGCCTGATAGAGCGACAGGTAAAGAGGACGCCCAGCGCTGTGGCCGTCCAATTCGAAACGGATACCCCCATCGCATACGCCGACTTGAACCAGAGAGCGAACCAACTAGCCCGCGAACTCCGACATTATGGATGCTCGTATATCCCGGTACACATGCGCAATTCGTCCGATTTTATCGTTGCATTGTTAGCTATCTTGAAAGCTGGTGCTGCGTATGTTATTCTAGACCCAGACGCCAAACTGGCGCGCAAAGTCATCATGCTCGAGGACATGCAAGCAAACATTGTGTTGGTCGACGACCATACATCTGGACAGTTCCAAAATGAGAAAAATATCCGAAAATTGCTAAACCAATCACTGCACGCAGATAATAGCAATCTCATCAGCTCCCAACATCCCAGCAGCGTTGCTTACGTTATATATACATCGGGCTCAACGGGCAAACCAAAGGCTGTGCAACTAGAACATCAAGCTGCATACAATGGCCTCGTCGCTTTTCCAAAGATCCCTGATTTGCGGCAACTACTCTTCTTTAATCCTGTCTTTTCTGCTGCCCAGAGGACAATATGGGCAACGCTAAGCAGTGGAGGCCAGCTTTGTCTTGCAAGCAAGGAAAGCCTTACAGTACATCTGGAGAGGACAATCAATACGATGAAGATTACTTCCATTGATATGACGTCGTCTACCGCCAAGCTTCTCTCGCCCGACAATGTGCCATCCCTGCAACGAATGGTTCTTGGAGGCGAACCAGTAAGCGCAAAGGTAGTAGGTATCTGGTCGCATCGTTTAGAGCTTTATTCATCATACGGTCTGAGCGAATGCACACAACTCAATTGGCGCCAGCGGCTCAGAAACGATGATCACTACCGCATTATCGGACAGCCTTTCGACACGACGACTTCATATGTGCTTGAGCCGGAGACAACCAACCTTTGTCCACTTCTGGTCCCAGGCGAGCTGTGCCTGGGAGGCGCACAGCTTGCAAGAGGATATTTGGGCAACGAGAAAGAAACTCTGAGCAGATTTATTCCGAATCCGTTTTCAAAAGGCAGGCTTTACCGCACAGGTGACATGGCCGTCAGGCATGCGGATGGGTCTATAGAGATGGTTGGGCGCAGTGATTTCCAAATCAAGATTAATGGGCAACGCATTGATCCCGGAGAGCCGAATGGCATACTTCAGGCACACCCTGAAGTAGAGAATTCAGCTATTGTTCCCGCTGTCGTAAACGAGAAGCCGATTCTTGTGGCTGCCGTGGTCCCTCACTCAGACCGCGCTTGGGAAGTTGTGACGGATGACCTTCGATCCTTCCTTGCCACCAAACTCCCACTCTACATGATACCCAGCTCGTGGGTTTCTATGGTAGCGCTTCCAACCAATGGGAATGGGAAGATTGATATGGCCGCAATACAGCGCGTTGTCAATAACCTTGCGCATTCCGGCCAGCTTCGACCAGATCGCACCATCAGCAGAACGCTCTCATCTGGCTTCACAACGAATGAGAGACTAGTCAGAGATTTATGGGCTGAGACTTTGTCTATCTCAGCGAATGAAATATCTTCAAAACATTCATTTTTGTCTCTGGGCGGAACTTCGTTGGAGGCTATTCAGGTTGTGTCGAAGATGCAAGCCGCACATGGCCTTGCACTCCGTGTAGAGGATATTCTGCTTGGGGAATCTCTGGCTCACGTCGCAGCTCTCTGTAAACACGACGATGTAGTGCGAGGACCCCCTCAAGGGCAGTGGTCAGACACTTACGAACCCGCTTCTCTAGAACAGTTCGGCATTGTTGCATCTGAGGTTGACGATGTCTTTCCAGTCACCCCTTTTCAAGAAGCTGTCATTGCAGACAGTATTCTGGGCGGCACCCATTATATATACAGCCGAGCATACCATTTTACTGGACATCTTGTTGCAGACGTGAAGTCGGGACTCGAGACGCTCATGGTGTCTGACAAACTTCTCCGGGCAACCTTTGTTCCGAAAGGAGCTTCTTTTCTCCATGTGATATACAAAATGGCAGCTATTCCGTGGGAAGAGTCAAACCTCGGTCTAAAGGAGTATCTGCGACAGCAAAGCTCTACAACCATGCAAATCGGCTCACTTTGGTGGAAGGCTGCCGCTTTACCTGGTGACATACTCGTCTTAACCACACACCACGCACTCTTCGATTATTGGTCAAATGAGTTCCTGCCGCAAGATCTCTCTGATGTTCTGCTGCGAAAGCCACATGTTCAACGTCCGGATTTCCGCGGCTATGTCGGCTACTTGAACCACCACGTTGAGGAAGATATGCGACAGTTCTGGAAAGGTTATCTTTCTGGTGCACAGCCGATCAGGATAGGGATGATGGCGAAGACTGAAACTGTGGTACATGCAAAGCTCACATGTGATATCAAGCGTTCTGCTGCTAAACTTCTCGTGACACCAAGTGTGCTTTTATATGCTGCTTGGTCGGTGATTCTCTCGAGTATCGGGTCAACGGGCGACGTTGTCATGGGTGTGACACTCTCAGGCAGAGATGCACCCGTGAACGATGTCCTGCGAATGAGTGGCCCAACCCTGATGATCGCGCCGCTCCGTGTTGTTGTGGGTGACGAAACTCCGTTCACAGCACATCTTAAAGACATTCAAAGTAATGTCTGGAACATCGCTAAACATGCGAAATATGGTCTTAGAAAGATTTTCAAAGCCAGCGCACAAAGCGCTGACATCTTCCACACCATGGTAAACTTTTTGATGAAGTTGGCACCACATAAAACCGCAGGAGGACTCAAATCACTACCAGACAAGGACCTGGGCAAAGCTGAACATATCAAGTTGGAAGTGAATAACGACAATTTAGAGTTTGTTACTCTTACTTCGAACCTCGACTCCAACTTTGCTCAGCTCTTGATTGACTCTGTCAGTTTTCTATTGGGGACTGCTACTGAGGCACCGGAGACGACACTTTGGGAGCTGAAGACATCGAATCACGTACGAGCCCTCGCAAACTTTAACCAATGCGGGAACCCTTGCACTGAAGCGGCTCCAGCAAATAACAACCTGTCGCAGATGAACGGAAAGGAGACCAATGTTTCAAACTGCGCAAATGGCGGAAGTCCACAATATCGAACAGCCGTTTCGGAAGTAGCAGATATGGGATACTCGGCCTTTCGAAGAATGGCCGCGTTGTATCCACAAAGAATGGCTGTTCAGGACGTATCCGGCGACAGCATTTCCTACGCAGGCTTAGGAATCAGGATTGACAAGCTGGCTGCACTCCTCAAGGAAAAGGGTGTAGAACTGGAACAAGCAGTGCCTATCATGCTCGAAAAGTCCATAAACACCATTGTGGCAATGTTTGGTGTTATTGTCTCCGGTGCCGCCTTTTTGACCCTCGGGCCGGAAAACCCTAGAGAAAGAAACATTGATATGATGGATGACTCAGAATCCCGGCTGGTCATTACCGATCGCATGAATGCTGGTTTCTTCGAAGACACTCGATACGATGTGTTAGTAATTGACGATCTGGAATGGGATTCCATGCCTATCCAAAGGCCTTATGTGGCAGGACTAGCTCCTGACAACCTCGCATACATTGTGTATACATCTGGTAGCACTGGCAGGCCAAAGGGCACTTTAATCTCCCACAAGGCTCTTGCCGCCGCCGTTGAGGGCATCATTGAAACAACTAACATGACAAAACCGTACCGAATTCTGTGGACGTTGAACTACACCTTTGATGGATCATTCGACGGACTGTTCTCAACTCTCGGCAGCGGATGTACACTGTGCGTTGCGCCGCAGAGTACAATTGTCGGCGACATCGCAGGCTTGATCAATAAAATGAAGGTAAACCGCGTCAATGTGACACCTTCAATGACAAGTTTGTTTGACCCCGATCATATTCCAGGCGTGGAGGTGCTACTTTCAGGAGGGGAAGCAGTGACGCCAAACATGCTCGCAGTTTGGGCACCACGCATGGCAATTTATAATGTCTACGGCCCGACCGAGGCAGCAATTTGCGTTACCTCCAAGATATTGACCCCAGACATGAACATCCGAAACATTGGCAGACCGTTTCGTCAGGTCAATGCTTTGATTCTTGACCCGGACACTGCGCAGCCAGTGCGGGATGGCGAGGTTGGAGAGCTTTGTCTTTCAGGACCTCAGTTGGCACGGGGCTACCTAAACCGCCCAGACGCCACGAACAAGGTATTCCGCGACGGCCCTAATGGAAGAATGTACCAGACCGGAGACCTTGCGAAGCTATTGCCAAACGGAGAAATCGAGCTGTTTGGACGAAAGGATGATCAGGTAAAGATCAACGGCTACAGAATTGAGCTGGGCGAAATCGAGAACGCAGTCACCAGAACAGGACACTTTGAACAATGTGTTGTCTTCGCTGCCACTGTTCTAAAAAAGAAGCAGCTTGTAGCATTTGTCACGAGCTTACCCGAGTTTCGTCAAGGGCTGCTGCCGGGGCATTTACTACCAGCTAGTATCGGGCCTGACGTTGAAAGACTCAAGGGAAAGCTCACGACGCTCCCAAGATACATGGTCCCAGAAGTCTGGCTCCCAATTACAGGATTCCCTTTAATGCCCTCTGGCAAAATAAACAGGAAGCAGATGCGAACTTTGCTCGAAGAGTTGGGCGATGAAGATATTAAACAGTACTTGCCAGAGGTAGTACACGCTTCTCTAGAGACAGAGAACGAGATTCTCCTGCAGTCGCTGTGGTCCAAGCTATTCGAAATATCTGTGGACGAAGTCCATGGGAATTCGTCATTTCACAGCTTGGGAGGGGACTCCATCTCAGCTCTCAATCTTGTCAGTATGCTTCGAAGGCATGGTTTCGACATGAAGGTAAACGAAGTCTTGTCGAGCCAAACGTTGCGTAACCAAGCGGCAATGATGACCACTGTTTTTCAGGGAAATAGGGCAAATAATCTTGCATCGGTTCAGACCCTTGATCATGTGCCGTTTGAGGCTGTGTTTGATCGACTTTCTGAAATGGGAATCTCGAAAGAGGAAGTTGAAGATGTGTACCGTTGCGGCCCAGGCCAGATTGAGTTCTTGACGCAGGGCAACAAAGAAGAACAATTTTGGCAACTCATGACAATCCGACCTCTTCCTGAAGACTTTGATGTTAACCGTTGGATTGAGCTTACGACTAAGCTTACAGAGAGAAATCAGATTTTGCGGGCCCTATATCTGTACATGGATGAGAAAAGGGATCCTCAGAAAGCTCTGCAAGTTATACTCAAACATTCGACACTCAATCTACGACACCAAATCTACGGGTCAATCGAGGAGAAGCAACGCATAATAGACGCTGAATGGGAAGAGCTCTTTGACCCTACTAAGCCATTTGTTCGGTACACACTTCTTGAAGACGCCAAAACCGGCCACAAGGATCTCACCGTCAAACTTGACCATGCATCATACGATGGAACCTTGCTGCATATCTTTGATGACCAGTTTAAAGCACTCAACCACAATGTGCCTATACTGAAGCATACTTTGTTTAAAGACTACATTCTCCACGTTACATCTCTGCCCAAACAGCCCCAGCTTGACTACTGGACTAAGCTTCTCCAAGACAGCAAATTCACTTTCCCGTCAGCCATAAGCAATCCGAAGATTACAATGACAGAGACTGCTAAAGTCGATCGCACAGTCGGGATAGATGGGCTCGCTGTGTCGAGTGGTGTCACTGCTCCAATCGTCTTCCAGACAGCATATACTGTTCTGCTTGCGCACCTTTCTGGCACACATAATATCGTCTACGACAACCTAATTACTGGGCGAAATGTGGCATTGGATAATCCGCAACTCATAAATGGAACCTGTGCCAACTTTTTACCGTTTTCCAGCCAGGTGAAAGGTAAACAGTCCATAGGAGGATTATTGAAAGACACGCAGGCAGCATTCTGGGCCACAACCGAACACGGTTTCGTGTCATTGGGCGAAATATACGACGCTTTAGGACGAGATCGCACCTCAGAAGCAGCCAAATGCCTGTTTTGTTTTCAGCCGTTTGAGCCAGTAGAAGGTGAACAAGACGCTATGCGCTGGATAGTGATGAAGATGAGCAAGAATACCATGAAGTTCAACTATGCGATTCAGCTTGAAGTGGTAAAGGCTGCTACAAAGGGCGATTATATTATAAGATTTGGATACGATGGGCGAGCATTCCCAGCCGAGGGAGCAAACCAGGCCTTGCAATGGTACATTAGAGTCTTAAAAAGAATGTCTCAAGTGGGATCGGTGGAAGAGTTGACCATTTAGTCAGTGTTTGGGTAGCGGTGGTCCACAATAAAGTTGTACGTCTGAGTTTTTGTTCTTATACGTCATGTACCGCTGCATTATGCTGGCGTTTATTTTTTATTTTTAGTTCTTATTCTAAAGCTTTTTGGGGTCTGCTGTCAAGTAGCTAATTAGTAACTAGACACAGGGTAGTCTGCAACCCCAGGCCCGAAATCAATGCTTTCTGCCGCTGCAAAACTTTAGCGAGCAACCAGATCTACTCCCGTAACTATATACCACTTATACTGTTTTTTCAGTACAAAAATCTGTACGTTTCAGTTTTTTCGTCCGCAATAGAACGCCTTAATCAAATATATGCTTCATGCCATTGGTTCTTTTCTTGGCAAAGACGGGGTGGTTATTTCGTGTGGCTTCTCGCGGCGGCACACAGTAGCGGGGGCGGGGCTCTTACCCCGAGCTGCGCGATTGGCTGCGGGGTTATGCGCGATACAACGTACCACCTGGGCCCTAAGACCCCTCCCTGGTGTCAATATCGTTTCCAACTATATTTACACTCGTTTCCCCCGCCCGTTGAGCCTCGAGAGCCTTTTACAATTGAAATCAGCTGATCAAAGGGTCACAATTGCGACTACAATACAGGATGAGCTTCCACTCTGAGGCCTTGGTGGCGCGAGGTCCATTCTCTGAGGGAAAATGGGCCATTGAGCCAGTCACGCTGCGCGAGCTTCGTCCAGATGAAGTCCTTGTAGAAATGGTCGCTTCTGGAATTTGCCATACCGACTTACATTGCGGAAATACAGCTGAAACTCTCGGAGTACCGAGTGTATATTATCCACGAGTTCTTGGCCACGAGGGTGAATACAGCACTTTTCTTTCAATACTTTTCGCTTCGGTGCTGAAACATGACTATTAGGTTCTGGATATGTTGTTAAAACTGGAGAAGCGATTAAGCACGTCGAATCAGGAGACCCTGTCCTCTTATCGTACTCATACTGTGGCAAGTGTTATGTTTGCTCGACTGGACCGCGGTCTCATTGTATTGATTTCTTTAACATCAACTTTATGGGGGAGCCTGTATTCAACAATTCTGTTGGTGGGCAGTTTTTGGGCAATCAAGCTTCGCTCGTCACTCCATTGTGAGTGGAAAGTCCGTCGTCAATGTGAAAGAGCTTGGAGTCACTCGACAGGACCTTCGAACTCTGGCACCTCTGGGATGTGGACTGCAAACCGGAAGTGGTACAGTTATAAATGTTGCGCGAGCGGAAGAGTCGGACCAAATTGCCATTGCTGGAATGGGTGGCGTCGGTCTTGCGTCTGTCATTGCGGCGAAGAACAGAAAATGTAAGAATATCATCGGCATTGATCGTGTCGAATCCAGGCTTGTGTTGGCGCAGTCGCTAGGGGCGACGCATACCATTAACACCACAGGTCGCGAGATGAGCGAGGTAGTGGCTCTGTTGAAAAATATAACGGATGGCTCAGGCCCAACAGTCGGCATAGATACAACGGCATTTCCACCACTGGTAGCGGCCATGGTGGAAGCATCTAGGTACATGGGTAAAATCATACAAGTCGGAACTGGTATGCCAAACTCTACGCTTTCGATTCACCTTCAGACATTCATGGTGAGTGGTAAGCAGTACTTTGGCGCCGTACAGGGCCATGCGAAGACCGAAGAGTACATCCCACAGATGGTTGATTGGTGGAAAAATGGATTATTTCCTGTTGAAAAGCTGGTAAAGCACTTTGATTACAAAGACTTTGCCCATGCCATCAAGGCCATGGAGACTGGGGACACAATTAAGCCGGTAATTGTATGGTAGAGGCAAACTTTGCCACGGACGATTGAAGGGTCCTCATAAATTGATTGTTACGTTGCCACTTAAAGCCACCTTTATAAGTTCGCTGCGTCTGAAGCGGAAATTGTCTCCGTTTCACTTGAGTGTAAGTTATATATCAAATGGCCTTTAAAGGCAACATTCTATTTACAACACTCTACTTCGAGATTATTCAAGTCTGCGGCAGCCGAAGTTCAGTTCAGTTCACTGTACTACAATGTGCTTGGACCACAGCCGGTTATTCAACTACAGCAACAGCCAGCGAGCGGGGATTGGCAGACCTGATCAGAGGCTTCCCCCCAGCTCCCACAGCTTTCTCTGCTCCGTGGGGTTATTATCATTGAGGGATAGGAAGTTGCATTGAGTGAGCGTGAGGAACCTCTAGACCACGCAGCCAAAAAACGGCGGCACCTCCTACAGTATAGAGTGCTAATATGGCCTATACAGCATTATCCCTCACCATTTATTGAGCTTCTATACCTAGAGACATAGTGCCCAACAATGCAACGTTCTGGTGTGGACGTAACTGCCGGGTTATAATCCTAAAAGCAGAGTTCAGTGTTTTATTTATTTATTTTTATACTCATTTACTTATTCTTTTCTTTTTCTCTTAGGAGCTCATCTCTGCGTTAGTTAAGGCAAATGGCTGCAGTGACTGCCAACTGTGGCTAGCGTGGCAGCCATGTGACTTGACGCGACCTCTGATCCCCTGAAGGGACAGCTCAGTGGTGACAGCCGTCGACAGGCATCAACTACGTACCTGGAAGCTGACTTTGCTTCTCATATTAAATCACTGTAGTCTATCCTTCTCTTATTTAAATCTTTCCTCTATACGTAGCTCTTACTGCGTCGACAAAACACTTTGAGCATGGTCAACTTCTACTCCTTTACTTCCCTCACGTACCTGGCACAGGTTGCTTTTCCAGGAAGCAATGCGCAAGGGAACAGGTCCCAGCTTTCAGAAATTGCACCAAGACGAGATACTTTTTACATTGGAGGACAGTACACGAATATTACAGTCAGTCTCTGTTCCTCACTTCTCCGGGCATATCTAAGACTGAAGGCCAGGACAATGCGACCAATTGCACCTCAGTGGCTTCCATAGGACAAATTTTCGTGGAGAAGCTCTCGCCGAATCCAGCTCCCAAAAACGCACCACTGCCCATAGTTTTCATTGCGGGCGCGGCCCAAACAGGCACTAATTTCCTTGATACCCCAGACGGGCGACCCGGCTGGGCCGCCTATTTTATTTCGAAAGGTCATACTGTTTACGTCTCAGACCAACCTGCCCGCGGCCGTTCGTTTTGGCTCCCCGGACAGGGGACTATTGGATACGTTGGCTCTCCGAGCACTGTTTCCGATATCTTCACGGACGTCTCAAATAACGGCAACCAGTGGCCTCAGGCGAAACTTCATACGCAGTGGCCCGGCAGCGGTCGAGCTGGGGACCCAACGTTTGATTCTTTCTACAAGAGCCAAATGCAGTTCCAAACTGATCGCTTCTTGAGTGAAGAGCAGAACGCGCAGGCATATTCTGCTCTGGTAGACTTCATAGGCGAGTGTTGTATTATTAGTCATTCCCAGGCTGGTGCATATGGTATTTCAAACACAGCAGCGACATTGAGCTGCTCAATATATTAACATTCGGATAGGCTGGAGAGTCGGAGATATGCGCCCCAATCTTGTGAAGGGTATAGTGCAACTTGAGCCATCTGGTCCGCCATTTACGCTCAGACCGCCGTTTGGAAACCAATCGGCGTTTGCTTATGGTCTCACTGACCTTTCTATTGGGTACGAACCGCCGGCAGGCAAGAACGCTACGGACATGGTGACAACAATTGAGCCAGCAATGGACGCCGACCACAATGAGTGTATCCTGCAAAAGCACCCAGCGAAACAGCTGACGAATTTGAGAAGAATTCCAGAGCTTGTTGTTACTGGCGAAGCATCATTCCACGCCCCCTATGACTATTGCACTGTCAAGTACCTAAAGCAAGTTGGTGTCGATGTAGAGCATGCCGATCTTGGCAGAGAGGGCATCCATGGTAATGGACACATGTTTTTCATGGAAAGGAATAACCTTGAAATTGCGGATCGGGTATACCAATGGCTTGAAAATAAGATTAGCTAACTCAGTGGAAAGACCTTGGGACACTTTTAAGTATATAACGGAAAGCTTAAAGATAACTATTGCGTAACAATTCTTTATTATGACTTCTCTCTTGGAAGTTTTTTATTATAGAAAACACTATCGCTTTTTCCGCCTCGGGTGGCTGCTCGTAAGCCTCGCTAATACACGCCTTGCTTTTACTAAAAGACCATGCATAGTCGGCCCTTCAGATCCTTTTCTTTATACCGCTCCATCATATCATTAATTTGATCCACCTTATAGGTTCTCTCAATGAAAGAGCGGCAACCATTCTTTGCGTGGAGATTAATCATGTCCTGTGACTGTTCTGGAGTGCAGATAAGTCTCCCGCGCATGGTTTGTTCCTTGAAATTCAGCGCAAAGGCATCCACTTCCAGAGGCCCATCAGCAGGTAGCCCAACGTCAACCAGTGTGCCTCCCTTTCTGAGGAATTGTTGACTGAACCGAATCAGTGACCGAGCCTCGGCATTTATAACAGCTCCATCAACGCCGGGATTGGTACTGTAAAAGGAAGTTTGAAGCTCTTTAATGCAGCTGTTTTGAGCCTGATCCGAGTCGATGATGTACGTCTTGTCAGGTCGCAGGTGGCTGGGAGTACTCTGAGCGATCTCTATGGCTTCCTTCCTGTTGTCAATTGCGATAACCTTCAAGCCCATGGCTTTGGCATACTGTACGCCCAGATGGCCGAGACCGCCAATGCCCACAATTGCAAGCCACTGACCTGCCTTCAGCCCAGTTCGCAGGAGAGCGCCATAGACAGTAGCACCGGCGCAAAAAAGGGGAGCCGCTTCCTCAAACGGGACTGATTCGGGAATTTTTGACACAACGCGAGCATCTGCTTTCATGTACTCGGCAAAGCCACCGTTAACGGTGAGCCCTAGCATACCTGTAAGTCGCTCGCATAGCTGTTTACCCTGCTTGCAAGCATCGCACTCGCCACAGAATTGGAAAGTATTGATTGAACCAACTCGGTCGCCAATTTGGATGCCGCTCTCGTTGGCCTTTGATCCCGCCTTGACAACGGTCCCCGCGGGCTCGTGTGATCCCACCAGGCCGGGTTTGGCACCAGCAGACTCGTAGACGCCCTCTAAGACCTGCAAATCGGTGTGGCAATAGCTTGCGGCAGAAATCTTGACCAAAACGTCATTTGGACTAAGGTCACTGGGGACGTCAATGTCTCGGACTTCGTAACCTTTGTTGAAGTCTTTAACGACCGCAGCTTTCATCCGACTAGGCAAGCTCTCAGTCATTTTGAATAAAACTCGTTGTGCAAGCGTGTGTAAGATAAGACCCAATTCACGTCGCAGGAGCAGCTATATATATAGTAAAATCTACAAAAGTGGAATGAAACTAGGCGTCATAGACGATAAAATTCTACATTCGACAAGTAAGCTATTGGCGTCATAAAGCATCATATAGAACCATCGCGAGATAACTGCGGCCTTCAAACCCACAATAAGGGGGCTTGCGACTCCGCCAAAATGTGGGTAATACTCCAGAAAGTAGAGAAACAGTAATAGGATCCATTACAGGAGTTAAAAGCACAGCGATGAGATCTGAATCACGACATGTCGTGATATTGTGAGCGAAACAGTGAACTTGCGGGTAGTCTAAAATATTCGAGCCGTAAATAACGATGTATACTTCAGGACTTGGCCAAAGCTCGGACAGAGATCACAGACTAATCCGAAGCACCGACAAACATAATTGCAAAATATAATAAACCTAGTACCAAACTTGCCAGCGCAACGGCTTCGAAATGAATTGTTCGTAGGGGCAGCACTTAAGTATCTCTTCATACTTCGTGAGGCATAAGAAATACAAAGAAATACTGCGGCTTATTAACCATATGCTATTATTACGAATATATCACTTTTTATTTGAACGCTAATAGTACGGTCTGCTTGATATATTCGTAATACATTTGACCGACTACGCTATACGTGACTCTATAGTCCACCAACTGTTTCCAGTCCTCGTATTTACGGTTGACACCGAAATCAAGAAATATGGAGTCGTTTGGCTGTTTGCTCGCATTTTCGTGAGTATTAACCCTCCCAATATGAAAATATAGCCAGGCTATCTAGCATGATGCAGTAAAATCGAAGGCAATAAATCTCGTAAGTGTAAACCAGATGGTTCTTTTATATGCGTTAAGAGTTGTGGAAGGAAGCGAGACGGCGGTTAGGGGATGGGGCCAACTAACGGCCTTTATGCAAACGAGCTTTGTTTCTGTCCTTTGCTCGAATGCGCATTTACTCTTTCGGAAGAACTATCTGATGCTCACCGCAATCCGCTGTAGCTGCAACCACATCCGTAATGCTGGTGGCACATGTTCGATCACCGGCTTAGACAGGATCTCTGCGGGTGGCCATGTGGCTTAAGATACTATCGCGCCACGAACTGATTGGCGGAACACTACAAGATCACCGCGAGAGCTGAACTTGGAAAAATCTCGTGAACGTTACTGGCACTGAAGTTGCCATAGAATAATTAGTCGTCAATCATGTATGGTTATGCGATGTGATACGAGAAGCCATGCAGCTTGGGGTCTAGGCTGGGTCTGGGCCTCAGCCCAGCTGAGACTCACTTAATATTGGCAAGAATAGCGGGTCTTATATTAATATTATATGCGGCAGTCTTCGTCGTACCTGCTCATCTTGGTAATTGATCTACCAGTAAGTGAGTATGAATCTCTAACGCAGAGTCCTTGACCCTTTGTTACAGCGCTGATTACTACTGGCTGAATAGTAAGCAGACCTTAGCATCATTTATCTTGCTGATACCAGAGCGGGATACTGATGACGATGATGACCATATCAGTAGAGTAGTAAAAGTGAGAGCCTCATGAAGATATCACGAAAATAGACTAGGTAGTAACCCGCCCCGATAAAGCTAGCCCTGCTCCTCTGAACACACATTGTTGAGCACACAATACTTGTCTCGCTACCGACCATATTGCATTGCATTGCGTCTAAGTAGTTGAGAACTATATCGGTTGTTGGACAACCTCACAGGTAAATAGTAGTCTTTTCTGCAAGTAAAAAAGCACGCAGCAATGATCCAGTTCTAAATGGCCTGTCAACCAACAACAAGTCTGCTCTTAACAGCGGTTGCGGCCACAGCAACTACCGCGTACGCCATTACCACAGCCAACAACATTCTCACGCACGTTCAGGAGGCTGAAGCCTTCACCATCCGCGCATGAGCTTGCTCTTCCCCCATCGAAGTACACGATATCCGCAAATCCAGAGGCGGCACGGACGTATGTCTGACGTCCAGGGCATGGTGTGTGGTATCGTCCGACATCTACGACAGAACCGTCCGAACAAGTAACATAGCAAGCATCTACACCAAGCAGGAGGCCGGCAATTGCTAGGATAGTTGTAGCTCGCATTTTGGTGTTGGTATAGCTCAAGTGAATAAATGGGTAAATGCTAGTACCTAGAAATTATTTAGCTGGATGGCCATAACTCGTGTAGAGGGGTCATACAATCAGTGTTGATGCTGATCCCAGGTTGAAAATGGAAGCTGAGGTTAAAGAGTATATAGGCAAACCATCCGAGTCGAACTAGAACGAGGGTCCTTTATATACTTGTTTATCCTCTGTTGACTATTTTTATCTTGAGTTACATTACTATGCTGATGTATAGAATACAGCGGATGTCATTTTAGTTACGTACAAGTATTATTAGCAAGGCGGACAATGGGTTGCATAAGATGCAGTGTAACCATAGAACTGCAACCACTTTACACGGTCTAGGTTGTAATAATCTATTCTACGGTGTTGTGTAGGCCAATATTTTGAGGTACCACCGCAGCCAAACTTTTTCATGTAGCCCCTTCACTGCCTGCACCAACTTCATCCAATCAACTCCATCTTCGGGGAAGTGGAGGATAATTTAGGCAGAAGTAGCTAAGGCTAGGCTAGACCTTTTACAGGGGAGGAGTGCGACGTGGCGGGTGGTACGGCTAATGGCTGAAGATGCAGTATCAGCTGAGATGCGCTATGCCTTTTACAGGTGAGGCTGCGATGCGTTAGCCACGGCTGAAGTAGAACAGGTTGGGCTGCGCCATGCTCTTTACAATGGAAGATTGCGGTGCGACGGTGCCATGGCTGCAAAGGTTGTTTGGTTTTATGCACGCAGTGGCCTCTGTTCTCTGCACGTTTTAAGGCTAACCCTTATATTATTTAACAGTGATAGATGTCTCTGATGTAGGGCGCATGACTCAGTGCCGTCCTCATCTATCCAAAAGACTTGGCAGCTTCTTGGATTTATGACTCGCTAACCGACTGTATAACGTCAGCTATTTAAGCACAGTTGGAAGCCTTGGGTAATTGCTCAGACAGCTTTTTATGCCTGATCTTTTGCGGAATAGGGTAACGCTACAAGGCACCGTTACACGGTGCTAAATTCGCTCGATACACCTGTATACTTCTAAAAGCCCCTGTCAGCCAGCTAGTATTAACTAAACGAATGAAAAGCAACGATACTACGGACTGATCTACGGATCTCTGGATTCAAATCGCGTACTCGATTCCAGAGCATCTTTTTCTTTTTTTTTTTTGCCATCTCGACTCGCAGTATGTCGGGACTGAAAATGCGGCAAGACAATCAGATTTACGTGATCAGAGGTGAAAGAGGAATAATTGCTACGCTCACCCAGCTCTTCAAACCAATCAAACCAATCAAACTTTCTCTTGTGTATGTTACATTTCCGCATTCTTCCGAAGGAATGGCGTATAATAAGCGGGGCACTTCTAGGGCTCTTCAAATTAGATTTGGAAAGGTCAAAAAGTAATAGGTTCCGTTCCGCGTGTCGGGATTCGCATACTGTGATACCTGGGTCACTACCTAACAGGTTTGGCGCACCGTGGCTAAGACATGTGGCTAAGACATATGGCTTTGAAATGATGGAACCTCGTGGGATTTTTCGGGGGGCCACTGAGCTCTAAAGTGCAGGAATCTTACGCAGCGTCATGGCAATATCTTCTGGTCTGCTCTCAACGGAGCAGTACCGCGTTCTAGATCCTAAGTGCCTATTCATTTAAGTTGGTAGAATAAGGAACGAACAATTACTAGTTTAAAACGGTTTAGCGAGACCCCGCTTGCGGGGTAGTGCGGAGTCAAAGTCTCAGCTCACGTTGAGCACATGTATTTTGTGGACATGTGTTTATGGCTTGGTGTACATATGCGTCTGTGCTAGCAACGACTCAAGACTCAATTGAGGTAGGCTGCCCTGGCTTTCCTCTAACCATACCACAGGATATTAATTAAGCTATTTCAAATGATTTTATGTAAATACGGAAAGTGACCTTTTTGGGCACATGTGAGAAGCTTTAGAGCTGAACCCCTCTCAAATTCTTCTACACATATGTAAGTTAAGCTGTAGGCACGATCCCCATCCCATTACAAATTTCCCCAATTCAGTAAACTCCAACTATATATAATAGTGGCAGAACTCCTGTTAGCCAGCCTCTCTCAAATTACTCACCAGGCATTCCATTTAACCTAAGACTTCTCTTACTTGTTACTTTAAAATGCTGCCAACTACCTTCCTTGCGCCGATCGCTTTTGCGGCGACTGTCCTTGCCGACGGTGCGGCCATCAACGGTGCTCTGAAGACCGTTGATAACAACATCAAAGCCCTTACCAGCAGCTTGAAGAGTTTCAATGGCAACATCTTTGCCACCCTGCCCATCCTCGGTGCCTCCACCAAGCTCAACAAGTCCATCCAGTCGGCGACCAGCATCACAAACGATTCTGAGCCTCTGACTTCTGACGAAACCCTGGCCCTGGCGGACACCACCAACATCATCATTACCGACGCCAAAGCGTCAATTGATGCCGTGATTGAGGTCAAGCCCAAGTTCGACAAGCTTTATATCGTTAGTCCCATCACTGTCGGGCTCATAAAGGAGCTGAAAAAGTCAACTGGTCAACTTGGCGATGCTATCATTGCCAAAGTCCCTCAGGACTTCAAAGAGGTCGCCGCGGAGCTTATTGGTGAGATCAACAAGCAGTTCGATCGCGGTCTTGAGGCCTATGCCACCGACAGTGGATCCGGAGGCTTCCCCGGCTTCCCCGGTTCCCCTACTGGACTTGCCCGATCTGCCAACATGGCTAGATCTATTGAGGAGTTTATGGCCATGTAAATAATCTTATAGCGCATCCCGTATGATGATTACTAGCAAAGCCTAGCTTAGTTGCATATACCCAATCTTTGAACAGTTCATTCTTTAGTGGGGGGCTAAGTCTAGCTTGGTATATAGTAAACCTCTATCCTATCAATAAGACGAGATAGATATTGTCATTATAATATTCATAATCAGCAAAAGTGATTGAAGTTTGTTGCTCGTAGCTATATGATCTTATATATTGTGGCCTGGGCGCCTTAACGAATAAGTCAACCTCTGAAGTATCTGACAAAATCTTACAACATGGATTGGGCTTTCCCCTAGTAGAGTTGACTAAGTTGATTTCACGATTTGTCCCAATGAGGATGAAGAAATGAGTTGAACATAGAGAAATTAAGATTGTGGTTTGGTAGAGATGCGATCGCAAGAACTCTGATTGTGTGGGATGCAGCCTAGCTGCTAGTGGTTCCTTTTTAAAGCTATATTGATTATATGCTGCGTAGCTGTACCATCTATTGTTGGAGCCCAATAAACAAATCAATAAGTTTGATGTACGCTACCTAATGCATCATCCGTTGATTTGTAGTTCATGAGTACGCTTGGAGCGTCTCGTAGAAATGAAAGTCAATGGCGGAAATGAGAAGCGGTGCGACATCTCTAATAGGCTTGACAAACTTCTCCGTCAATGTCGTCCCAAAAATCTCGGTTAAGTTCTGTAGCCTTCCGACCTCATCTAAAACCAAGCCAGTCACTTCGAATTTTATAAAAATGTCTCGTTTCGATGTTGTCTTGCTTAGCACCGGATAGATGAGGTGGGTAAGCCCGACGACGGAATAGGCGACGTCTGACGACTCCTCGCTACTAAAGGCGGCAGAGTCTTTAGCGGTGCTTGTGGCCGTCTGAATTTCCTTTTCCAGTTGAGTCGCTTCGTTATGGAACGCAAGGGCGTTTTCCAAGTCGTTGGGTCCGCCGTTGATCGTGTCTAGCGTTGCGTTCATTGTTTTCAGCTGCTCGGATATGGTTGATAGGGACTCTATGACGCTTTTGCCATCTCTCTTTACGCTATAGCCTAAGGTTGGCGCGATGAGAACTGGAAGAAGAGTGGCGACCCGCATGATGGTGCTCGTAAAGTGTACCCTGCCGGCGGATTTGGGGCTGTTCTTCAGTTTCTTTTCTTATGCTAGATCCAAGAGCAAGAACATCAAAATGTAGAAGGCAAAAAATGTAGCTTCTTAGTTATGGGTTAGATATGTCTCTAGTGTACCGAATACCTGCATTGCATATGTAGTGAATATTTTGGGCCGAGGCTGATTTTGTTTTGGCGCAGCTTTGATGTCTATGGCCGAGAGGGAGCTAAGCTTACTGCCCTGTTCTCATGGGCGATGATATAGTTCTACCGAAGCAGGCTAGGGAGGGTACCCCACAGCCGACGCATACCACACTGAGTAGCGTGTGGGGCACCTCCTTACTAGTAGACGTCCTGGCCGCAGGTTTATGAGTACATATGAGCGCAGGTACAGCGCTGACCAGGTTCGCGGCAGTTGAGGTCGAGTGCTAATCTAGGTTACATTGGCCTTGTGGTTGAGCAGCATGGTTTAACTGAGCACAGGTTGACCACTTCGTACGTCACCTAATCCTAAATCAGGTGACGTACAAAGCAAAAGCCAGCGGTGCTGACAGTAGTCTGTGTGCCGGAGAAATCAACTTTCCATGCAAATGGTAAGCATGCACAGTATCACAATAGGTAGTCTTAGCGTCATAGTACTCCTTGTCCAGTTGAGTGAAGAGTTCGGAGTTAGACGGTGCTTAGCTTGCTACTGTTTAGAATAGTTTGCATCTAGGCTTACGAAGAGCAAATGTTCCTGTAGTCTAGGTTGAGTGCTTCCCTTTGACCAATGGACGTTTTCATTGACACTTTCTTTCTTGAGTTAAAAGGTATTTAACAAGGATGACCAAATTAACCTAAACAATCACATTTGGAATGTAGGTCGTGTCCATCTATTTAGGGATAAACAGCACCACAAGCTGGCACAAACAGAGAGCTGCCCACGATCGTGTTGCTGTACGTGACATGTGCCTTATTGATGGGGTTAGATCCAAAATCCTGCCCAGCGCTGCATTTCTGCGCGTTTCCTAATATTAGCTTCGTTTTGGCTAGCAACAAAAGCATTGTCTTACCGCAGAGTCAAGGTCACACTTGAGCGTGGTCTCGGCTGTATTATTAGCATCGTTGCTTTGGAAATACTCTGGCCCGTGGTGCACGTAACCGAGGACCGTTGGCGGAATCTGGGGAACGCCGTCATTGTAGTGTGTGACGCGGTAGTACTGGTTGTCAGGGAGCGTGGCGCTCGCGTATCTGGCCCAGGCTGCATCACCATTGCGCGGCTCGCCAAACGTAAACGTCTCGGTAACATCGAACCCCAGGTTGGCAAGCGATGTGGCGGCAATGGCAGCGATCCCTCCACCCAACGAGTGTCCGGTCACGACGAGGCGCCAGCCGTCCTCACATATTTCAAGGCTCTGCAGGGTCGAAGCAACAGACTTGGCGATGGAGTTATACGCTGTCTGGAACCCGTTGTGAACCTACGTAGTCTGAGGTTCAGCCCACTGGTTTAAAGTAACTGTGAGAAGTTCAGACTAACCTTGCAATCGTTGCATTTGGTTCCCACGGCCGACAATGGGACAAGTGAAAAAGACAGATCGGAATCTAGGTCTTTAGGAGTTGAGGTGCCTCTGAATGCAAGGACAACCTCCTTCGCTCCGGTGTCGCGGAAAATCGTCGCCTGGGTGTCTGTGCTGGTCTCGTCAAAGGTCTTGACAATTTCAGTTCCAAAAGGCGGCTTCGCACAATCGTCTTGGTATGCAGCAGCCGAAAAAGCCGTGTATCGGGTAATTTTGTCGAATATATTGGATGATACTGTAACGACAGCAGCCGTTTAGCTTCTACGGCCGTGTGGAGAGTTCGAGCTTCAGATTCACTGCTACTCACCTGGCTGCTGGGCAACAACAATCATTGGGACAAACCCCATTGAAAGAAGAAACATACGCATTGTATTTTGCTGCATAGTGAAAGTGCAAATCGGGAACCTTTGAACCAGAGGGTAGACTCTTGAGTAGACGCTGTGTCCCCGTGAGTTCGTTGGTTTTAAATCAGCTGGCGCCGTTCATACTGAGGTAGGCATGTGGGCACCTTGCGTGCACTCGGAACAGGTGCGTATCGGGCGAAGGAAATGAGAATGGGGGTTCGGGATATTGACGAGACGCATATGTACCAGCCGCATGGCAATGTAACCGTGGCGGCCGGCGACGATCTCCACACTGTGGCGTGTTGGGTGAAAGCAATTGCGACAGTTGCACCATCCTGATTTTACTGGATTTTTTTTTAATAAGCTCACTTCCTCCAACATCACTTCCTTCATCATCCAAAGCCTTTTAATTTACTGATCCATATGCTATAAAGTTCATCATGAGGGCCTTCTATTCATTCGCCGCCCTGTTATTCTTTGCTAGCGCACAGGGGGCTGACTTCCAGACTGTGCGAGACGACATTGCTAATATTAGCACCATCCTCGTGCGACTCGAGACCGATGCCGAAGGCGTTCAGGCCGGGTCTTTTGGTATTGCCCGCGCACTACAAGTTGAGGACGACTCTGTTCAGGTCCATAAACTTTTACTGCAAACCCTCAAGGACACCAACGCCTCCCCACCCTTTGAGGAACACTCACTAGACGTGGGCGGCGACTTCTTGAACATGCAGCCAAAGATCGATTCGGTGCTTAGCGTGATAACCGAAAAAAAGGACAACTTGAAGGAACTAAGCGTCGTCGTGTTGGCAAGCCTTTACCAACTGAAGCAGGATACTGATATTCTCGGAAAGGCAGTCATCGATAAGCTGAACGACGACTTTCAGCAAGTTGCGCCCCAGGTCCTCAAGGAAATTATTGACTCGTTTAATAATGCAATCACTGCGTATGGGGGTAAAGGTAAGCGCCACTTGGGCCTAAGAAGTAATATTCATCTCAGGGGGTTGTAAGACTAACAAATGGGCAGCCACATAAAGTTTTACATCTAAGGCAAACAAGGTACCAGCCCATATAGCATGCCCATTGCATTAGACAAATATTTAAACATTTGCACTATTAAGTAACGGTGTCGGTAGCACTCTCCTGTTGTTGATATCATGACGTTGTGTGTATTGGTCGTCGCCGTATCATTTTCATCCCGCCCGAGGCTTGCTCTAGTGCCGAGTGGGAGACAAGATCAAGCCTCCAGCGCCCTTCGTAGGATGAAAGGCTAAAGATGGTTGATTGTACGCTTGAAGAGGTAGAGCTATCAACATGTGTGCTGTGGTTTAGGGGGCTGTGGCATTGGGGTTACTGGGACACCGTCCTTCGCAAGGGTTAGATAGAGAATACCACTGTAGAGATGCGCCCCCGCAGGGCTTACAGCGTTATTATAAACGGTGAAAATAAACTCACTGCATAGTTCAAGACTGCGTTCACAGCTTTGTTCGTTTTCCTGGGTGTTTCTCCGTCCCGAGAGCACAATTGTGCTATTTTTGGGTCGGTGCGGGAATTCTTAGACACCTGGCAGGAGTCTAATGCGGACGATTGGCTATGCCTAGTAAAATCTGCTCACTGTGTGTGTATCACCGCGTCTTTCTGTCGCCCATGTACTTCCATTCTATCCGTCTGGTTCTATCAATTGCGACCAAAACTTTCCGACAATGGCGCTCAGCTCAGAGCAAGAAGCACTTGCGTCGCAAGGTCAGTAGCGGTTGATGCCAAGCTGTGGTCTTTGATGCTCCACCCTGGGTGGTAGGTGCACCGCTAGGGTGCAAATAGCCTTATTCCACCTTCACCAACGGCGTTAAGAATTAGCGTACGTCAAGTTTTTCGTCCCCAGACCGATCTTCGACAGATGCTTCACACGTCTCCTCCTTGATCAAAAAGTAATTAATGAGAGGAAAGGAAGAGGAGTGAAATTATTAGAGATGCTCAACTTTCGGATATGTCTCTCACTCAAGTTAATCCCAGCGACGTCTTCTTTACCTTCTCTCGCCTCAGACCAAAGTTTTCTTGTGGCCGCCGCGTCCAAGACACCCTCGACGCTATCCTCAACAAAAATCTCCGCGCAGAGGACCTTCCGCCCATAAATGTACTGGTCGATCCTGCAACAGGCCACATGTTTAGCTTGAATAATCGCCGTCTATACGTTTTCAAGGCACTGCAGGCAGCCGCTAGGCTCGAGACGATTCCAGTGAGGATTAAACCAGTCCCACAGACTAAGCGAATGAAGGATAAGTACACAGCGGACAAGTGCGTCAAAAAGGCTAGGTTGATGCTTGAGCGGGAGGCAGTTGAGCTCCTGGTGTCGAATAATAAGGTAGAGGGGGTAAATAGTGATGAAGAAGACGAAGATGGGGTCAAAGATAGTGATGAAGCATCCAGGCGGAAAAGGCGACAATAGAAAGGGCGAGAAAGAAAAGAAGGGGACTTAAAAAATTATATCCCATAACGTATAATATATAGCGAGGCTACTGCTTTAAATTCTAGTATTCCTTCCCGTCTAGTCAATAGCTTTTCTGTCTATTTGTATTCTACTGCCGGCAAACTTACCATCATAATTGACGGTGGGTGTGAGCTCGGCCAAGCTTTCCGCACGTATAGGTGTTTCAAATTGACTTTGGATTAAGGTTTGTTCACTCTGCTCTTAGCCACTTAGCGTCTGTCTTCCGTTCAGCTCGACGTCACGATGATTTCAGAAAGTGAGCAGCATTACCCACATTCCATCCGCCACCCTATTGCTAGTGATGACCTAGATATGAAGGCAATTCCTTTAAAGTTGATTTAAAGAGTAGTTATCCGTTAAATCTTGTCAACCCAAAGCTTTAGAGGAGCAGTCTGTTCAGCTTTACAGCAACCCAGGGCAATACATCGCGACGCCCAATGGCTGAGCTGCGGCAGCATCGGGGGTCAACTTCGTTCTTCGAAGCCACTGCACCCCAACCCTCTAATATCACCATCAACCCTTTCGAAGAAGACGACGAAGCAACCACCATTTCGGTCAGCTCCCAACAGGTGCGGTCGCAGCGCCCTAGGAGCAGCATCGCCGGACTACAGGAGATTGCGTCCCATGACCGCGCAGACAAGTCGAAATATGTTGCGGATTCCTTTGTCTTTGCTTTCGATATCGATGGGGTCCTCATTCGCGGAGGCAAGCCAATTCCAGAAGCTATTGAAGCCATGAAGGTGCTCGACGGCATGAATGAGTACAACTTGGTCGTGTAAGATGCGAAAAGAATGATTTTAGTAATGCACCCCGGATAATTGCTAACATACACAGTCCTCATATCTTCCTCACCAATGGCGGCGGCAAGACCGAAGACGAGAGATGCCAGGATCTTTCTCGGCAACTTGGCCGCAATATTGACCCAGGGCAATTCATCTGCGGACATACGCCCATGAGAGAAATGGCCGAAAGGTACAAAACAGTTCTTGTTGTGGGCGGCGAAGGCGAAAAATGTCGGCAAGTTGCGGAAGGCTACGGCTTCGAAGATGTGGTCACCCCAGGAGACATTATCAAATATAACGAAGCAATAACGCCGTTCCGCAAACTCACAGCCGAGGAATATGCCAACTCTCGTAAGCGAAGCTTTGGTAGCGGCGATGTTATCGATGCCGTTTTCGTCTTTGCCGATTCACGCGACTGGGCCAGCGATATACAAATTATGGTTGACCTCGCCATGTCGAAAGGGGGTCGTGTCGGGAGTGTGAGCGAGACCTTTGATGAAGGGCCGCCGTTTTACTTCTCACATAACGATATTGTTTGGTCAGCAGCTCATGACCAAGTTCGACTCGGTATGGGCGCCCTTAGGCGCATGTTTGAAGTTATTTTCGAAGATCTTACTAAAGGGAAGGGAATGCTTCGAACCCATGCGTTCGGCAAACCTCAAGTCTCGACCTTTCAGTTTGCGTCCCGTCTCATGAGCGACTGGCGTATGGCCGAACACGACATTAATACCCCTCCTAAGACCATATACTTCGTTGGCGATACACCCGAGAGCGATATTCGCGGTACCAACGCAGTCAATGAGGAAAGCCTGGACGAGTGGTACAGTATCCTTGTCAAGACCGGGGTTTATGAGGACGGTACCGACCCAATATATAAGCCACGTATCACTGTCGATACGGTTCTGGATGCTGTCAATCATGGTATCCGTCGGGAGATGCAAAAAAATGGCAATCATACAGTATCCCACAAATCATAGGTCCTACATGAATACGCCTTGGCCGGGTACCAAGCTTCTCTCTGCGCTGCTGAAGGCAAGATTGAAGATTATTAAGATTGGTTAGTGAAGCTATTTTCACCTTTTATGTACTTCTGCATACATTCTTTATCGTCATTCAGTAGAACGTAGAGAATCTGAAAAGTTTTCCAGTACCTCTTACACTGGAATGTTCTATCAGTTGTGGTAACCAAACCGAGGTGGGACTTGGCTGTCCTTTCTGCGCAGTTCCGACTTACGAGTATGCGCACTGTCACACTCGGGACAGCCCGGAAATTGTGTAAGCCTGAAAAGGGACACGCCACGAACGGCTAGCCCTGCTAAGGTCGCCCGCCACTCGAGTCTCCAGCGTGGTGCCAGCCTTGGCCTTATTCCGTAGCAAGCTGGGTTCCATACTACTCGGCCGCAGCTTACCGACGAAGAGTGCTCTCCTTCATACAACCTACGGCTGAAAGAAAACAAGCAGGACTCGACAGCAAATAATACGCTTCAACGTGCTCTCTCCCCTTCCCTTAATCAGGCTATCCTCTACTCAGCTTAAGTCCAGTTTTACTTCTTCCTTAGGCGTTAATATTTAAAACCCTCCTAACTTCTTTAATATAACGAGCAATAGAGCTTAATATCTAAGACTAGAGATCCGCTTTATCTTACTAGTCCATTATACTATCCTCCCTTATAAGGCCCTTCCTTTATATAAGCCTATACTAATTAATATACTCCTTTTCTTTTTAAGTATAGGTATATACGGAATCTACCTATTAAATAGCACACTTACGCTAACTAGTATAGTATATATTTACTAAGCCTCTAATAATATAGCCTCGCTTATTAAGATATAAAGTGCGGACTTATACTCCTACGTCTAGCTAGTTATCTCGCAATTAATATATATAGGTACTAGCTGATATATAACGAGGTGTAGATTACGCTCTAGGGCGATGACCCTTCTAAGCACCCGCCCTGAATGATTATTAAAGTCTGTTAGTTAAACAAGGATAATATTATCGAGGTCGAGGGGGCCGGGCCTTCTACGTACCCGAGCGGAAATGCCCGGGAACACCTGGGGAGGCCGAATTATTAAATTTAGCGTCAAATGGGAATGTAAATTAGACTGATGATGTAGAAGTTATAAAATCCGATACCCCTGCATATTAATAGCTCCTCGGGCGATTAAAAGTATAGTCGTACTACTTTCACCTTTGTGTCTAGCCAGGACTAAGCTTACATCCGCTACTACAATTATACTATAATATATCGAGTCCACTTTATTTTTCTGCATTATTGAACTAGCTCTAAGGGTTATACAACGGGCAATCAAAGATTGGCTAAACTTGCCATCTTTCTGGATCGTCATAATTCTGCGATGTTGCTTAGGATGTCAACTCAAAGTTCACACCTGGCGCTTTTCGTCGTGGTGAATAGCAAGAGGAGGGTGCGATCGACGTTCACGTGATAAAATGAGCCGCCACATCAATGCTGAACAAAGGAATTTGTTCAATCCAATCTAAAGGTTGGAAAAAGCGGTATTATAAATATTAGAATCTGAGTACTACGGTATAGTCTTTATTCTATCAATTCTCATTAGCGCGGTTCACGTAATTTTCAAAAGATCTATTTAGCGATGCCTGTTGAGCCAAATATCTCTTCCCTAAGCGCTGCAACTGTGCTCCACAGAGCCCCGGGCGTCATATATTGGGCAGCGGGCACAACAGCTGCCAGTGTACGACTGCCGGGTCGCAGCGGAGACTCGGTCCCGCTCGTGACTGCGCACTTGCAAGGCGATGAGAAGCAGGGACTTGCTTAACCCGAGCCTGCTCCCATTCGTGGGACTCCTGACGCCTCTGAGAAATCTTACGCGGCTTTTCGCCCTTCTTGCAAGCAAACAAGTCAAAGTTCGTATACCAGCACTATGGTATCAACATTTGACGAAGGCGTAGAGACGCGGGCAGTACGGACCTGACGGGGTCTTTGATTTGATTTGATCTCATTTTTGTCTATAATAGCCTTCAATGGGCGGCTTACTAGGTTGGCCTGTTTGCTGTGTAATTACATTATCACAACGGCGAGCTGCGGTAAGTTAACGGATTTTGCGGACTTGCATACGTAGGAGCGTAAGCAAAAGCCCACCCCGTCGTAGACCCGGCCTTGACGCTGCGGGGATTGGATAGACAACTCCGCTGCTTTTCATTTCTAGTACTTTCTGCTGCGACGTATTTCCTGAAAAAATATGTTCTAATTCTTGCATGGCACTTTACATATATAGTGCTACTCTGCATATTTGGAGTACATATTGGCTGTCGTTTAGCATATCTGAACAAGAAAAAAAAGTTAAAAACCAACCATCATCCGAAGCGCTCTCTAACCCAGTATGCAGAGCGCGACCAGCTCGACTTTGCAGGCGGTCCGACAGAGATTGCCAAATTTCAATTCAACCATATTAAACTACTTATTTTGTTATTATAACTATTTAATATAGCAATAGTATAAGGTAATAATTGAAATAAAAGCCCACAGATTTTCATGAGTAGTGCACTTTATCACGCCGCAGGAGCATCCCGACACCCACGAGCCCAAGCGTGGCGAATCAGGAGACGCTGGCATCGCCCGCGCCGCTGTCTTTGACGCCACCGCTGTCTCCTCCCTCACCGGACTTCGCCTCTCACCGATGCGGACGCAGGCCATGTTAAGAACCACCTCCTCGTCGGTCATGTTGCTTCTGAACGGAAAGGAAAGGGACACGGCGATGAGGTCTGCGGATTTCTGGGCCTCGAAACACTTTATTCTGAGCTCATAGCCGCCGTATAAAAACAATGAGTTTCTTGACCGCGGGCGGGGGGTGGGGGGGGCCGTGCTGACATCCCTAACGAGGGTATAATCCGAGGGATCCCTGCCACTGGACTGCGCCACCCAGATCGAAATCTGACAAGTTCGAGAGTCGGCTCCAGAAGACCAGAATGAGTGGCCTACTTCGTTTTACACGGTAAGGGATCTATTAGTTTCTAGCGTCGTTATAGTGGATCGCCGGCGAATGCCACGCGTGGCTTATAATACGAACAACCAAAAGGAGGGGAAAACTGGTCGCATTGGCACTGGATCGCAATGGTATTGGGTCGCATTGGTTACTTCGAAGTATAGGAGGCCGCATTATCACACATCTAACACGTTTCTGAGACATAGCTGAGCGCAGTCCATACTTTTTTTTGAAAGACCTAGACATTTTTTCCTCTACGAAAAAGCTATTTCGAACTTGGCGCTGTACGCGTATCTGCAGGTCGTTTACAATCTTGGCAAAATGTCACATAACGTCTTCAGCTCCCCACTGGCACGTTGGCCACCTCTTCAGCCAAGCTCTACGGCATACTTAGAAGACAACTTTCATTTGCTAGATGTCGGCATAAAATTCCACCCACCTGATGCGTACCGTTGACCGGCGACATTCTAATTGGAGGAAAGCATCAGCTGATATGTCGTTGGACAACCTCCTCGGACCGGATGCGGTGACGGCTTCGGCTTGATTTTCGGTCAAAAGTTTCACTTTTAGGCCGTCTGTCCGTCCATACGTACTGTTTCTGGCTATTCAGCCTTTGAAGATCGTAGTATGATGTTCTTCAAGTATGCGGCTTGACTGAACCGTCAAGTATATAAAGGGCAGCTTGCGCTCCTAAACTGCTTCACCTACCAGCCTAACCAAATCACAAACTGCCCAGTCTACTATATATTTACTAGAACCACCATATCGGGCTAAAATGCACGCTCATAACGTCCTTGTTACCCTCGCGTAAGGAACCTTTGCTTCTCTATGACTATGACTTACATCTCACTAACAGTCCCACCACAGGCTCGCCGCTACTGGTAAGATTCTATGATCCCTCCTCATCTCACTCTTTAACCCGCTACTTCGCTTTTACTTATCTAATCTACGCAGCTTACGCCTCTCCCACCGAGGCTAACAGCCTTCAGTCCGCCGAGCCTGACGGTATCGCTGCCATCGGCTGCTACCAGCAGGGCACTCCAAGCCGACCAGCCATGTGTTGGAAGCCCAACTGCCCCAGCAACAGGAGATCCGTCTTTTGGGACTTTGGTTGCCCTGACGGCAGCTGGAAGTGCTGCATCTAGATGCTGCTGCTACCAAGAGCTTCTCGGCCTAGCGCACGCTGGAGCCGTGTGTCCGTGTCCAAGCCTAGCATAATATATAGCACTATAGCTAGAGGCTTTAGTTAAGAAATTTCCCTAGCAGTACTAAATATATGCCCTTAATTCAATTTTCTAAGTATTCTACGTAACGTTTGAATATATCTTGTACGATAGAAACCAAATTTCTATTCTTATCCTATGTGCGCAGTCTGTAGAGATATGGTGTAAAGTTGATTTACGCAACAGGGAGTTACTTTAGTTGAGCAACTTAGACCTCTTTCTGTGTTCTTGCCTCGAAACTCTGTTCCACAGAGTGGCTGACGTGAGTCTACCTCTCAGGCACGGGATCCAAAGTGTTGCTTTTCACGGTACTCAGCTCATAGCCTCTGCTGATGGCCCGGCGATGGGGACGTGAGATGAGGTCGAGGCATTAGATTGCAGAGTCTTGGGAGGGAGGTCCTCCTCTAATCTCTTGGAGTGCCTTGAACCGAAAGAGACAAGAGAAACGAGGCTGTCGACACTTCGCAGGAAGGTCTCTGGAGCTTTGGCAACGATCACCATCCAGATGGACGGCAGGCAAATTGCAATAATGCCCACACCGAGGTCCAGAACCATGTACAAGATCAATCTGCTCAGGATACCTAGTTATTAAATGTGTTAGCAGATAGCAGTACGGGGCAACACATGCAGCTATACTCACGCTGTGTGTCGCTCTTCTGGTATCTCTAGCTTACTTATAAACAAGTCCACTATAATATATACACGCGCGATTGAGGCACCAAGCCCGCTGCATAGTCGTTAGCATCGGAACAAACAATAGCTTGGCGACGAGGAGCTTGCGTGGAGGCTGGCAAAAATATTCTAAGAATAGTCGTTTTGTTTTTAGAGAAAGGAGCTTGAAGCTTTAGGATCTAAACTATTCATCAGCATGTATAGCTCATAAGGATAAGACAGGAAATATACAGGATAGATAGGCAGAGCTAGGACCCATAGGTCGAGGAGGAAGTCGCTGATAGTGAGGCCCAGGAGCATAGGAAATACAATTTTGCAGTGTTTAGCTGCGGTGCCTTCCCATTGCGCCGAGAAATGGACGCCGCATTGGAAGCCCAGCGTAAATTCGAAAGCGACACGCCATAGGCCGCCAACAACTTTCGAGATCAGGGCGATGATGTTGAAGATAGCTTTTCGGCCGCCGACACAGACGATGCGTTTGTAGAAAAACAGGGCGCTCATTTTGCAGAAGCCAAGACCGGCAACACCGAGAAGATTGAAGGCCAGTTGGGTCTACACGGTGTTAGTGATCCTATATATTCAGAGCCGCGGTACCAGAAACTAGTTTGTTTGCTACCTTGGCGGAACGTTCCAGCGTTGCTGCTATCTCCTCCTTGGTAAAATCGTGGGACGAATAGCCAAACACCTTATTTCCCCGCCTTGCAGCAAAGTTAGCAGCCGAACTGCAATTCAAATATACGGAGCGAGAGTATTCTACCTACCAAAATAAATGCATGAGCAAACACCAATGAAGCCAGCTGCAGGGTTAAATTTAGCCAGGACGAGTTCCATATTAATTGCGAGTATGCTGAGCCTTAGCAACGCAGGGATCAGTAGCCAGTCATCGGCAAGCAAAGGGTTATTCTTGAGATGCCTCGCGTAGAACCGTACGGCCACGGCTATCACCAAGATGCCTAGCAAGCTAGAGGGGCATAACATTATGCACTTTTGTTTGGCCATCGGTGGCATGGCGTCCTTCACGCAGGGATTTGGATTTTGACTGGCCCGAAACTCCTCGCCATTCAAGGTGTGCAGGATGGTGGGGAGGGCCCATGTTCGCACGTCCTCCATGCAGCTTATGGTTTCGAATGAATGAAATCAGAGTGAACATGAGTGAAGTATGTTATCCGTACCGATACTTGGGATTAAATGGAGAGCTTCGTTAGTGCCTCGGGGAAGTGGCCCCTAAGCCATGTGGAGCCACCCGCAGCCACCAGTCATTGTGGTAGAATCGGATCTTTGGCCGCCAACGAGGCTGCGAGCTGCAAGGTCATTCCAGCTGGGGTTCCAGAATAATTGTGTTGAGCAATTGTTTTCCAGAGTACGGGCTGACGAGGCTCCGAAGCCAAGTCCAATCCATGTACGAGGCTGCGGCACCGCTGAAGGCAATCCAGCATCTGCTTTATCAACTGCGTTTAACATTGGCACCCCATGCGCTCTCGCTTCTTTAACAGATGCATACTTGCATTTTCCTCTCTATGTGAGACTCTCGGCATACACGGTGTAAAAGTATGGCGTTGCTACTTGGATATGCGCCGATTGCACACAGTACAGAAGAAGTTGAACGGCCTCACAGGCCAAGAAACTACCTCCAGACTGTCGGCTACGCTGTCCAGGCTGTAATCGGGCTATCCTTGCTTGGATGGAGTTGCTTTGTTCTAGGGAGGCTTTCCACCACTACTGCACAATGTGGCAGGAAGCTTTCAACATGGTGTAAGTTTCCCTTTGTACTTGCCTTGCAGCGTCGCAGAATCCCACGGCGCAGATCGCCTCGCCCTTGTCAAACCCCAAGAACGAGATCGCCTTCAACATTATCTTGGATCCGCAGCAGACGCTTCATGCAATCTCCTCACCAAGAAGCTGCAGGGAGATAGGCTATGTCCCTCGTATGGAGAATCACAATGGACGGGCTCAATCACTGTCGGCGAGGGCCAGGGTCTCTTCTACTGGTTCTTCGATAGCCGCAATGACCCAAAGAACGACCCTGTCATCATCTTCATGGCCGGCGGGCCAGGTGCTTCCTCCTTGCTCAATATGCTAAGAGGGACGGGGCCTTGTGCGCTAGATGAAGGTGCCACGAAACCCAAGCCTAATCCTTGGTCTTAGAATAATAATGCTTCCCTCCTATTTATCGACCAACCTACCGGAACCGGTTTCTCCAAGCCTCTCGAGGGCGCTCCGCTTCCTAACACGGAACAGGAAACGGCTAAGGACTTTCAGCGATTCCTCAACGTCTTCTTTAAACGGGCATTCCCTAAAAAACGGCATTTACCCATCCATATAAGCACAGGCTCATGGCCTGTGTATCTGCACCACATCCTGCAGTCACGGCGCAACGACTTAGGCGAGGCGCTTTAGGGCAATATTAAAACTCTCATTCTCCTTGACGCTGTCATCGACTGGACCGGTCCCTTTTTAGGCGTGTATCCTTTACTCTGCGAGGATGCGGTAGACCGTGTTCGTCTGAATGCGACAGCGTGCGAGTCAATAGCAAACAGCTTAGCTGAGCAGGAACGACTTGGACACGAATTTGAAGCCGTGTATCTTGGAGAAGAATGCCAGGCGGCCTATGACTATGGAACTAAATTTATCTTCGGCCCTTATATGGACCAGAGACTGGATCTGGCGAATAGTAAGCTACGTCGCACTTATTTCCTCAGATAACATTATGCTAATAGCCTATGTGTCTCGTAGTTGCTAGAAAGTGCCCGGTTGGGGCCGAATACCCCTTTTGCAGGCAACTGGCAACGAGCTTGTCGAGGAATACCTGAATCTAGGTTGGCTCAAGAAAGAGGTTGGCCTGCCATCAGACTATCACTTCAGAGATATCAACACGGAGATTTGGCAGGCCTTTCACGACAGCGGCGCTTGGTATTCCCGTCCTTTAGAAGCTAGACTAAGGCATTGTTAATATATTAGCTGGATAAGCCAGGTACTCGTATATCGTCGCCATGATAGCAACGACAAAGGCGGCCCGGCCACTACCAGGGCGTGCACCGGCTAATGCAAACCAGGAACATGTAAAGGAAATGCTACACTCTGCAGCCTCGATTTTAGCACACGGACACTCATGCGGACTGAGCACACGGCAGGTTGCTCACCCAACTGCTTCGCCGCATGGTGAATTACTGAGCCGTATATGGCTGTGATGACAGTTGTGAAGATGGCTAGAAAGGTAATCCCGCGGAGCGTTGCATTGACTAAAATGCACTTGCTGTATTTTTAGTCAGGGAGCAGTTTATTCGCCCTCCATAAACGAGCGGGGAATTTCTGAGGTGGAAGCTGGTATCTTAGCTTGCTACATCGAATGATTGGAGGTGGCGCCTCCTCCATTATGCGTTTCATGAGAGGGTGGCGGTGATCTAATGATTCGATACATGCTGTGACGCGGAGCCGTCTAGCTTCGAGAAATTGGCTGACTGAGAATTAAGGTCTTGTTAACATGAATTATTATACATAAGCACATCCCATTTTATTATGGTACTGCTTTTTTGCGTAAATCGTCCACAAATGCAAGACGATGTCGATTATCATCCACCACACGCGCATATTCTAGCAATAGCCTCCATACGTACAATTTCATATCCTCGTTCCTATACACCGCATTCGCCCAGTTTCTGCTCTCTGTCGCAATCACTTCGGCCTGTGCATCACGGCCGCTGAGAAAATACTCCATAACCGCATAAACGTCCTTGTAAGACATGTCAAACGGAACAAAGTGCACCCATGGAATCATGCGGTCATCGTGCCACTCGGCGTAGATTGTAGCCTTTAGGGGCATACTCGTCGACTTAAGGAACGCCCGCCAGCGGCCGCTGAATGAGTTGCCGTCAATATCAGGAAGGTACTTGTAGCGGTACTGCTGTTTCATGGGCATCGATTTCGCTTTCGACATGTACTTTCCTGTGTAGAAACACGTGCCCTGGAGATTCTTAGGCTTCTTGGGTGGCTCCGGAGAGCACTCAAGATTGACAAACGACACGTCAGAGAACATCGAGAGCCATTCGCCAATCTTGCCCTGCATTGCACTCGGTAGACTGTAGTTTTCGGCGGAGAGGAGATCAAAGGTAGGGCTGCTTGATGTATCGCCCGCTTCGGCACGCGAGACGGTGGTCCCGTTCATCATCTGTACCCAGCGGTGGCGATGAAAGTGCCACCAGTTATCGACCTTGTTTCGGCCGCCCGAAGCGGTGCCGCGCCAGATGAGACCATTTCTCTTGTCGGACCATTTCCCGCCGCTGCTCCAACCGCCGTTATAGAATGCGCGTGACGAAAGATACATGGCGCCGGGAATTAGGATCTCGTTGTTTGTAGGAAGCTTAGAGCCAGCAAACAGCGGGAACAAGCTCTTGGTGGTAGACATGCTCACGCTCTCCACGAATGTGCCATGAAGACCGCGCATGTGCGGCTGCAAGCATGGGTCTTGGGCTTGGGTAAAGTTTCGTATAAAGCCATGGTATGCGTATGGCATCTGCTCGCTCGGGTACTCGACGGGCACGTTGAATGATTCGACGGCGCTAGTGTTTCGGGCAGGGCTGTCAACCGGACACGTTTCGCGGAAGTAATCCCAATAACGCTCTGCGTCACGCGATATCCAACCCGGGTCGTATGCTTTGAGCTCTTGGCTGTCAATATCCTGCAATCTGCTGTAGGAGCTAATCGCAAGCTCCGGTGGAATGAGCTCGCGCAGTTCCTGCTCGAGACTAGCGTACTGGTTTATTGTCTCCCATGGTGTCAAGATACGCGTTTCGTCCATGACGTTGAGAGCCATGTCTAGATCGGGGAGATTAGGCATCATCTTCTTAACTAGGGCAGTCCAGTGTTGGATCCACGGCTGTCGGTTCGGGTCGTCGGTGATCATGATGACGTTTTGATTTCGGACCCTGATGATCTGTGGCTGCGTTGCGGATTGTACGCGCATATCCCTAGGATTTAAAGCCCATAGCGGATTTATATCGTGATGTATCCTGTCGAAGAAGCTCTCCACAACTATGGCCTTGTCTTTCATGGCCTGTTTGAACCAAAGGTCGAACCCAGGCGGCGGGTGTCGGCCGCGGCGCTGTCGGTATCTTTCCGCTGCATCCTCAATTGTGAATGATTGTTCACTCAGCAGTTTCTCAAAGTGCGCAGTCGCATTCGAAATCAGTTGGGTGATGGGGTGATTGTCTGGCGTGATGTGGGTGGGGAGTTTGGTCAGCCCAGGATACGGCAAACGGACGAACAGCCATGAATGGATATAGAGGGCCACCAAAGCGAAAAAGATGAGGACCGGAATTATGCGTCTACGACTAGGTATAGATTTCAATACGGTCCTAGGTAGACTGAGCATGGCTTTGGTTTTTGCAGTGATCATCCGTCTTGGCCTCTGGTGCGTTGCCAAAAAAAACTGAGATGCAGCCACTTCTCGCCCGAACAGGCCCAAATGAGATTACATCAGCACTCGTAACAGAAACATGTGCAAAGGTTCCTCGCCTTATGTTGGTAGGGTGGGTTAATAACATACAAGGAGCGAAGACTTCAGCGGGCCGGGAGACCTCGCCGCCCACGCGTTTGCCGCGTCATCCCGCGGGGGCGGCAATAATAATAAGTAGGCATTTGGACAGTCGCTCAAAGACTCGTCTCATTGCAACCCCCTAAATTTTTAACGACGGGAAAAACGAGAGGTTTGCAAGATGGCATTATATATGTGCTTTAAGTGCTTTATAGTATTCTAACAAGGTTGGTTTTGAATGCGGATTTTGCTGCGACTGAAAAGCTTCTGTAGTAAATTGCGATACTTATGAAGGATCCCGTTTTTTGCTCCGGTGCTACCCGCATAGGTATCAACATAAGGAGCGAATAGAGATGGTAGAAAAGTTATGTGGGCAAAGGCCGGGAAGCGAATTTCAGTACATGAGCCACTGCGCGAAATAAGGCTGGAAAGCTGGCGGGGATTAAAGAGGGGAATACCGGCTTCGACAGTGTCCAACCCAATCGGGGGTCCTCCCGGTGAGACCGGACAAGGCTGTGGGTCGGAGGGGCCGACCGTTAGGGCCAGCTTAACATTACGAGTAGCGGGAGAAAAGAGCTGGTTAGCTTCTCCGCGGCGGAGATGTGCATCGACTAGGAAGTCGCCATAACGCCACAAATAGTTTTACCCTACTAAAAAAAAAAAATTCGCAAATGCCTAATCTTTGTCTATTTAAGTATCCTACTTATTATTGTGGGTTAGTTTATACGCCTAATGTCATTTAATTTAGGAGATGCAGGGGTGGCCCCAGCATCAATAAAATCATCACACGTTTCACAGCCGTGCTCTCTCATTGGCTTGAGTGGGCGAAAACGGCCCCTAAGGCAAGTGGGCAGCAAGAACGTTATAGAAATCAAAAATTCCCAATGTCAACACTTGCTGAGGAGCCAGACCATTCTTAGCGCCAATCAGCCACCGACACTACTCTTTAGTTCGTCTAGGGGCGGTACTTTCCCGCTACAGCCAATAAGAAATAGTTAGCTCCAAAATTAATTATTGCAGGTGGCCTAGAGTGCAGGTGTGGAGGGGACCAGGGCAACCATAACAGAGGCGAAACTTATATTCCCCTCAATCATAATTAATAACATGCATCGACATAATGACTTTATTGCTTATTTGACCATCGTCATCCTGCAGTGCGGCATACTAGTAGCTGCCTAGGTGGCCATTCGCTTTCAGATGTCACTACGCAGGCTCAGTCGGAGAAGCGTTCCTACCAGCGGCTAGAGTAATATAACAATCATCCGCCGTCTACCCTCCATACATTTTCGCATACCTCAGGTTTCTTTACCATAAATTCATTTTTAGATGGTTCCTTTATGATGTTGTAAATTATATAATGTATTCAATAGAGAGAATGTTCTGCTCTTTCCGTGTAGAGATGCATTGACTTAAAGCCCGTATTCGTTGCTCTGTTGACTTGACCCTGGCCTACGCCAATCCCTTCTGAGGTCGCACAACAAGACTGGGCAGATGCTTGAGACTCGGTCACTTCCTTTAGAGCTAACGAAGCTAATGCATGTAGAATACATATGACTAATAAAACGAGAAGAGCCGAGTCTAGAGGGAGGGTGATGGGACTCGTTCGGTTATATAAGGATGCGGCTAGCGCTATAATGCAAACTTTATCCGTCTCGCATAGTTAGAGAAGGTATAAAAAGGGTCATTATATCCTCGAAGAGTTATTTTTCAACCACTTCAATACACACAAAGCTCATCTACACTTTACACTTTCTCCCTCGTCGCTTCTCTTTATACAATGCGTTAACTGCTATTGTCCTTGTAGCCTCTGCTGCTAACGCTGTAAGCTCAGTGAAATATCACTCCCAGCCGACCTTCTCGAGTTAACTTGATAAGATAGCTTTCTGTCATAAAGGCTCCTATTCCTGGCTATAGAGTGGAGGAGACTGAGTGGAAGGTCGGGGTCTTCCCCGGGGAGTTCCAGCTCTTCAAGGGCACTGCTGAAGGGGTCCATCCAAAGGCCCTCGCCCTCAACACCTCCTTCAAGGCCCCAACAACTATGGTCGCGTCAGCTGCTCTTATAACTCTGGCATTTGGTGGTGCAATGATGTAAGTTACAGCACAAACAAAACGTGAAAACTAACTGCCCCAGTTTCCTTTCCGGATGGGGATCCTGGGCTACTGCTGCTCTAACATAAGCTTAACTAAGTAGTCGTAAGCCGCCCTAAGCTTAACACTAAGCCTACCTGGGCCTCACTAAGCCCAGGGCATACCTATTAATATACACACGCCACTACTATTCTCATACCTATATAATATTAATGCACGTTACAGGTTTTTTTACACTAGCGGCTAATAAATTTATACCCTCGAGGTCTATAAATATATTATATCTCTAGTTTCCACCCTATTATAAATATAAAAGGCCTTATTTTTATTATCTACTAATAGATTATTATCTATATTAATATATTAGTTAAGAAATAAAACCGATTACGTATTAATAAACACTCTATAATATATTTAGTTATATTTATATAACGTTAAGTGGAATTTCTATAGCGTATAGCCCGAGTTTATTAATAAGGTAGACTCCTAAGCTTTAATGGGCTTACTTATATAGCTCGAGGAGGTCTAGTCGTAAGCTAAGTCTAGTGTACCTACGGGGTAGGATTCTACATTCTAGTCTGCTTTTGTAGTATCTGTCGTCGTAGGCCGTACCTGATTCGCGTCACGATGAGCCTACATAGTTCTACTTAATATACTCCTACCCAAGCCTAACCACACACCGACGTATAACGTGAAGGAGTACTAAGGGCAGGTGTTTTAGGGTGTGGCATTAGTAACGTAAGCAGTTTTTAACCTTCCCTATGCTAATTTCGTTAGTACATTCCGGACGGCGCTATTATAATACTAGCCAACGCAAAGCTTCTCTTCGACTAGTAGAGCCCTAATCCCATCTAGCGTCTTTAACGGATTTTATTAACTCCGCTAACTTTTATTAGCCTTACGACTACCCCGTGTTAGCGTATACTATAAGCGATAATATATTAATACTAAGTAGCCTATAGTAAGTTACCTCATTACATAGTAGCGACCTAGCTATCCTAGAATAGCGGATTAATATTCAGCTGGATCGTTTATAATATCGCTATAGGTCTCTACCGCTTACCTTAACGCGTTATTATAATTACCCTCCTACTTTTACCGTATACTAGTTTTCGTGGAAACTCGTACGATTGCGAAGTAGACGGTTAAGCGTACGAGAAATTCACCTAATTGTCGGGCCACGAAGCTGAGATTATTAAAAGAGCTAGGCTGCGTATTAAGTAATTTTAGGATATTATGCCACACAGCTGCAATCACAGGCTGCCGAGGCGTTCGTAGTTTAGCGTAGCGCTAGAATGGTACTTCTATTGTTTCGTGATCTCGCTATCCTGTGATATCTATATAAGGCTCCCCGGAAGAGAGGTCCTCGCAGCACGTAAGCCCACGCGAGTCCTTCTAAGCCTATTAAGTGCGAGATATACCATATAAGGAGTAAGCTAGAGGCGTGGTGTTGTAGCTACGCGAGGTGATAGGAAGAAAAGCGCGGCCCTCGCCGAGTATAAATCCTATTTATAGTAGAGTAGGAATATTACTGGAACTGCGAGGATGTAGGTCGACTCTTTTGGAAGTAGTAACAAAAAAAAGTACGCTGCTGATGTAGCAGGTTAGGTGACGACGTTTATTGGCCAGATAGCAGTGTCATGACGAGGCTGTCTGTCTGGTAATGAGCCTCTCGGTGTGATTCTAACGTTGCATGAGGTGGAGCATGCGTGTACGAGGCTGCCAAGTTAGCCGTGACGAAGTGGAAAAACGCGGAGATTTGCGAAGCCGGCATCAAGACAAGATGGCGCTGCTCAGTGATGCCATGATGTATGAGCGGGTTCTGAGGCGCGAGGGCGTTGGTTCCCAACGCCCATCGATGCTTGACGCTTTGGCCAACCAAATCTGTCTACACATACCAAATTCGATGAGAGCAAAGTCGCGGATACGGTCCAGAGGGCAAAGTCGTTGCAAAGAGAAGGGGTAAACGCAAGTCTCGCAAGAAAGAAAAGATCTACTTCCGCACACACAATTTGCTATGTCCCCTAATTAAAGCGCGAATAGTTTAGCTTAACCCTAAGATTTCAGCGGCGACAACTTCCAAGTCCGTTATCATTCCCCTGTTTGTTAATGCGACTGCAACGCACCTGTCGCCAGCTGGCGCCCTTCTCCGACAACTCGGCGAATTACCATCAGGGTGGACTCAATCTCGGCAGAAGTAGGCTGTGTTGCGAGGGGTGTTGAGCCGGCAGTAGCACTTCTAGGTGGCGACGGCCATCGGCTGCCGAGAAGCGGCAGAATAGACCTTGGAGGTTGGACGCAAAACTGCCGCATTGATGGGCGGCTCACATCGCTGGGGACTAGGTGTTACGAATCATGCGAGGTGAAAGAAGCCGACTAGGCGCAGGCACTGCGGGGCACGGCAGCTGCCCGAATTAGGGCCTACCTCTCATTCTACGTATACAACTACGGTTCTTGCACTATACAGTAAGCCAATGTACACTGTATATATATATAAGTATATTAGTCATTAGGTGCAGTTTAACGTCGTCGCCAGGCTGCCTCAGCTACAATTCATGTTCCAGGCACAAGAAACGGCCCGCGTCCAGCAATCTGCTGAAATAGCACTGGTTAAGGAGGAGCAGTAGCAGGTAGGAGCAGGTGGGAACCGTGTGCGAATATACGCGGATGTGTACATGTCGATTCTGGATGATTTGCTATACCAAATTCCCCAGCCGTAAGACGGATATGTGCTACCTGCATAAGGCTGCTGCAATCCGGCCCGGGCGTAAAGGCCGTCGTCATTAGGCCGAGAACGGAGGCTGCTCTATCCATGACTGACGTTGGCGATGATTATGCGCAGCACATTGCCCTTGTCCCAAGATGGTGGCCTAGAAGGAGCTATTGTATAAACGATACTAAACTACGTCGTAAGTCTGGCCAGATAAACACAGCTGAAGACTAAGTAGCTCGTACTTGCCGACAGTGGAGACAAGGAAATGACAACATGCTGTCTTTTCATACACTTATTTTCAGCTGACAAGGGCTGAACCCCTTTGTAGTCAAGTTTCCTGGGGTAAATTTCAGCTCTTCAGCCGCAAGCTAGACAAACAAGGATGGCAAAACAATGTCCCTTATATATCGCATAGTTGGCTCCCTTTACCAGCGAGAGTACCAGCCAAGCGCCCAGCTCCATTGCAGCCTACAAAATCACCATGTCGAAGGAAGATATCCCCCTTCCTTGGAAGATCCGGATCCTGGATCTGGAAGATCAGGTTCGCGGCCTCCGCGAGACGCTCAATAAATTCTACAAAGTCTACCACCTTGTGCATTTAGGTGTACCCGTTCCAGACCACTATGTTGAGGCCCCTCCGGCCAATGGCTATACCATCGCCGATGTGGAAGCACGCATGGCTGCTATGGACTTGCGGCCACCTCTGCCAATAAGTGACGGGTCGCCAGAAGCCGCTGTCCCGGTGGCTACCACTGCAGAGGCAGAAGCAACAGCAGCTATGGAGGACATGAGCCTCGATGCAGTGTTTGCAGAGACGGATCCCGAACCCGGTGTAGTGTCTGCAGAGATGGGGCCACAGACCAAGGGCGTATCAAAGTTTACCGCGGAAGAGGTTTCGAACCTTCCTCTATACACGTACTCTCCCATAGACAAGTCATCAGCAGAAGTACGCTTCCTCGTTCTGACAACCAGCAGCGAGAGCACCGAAGACGACCCCATCTCCTGCCGTATCGTCACGGCAAGCTTAGACGATGTTCCCACCAGCCGTCCCTTCTGGCCCTCTTCTGCCTTGGAGCTATACAACCCGCTATCATACTGCTGGGGCACGACAGAGGCGACCAAGGAAATCGTCATTGATGGGTGCCTGTTCCGGGTGAGGCCGTCGCTGCATGAGGCGCTCGCCCACTTTCGCAGCACCGAGCTGGTCTCTAGCGATCCATTTTGGCGCGGTGCCCAGAATACAAAGGAGACGTTCTGGTGGGTTGATGCGATTTGCATCAACCAGGACGATGTCGAGGAGAAGAAGAGCCAGGTGGCGCTCATGTCCCGTCTGTATCGAGCAGCGCACACTGTCCGCGTGTGGCTCGGCCAAGAGGAAGACAACAGCGCAGTGGCCATTGACATCGTGCGCAAGTTGGCATACAGGCCTAAAACACCAGAGGAGGAGGCGTCATGGGAGTACCTCCGGGAGAATCCGGGTAAGATACAGCGTCCTGGTGGTGCCGGCCGCACAACGATAAAGATTACAGCGCCAGACGCAGGTCGACCTATTAGTGACCTTGAAAAGGCAGAGAATTACGAGGCTCTTGTCAAGCTGTTCCAGAGGTCCTGGTTCAGCCGCGTCTGGATCCAGCAGGAAGCAGCGCTGCCGGAAAATGTCGAGGTCCACTGCGGCCAGGAGACGTGCTCCTGGGAGGCGCTGATGTCTACGTCAGACATGTTGGCGTACCTTGCCGACGAATGTCACTTGCCGGGACTGCAAACTGCGCTCTTAAGAGAAGATTCGTCGTCGTTCAGGTCCTGTTTCTCCAGGGCGAGGGGCATTGGCGACCTGCGAAAGGAGTTTATCGACCTGAGAGGCTCCTACGGCGAGTTTGAAAACCTGATTACGCGGTGTAGAAACTGCCAGGCCACGGACCCCAGGGACAAGGTGTATGCACTGCTTCCCATGACGGACCCAGATGAGTTTGAGATGGCAGCAGACTACAGCCAGAATAAAAAGGCTTCTTACATTGCCGTGGTTGAGAAGTTCCTGGAACGAGACAGCCTTGCGTTCATGGAATGGTGCCAGAATCCTACGCGATCATCCGGGCTGCCGTCGTGGGTTCCTGACCTAGAAGCTCCGTGGAAGCCTCTGCCTGTTGAACGGCACCACGAGGATATAACATATACCTGCGACGACGAGAGCACAGGAACTAATGCGCCAGTGGAAGTGGAGTACATCGAATCTGAGGATAAGCTAAAAGTCAAGGGAATCATCTTTGACCACATTGGGGTCATCAGTCAAGAGGCCTACGTCACAGGCAGCACTTCCAATGAAGAATTGGGCAAAATCGTGCGCCAATGGCAGAGGTTCGACAGAGATGAACGAGAGAAACGTGAACAGCAATGGCGCTCTGAGAAACGAGCGACAAGGGAACAGTACAGGGATCTATCTGAATATGAGGACTATGATGACCACGACTACAGCGACGACCACGACTACAGCGACGACCACGACTACAGCGACGACCACGACTACAGCGACGACCACGACTACAGCGACGACCACGACTACAGCGACGACCACGACTACAGCGACGACCACGACTACAGCATGCAGGACAAGTCTGAACAGCACTTCAGCATCTACTGTAACCTCACAACGGTAGAAGGTGAGGATTGGGTGGATGAAATAACGGGCCACTTGCGCAACCGCGCACTGTCCCGTCATAACTGGGATAGCGACCACTATGGTACCTTTGACCCGAAAGATATTAACAACGACCCGATCCTCAAAATTTTCCGACGCTACCTTCCCCTTGGCGAAGCCCTTTTATCTAAATTTCTCGGCCGAAAGAAGCAGTTTTACCCATGGTTTCGATCCGTGGCTGTTGGGCGGCGGTTCATGGTCACGAGCAAAGGCGGCAGCGGGCTGGTTCCTGAACACGCCGAGGTTGGAGATGCTCTCTGCTACTTTGCTGGATGCGCAACGCCATTTGTTATCCGGCCTGTTGGAGGTGATGATTGGGCGATTGTCGGTGTACCGCGTAAGTGTTTTCCTTGTTCAAATGTGTTGGCGATGTGTAGTGAAGCTAACTGTGCAGACTTCCCCGTTACGATTGCGTTGCATAGCATGGGCCTGGGTCTGGAGCCGCGTACGATTTCACTAGTGTAATCAGGCTCTTACTTGACAGCTACTGGTCCCGTACTAAAGGTGCATGGCTGGAGGCTTTTACTGGGGAGCAGTGATTCCATGTGAGCTGCTGCTCAATACCATAATCAAGAGTATAATCGGCGATGCCGATCAGCTAGTACGGAAAGTCGACTTTCCCGCAATGCAAGGTGGTCTTCTATTTCGTGTAAGGGCTATAGATATATTTAACTCTATAGTTATAAGCCTCTTTATATTCTTCGCTAATATAGGCGTCTTAGTATCGCTATCCGAGCCTTTCCTAGTTATTTAAATAGTTTTAGATTAACTCACACGCTATTACGCTAAGGAGCGGCTCGTTTCTATTATCATAGAGTAGAGGATAGATGCTAATAAGTATACCCGTCTAGTTAGTAATAGCGTTAGGGAGAATAAGTATTTTAATATTACCCTAAAATACCTTATTTAAGCCTTTTCGCTATAACTTTAGAATATAGTATAAATATATAGGCCTATAGTATCTACTATATAAGCCTATACTAACATAAATAGGGAGTTACTACTTTTTAGGGAAGGCTTAAGTAAAGAACATATTAAGGAATTACTAAAAGTCCCTTATTATCTTTTATTTTATAGCTAGAAGTAGGAAGCTATTAGTAAGCTTAGGGTTTCCTATTCTAGTAAGCTAGTTAATAAATAAGAAAGAAGCATTATTATTCTAAGACTAGGGATTTAGTTCTAGCTTAGTGCTATTATCCTCTAGTATATATAGCCCTACGCCCCTTAGTATATTAAAGATAGAGGAGGCTCCTGGTTTACTAGCTATAGAGATAATAATAGGGTCCTTTTCGGGATCGTTACGGCTATAAAAGAACTAATAGAAGAGGTCGTGCCCGTCAGTGACGGTGATTAAACCGGTCTATCGAGTCTCGCCATACGTCGGGGCATACTTTATCCCATTACCTCTTCTTCGTGAACAGATGAGTGGAAGGCTTCGGTAAGGGCCCGACGTACTTCTGCGAGCTGCCTCACTCTTGGTGTTGGGAGATGACGAGGCTGTCCGCGGCATCGTCTTCTGCGACGGCGGAAGGAGCGAGCGACTGGGCCGTGACGCAGCTCAGCAGATGTTGCACAGACTCCACCTGCAAGTAAGCCAAGCAATGTACAAACCTTGTCACCGAACCACACAAGCTCCTCGAATTTAAGCGACGCGATTTACTACACTATAGATATCTCAGGAACCGCAGATGCAGGAGGCGAGAGAATAACAGCTGGAGCAATCAGAACTATGCTGGAAAAAGAAATCCGGTCGGATCCAAGCCAGAGCACCTAGAGGTGCCGTGCTATAACCCTTGTGAGACCGCACCGCGTTCGGGTGGTCTGCCGGAGCGAACGCGAACAAAAAGTAGTCAAGAAAACACTGCAAGCAAACGTACCGCAAGGCGCTGAAGTATTACGAGATGGAATCCACCAGATTCGGGTAGATGGTGTGCAACGCGGGGCGGTTCTAGACGAGGGCGGCCGCGACCTACCGGGAGTTATCGAAGCATTCAGCAAAGGAAATAACATAGAAATAACGAAAATCACTTAGTTAAGCAACCGAGTATTTAAGGAGTATAGATCAATAGTAGTTAATCTAAAAAGTCACTCCGAGGCAACACGGCTTCTTAGTGAAGGCTACTTTTATATAAATAGGATTTCACGGAAAACACATAAATTCAAGCATCGCCTAAGACCGAAACAGTGTTACAACTGCCAAGAATTAACCGATCACAAAGCAGCTGATTGCAAAAAGCCGCCGGTATGCGGAAGATGCGCCAAAGAGGGGCATCGACATAGAGACTATACGGAATCCAGCACAAAATGCGTCGTGTGTGTCGGACCTCATGAATCGTCCAGTAAAACGTGCAGGCTTCTCTACCCTGCTTGTAATGAGTAACTTACTTAGGATAATCTAACTAAATGTGCAAAAGCGAGGGGAAGAATACGAAAGCTTAATGAATGAATATTACCCACCTACACCCAATGGCCCGCTCGCCTGGTGGCAGCCTCAAAGGGAGTGGAGATGGAGAGATGGAGAGATGAAGAGTTTAGTGTAGGGACTAGGAATAGCATCTTTCGGGTCAGCGTCTTGCAAGGAGTATTTAGTTACGATGGAAATTTATTAGCGAAGTATGTCGTATCTGTTGCCAGTCTGGCGGACTTGTATTTCTTCTCTTCCAGTGCTTAGCCAGTAAAGTCAAATAAGATATGCAAGATAAAGCCACGAGAATAGTATTGTATCCGTCAGCCGTGGCGGAGTGGTGCCTAGACCTGCAGGTCGTCGAATCAGATGAAATTAAAGTGGACGACGGAGAACTCAATATTCAAGTCTGGGTAAGAAGCCTTGCATATCTAAAGGAGCAGAAACGATGCGGCATAAAATCCTTAACCTCTCCTACCAAAGAGCCACGATTTCCCGCTGGACTTGCCACCTTTCTGGGCCTGCTCGATGGATCCGTCCTGGATCGTCTCGATCCTGATGTGTGTTTTCGGGAAAATGCCGAGCCTGCCCTTTGAATTGGTTCCAATCCAGTACCAGGCATAAGGATCGTCCCCTAAACGCACTCATCGTCAGCATCAAAGCGGACCAGCGAATCAGCTGGAAAGAGGAGCCAATACTTACACGCCAGGCCGGTGATCTTGGACCCTTTTGAAAAGGTCAACCAGTTGCTCGCACCGGTCCGCGTCTTGCAGTCCCAGTCCCACTTGGTCACGCCAGTCCGCAGCGACCTTGGCACAGACTTCATGATGGCGGCGACGTTGTCGGGCGCGTCGAGCTGGATGATCTTGCTCAAGAAGACGCCGCGCACGCCGTCGTGCCAGCCCTGGCACCACTTGCCGTCCCACTTGTCCGGGTACTCGACGCCGAGGATGCGGGCGTTGGCAAGAACTGGAGGACCTCGCACGAATTGTCTGGCCTGTCCTGGGGCTTGCTGTTGCGGCGGCGGATGTTGTCCTTGTTCGCGCGGGCCGTGGGCAGCGACGCGATGAAGGCGAGGGCGCCGGCCGGCGGGCCTGGGGGCTGCGGCTGCTGGATATCTGGGAGGATCAGGTCGTAGTCCTGCTGGATCGGGGCGGGGCCGCCGGGCTCGTGGTAAAGGACGGTGACGCCGGCGACGGGCGGGAGCGGTAGGGGGTGACGGGCGATGTGCCGGATCAGGAGGTCGACAGACTGGAAGACGGTCGCGTCGCCCTCGTGGCAGGTCGACTTTGTCTTATCGCAGAAGACGCACGCGAAAAAGACCCTGTCGTAGTCCTTAACCGCGACGTGCGACTTGTACAGGAACCGCGAGCGGTACATGATGCCGCGGGCTTGTTGCTTGGCCAAGGCTGCGATGGGCATTGTGTCAGACGGGGAGTCCATTCACTGAGAGCGCCTGGAAGAAGCAAAACTTACGGCCGCTGTCCATGTCCTGGAGCAGCTGCGAGTAGATGGTCTGGTAGTCGCAGCTGATGCACTGAGCCATGGGCTCGGTGAAGGTTGTCGTCTCGACGGCGAGCATGGCGCCAAAAGCCATGCCTTGGGAGAAGTCCTGCGGCTTCTGGGCCTGCGAGTTGCGGGTCTCGCCGACCTTCTTGATGGCCTGGCCCGGGCCGGTCGCTGCAAATGCGCGGGCGCCTTTGCAGAAGCCGCCCAGCGAGGAGAGCGAGCTGTCCGAACCAATGTGGCAGCCGTTCCTGACGCCGCCCCCGTTGTTCCCGGCGACGGAACCGCGGCGCGACGAGTGGGACGTGGCGCCGGATGAGAAGGAGCTGTTGTGATCAAAGGTCGAGTCTCTGTTGGTCGGGCTGAGCTGGCTCGAGAGGGCGAAGGACTGGCGGCTCGCTGCCAGTCCGCCGATCGGCATCACTGGCTGATGATGATCGTGATCGCCCAATTGCGGCCAGCGGCTGGCCGTGCTCGACGTTCGCTCAAGATGAGACGGGCGGTACGAGTCCGACTTGGCGATCGACACCTCGGGCGAGGCACAGATGCTGCGATGATCCGGTAGGGGTGGATAGCTGTCAAAGCTAGTGGGCTTTTTCTCGTGGATCTGGTCATGCTGCGACAGGGACACGAGCCGCGGGTAGTCTCGTCGTGATGGCGGCGGCGGCGAATGCTGGGGGAGCTGTTGTTGCTTGGACGAAGCGTGGGTAGCACTGGTGCGCATGCTCGCGGCGCTGCCCGGACGGGTCCCGGAGCTTAGGGTAATGGGCGAGCCGTGCTCGGTGCGGCCGAGGCCTACAAAGTTACCAGTGGTGCTGGACGTGACGGCCTCGGGCGTGACCTCGGTCACGGCGGGCGTTCGAGCGAACTTGCTCCCGCGCCTGAGCCGCAGGTCTGCCGGCTGCTGGGTGACTCTCTCTGCCGAGATGTTCGCACGCTCCGGCAGGGCAGGTAGCGGACGGAAGGGGCCGGGCTCTTTCGAGGGTAGCGGCGGCACGTCGAGAGACGATTCGACGGTGAACCTCTGGATTCTGTCCAGGAGGAGTAGGGCGAGCGACTTGATGGCCGCCGACAGGGCGGTGAACTCTGTCTGGTCAAAGGAGTCGACCCCGATGTAGTCCTCAAAGTTGTAGAGCAGGTCATCAATCGCGCGATACTCGGCGATGACATCTGCTACGGGTCCGGGGCGCGTCAGCACGGTCTTCCGGTCAGCAGAAGAGAGAAATAAAGACGACCTACCATTTCGCACGACGAGCTCAGTGAGGAAGACGTTCAATTGAGGGCTCGGGTTCTCGAGGTAGGCGGCGAGGCGCTTGATGGCGCGCTCGGCGTCTCTGAGCAGGCGGCTGCTCGCGCCTTGAAGCTGCAGACCCTTTCCGGGGGCGTTGGAGGCATCCTGGGCGTTGACGGCCGCCAGACTGGCCCATTTGGCAACCTCCCGAAACGGGCGGAGAAGCACATGGCTGGCCTGGCTAGCCATCGTGAGCGCGAGACTGGGACTCAGACTCAGACAGGGACGCGGCCTCGGACTCACACTCACAGTTGACTGACAGCGGCCACAGAGGGGCGTGAGGTGGAGTCTGAAGAATTCGGGTCTGTTTGCTCGCGGGCCTTGTCAGTTGGGCTTGCTTTATCTTGTAGGAAAAGGGGGACAACTTGACCACGTCAACGAAAGTCGGGGGCACCACACGGGCAATTTGACGAGACGCGACCCGACAGTCTAGCAATGGATATAACCGCTGTTATCATCGCGCCAACCAGGTTCCGCTGGGTCTATTGAGCAACATGGGCTTGCCAGAGTCGGCAGGACATCGGTCGTGCCGGGCCTCAGCAGATGCGGGGAGAGCAGGGCTATGGCAGTTGGGTTGGCCCTCTTGATAGACTTTCGACCTTCGACAGTCTTTGGCGACGGCGCCCTTGACGGACCTCCGATTGGCTCCTTACCTTGGCTTTGCAGAACACGGAGCGTTGCAGAAGCACCAGCTAGTGCTCCCTTGCGAGAAAGGAGCCGAGAGAGCAGGGTTTGGAAATGCTGTAGTCGGAGGATGGGAAGCCGGAATGGGATGAGATGCTCCGTCTGCCAAGACGCCTACAGTAGCCAGAATGCTGCTGATGCCAAGTCACCGTTTCTTCAGGGTTCCCTGGCGATGCAACCTACCAAGTGTGCCGCGCCTCCCCCCCCGGTTCCCGCCCTCGAAGCTGCCCCGCTACAGCCTTGTTGGCCTTGTGAGGACCTTCCACTGCTACACCGGCTCCACCGTCTGCTTCCGCGCCGTTTCATCCATATAACGTGCAGCAAATTTAGCACCAAATGGGAGGCTGGTGGTGGTGTCCTCGTTGGCCCCAAGCAACCGTCCACAGGCGCAATTCTCATCTCTGGGCAAACAAGTGTCTGGACCAAGAATGCCCCTTGCCGGACCTCCCTGGCCTCCTTGGTATGGCGGGCTGCCAGTATCAGTGCCGGACCCCTGACCTCAATCCTACAAGCCTCGTACAGTGTCACTTCGAAGTACTCAGTGCATTTAATACTTCAAAGGCCCATTGTAGTACCCTCCTACACACTGCATTCATATCATGAGCTAATAATCTGTCTGACCGTGTGTGTGGGGGGGGGGGGGGGGGGGGTAGACAAGGAAAGGTCGTATTTTCGAAGCCCTTAAGAACCTTTCTGACGGCCTTCTAACCTGTTCGCCACTCTTATCACCCAACCTGTGGCATTGCTCTTCCTGTCGATCCTTCCCCTTTTCACTGCTTTCCCTCGTGCTCAAATTTCTTCCTTTTACGTCATCTCACATACCTTCATCTAAGCTGACCTTGCTATATACTCAAGTGTCTTTGTATTGCATTGTGGGACATTATGGCTTTCTTGATCACCATCAATGATAAGGTGGCGCAGAGTCGTGTCGGCTATTGGTTCACGCTTGACGGGTCCGGCCACGTAAGTTGAGATGCATCTTGTGTCACACACCTCGTGTGCATCCGATCAGACGGAAACTGACTGAGACACCACGAATACAGCCCAGGGCGCGCCAGGGCGCCAAGTTCCTCACCGAGATCCGTGCCGGCATCATCACTTTCTTCACCATGGCCTACATCCTCGCTGTTAATGCCAGGATCGTCTCCGACTCAGGTGGCACATGCGTCTGCGAGTTCACCGAGGAGGACCCAATATGCCTCGCCAACTCTGACTACCTCCTCTGCAAGAACGAGGTGAGGAGGGACCTCGTAACCGGAACCGCCGCCATTTCTTGCCTCGCCACCTTCTTCCTCGGCCTGCTGGCCAACATGTAAGTTGAAGCACACCCGACCAGATCGCGTATGCGACCAGCAGCTAACGTTGTAACAGGCCTGTGGGCATCAGTACTGGTATGGGCCTCAACGCCTACCTCGCCTACGAGGTTGTCGGCTTCCACGGCACCGGACCCGTATCGTACGAGGTCGCTATGACCGCCATCTTTGCCGAGGGCCTCATCTTCTTCTGCCTGACCATTTTCGGTCTTCGCCAGTGGCTCGCTCGGGCCATCCCGCGCTCCATCAAGCTTGCGACCGGCGCCGGCATCGGTCTCTTCTTGACACTCATCGGTCTGACCTACAGCCAGGGTATCGGTTTGGTCCAGGGAGCCATCGCCACGCCCTTGACCCTGGCAGGTTGCCCACCCGAGTCGATGCTCGATGATGGGTCTTGCCCCAACTCGCACAAGATGCGCAACCCCACCCTCTGGCTTGGTATCTTCTGCGGTGGCTTCCTGACCGTTGTTCTCACCATGTTCCGGTTCAAGGGTGCCATCATCGCCGGTATCCTCATCGTGTCGATCGTCTCGTGGCCTAGGAACACCGAGATCACCGTCTTCCCCAACACCCCCATTGGCGACGACGACTTTGACTTCTTCAAGAGGGTTGTCTGGTTCCACCCCATCACCCGCATCCTGGCCGTGCAGGACTGGAACGTCGGCGCTGACGGCCTCCAGTTTTGGCGTGCTCTGATTGTATTCCTCTACGTCGACATCCTCGATTGCACTGGTACCCTGTATTCCATGGCCCGGTTCGCCAACCTGATCGACAACGAGACCCAGGATTTTGAGGGCTCCGCCACCGCGTACCTCGTCGACTCGGTCAGTATTAGTATTGGCTCCCTTTTCGGTACCTCGCCCGTAACCGCCTTCATCGAGAGCGGTGCCGGTATCAGCGAGGGCGGCAAGACGGGCATCACGGCCATATCCGCCGGGATCTGCTTCTTCATTTCCATCTTCTTCGCGCCCATCTTCGCGTCCATCCCGTCGTGGGCAACCGGCTGCGTACTGATCCTCGTCGGGTCCATGATGATGAGCGCCGTCGTCGAGATCAACTGGCGCTACATGGGCGACGCTGTCCCAGCCTTCCTGACCATCACCATCATGCCCTTCACCTACTCCATCGCCGACGGCATGATCGCCGGCATCTGCAGCTACATCATCATCAACGTCCTCGTGTGGGCCGTCGAGACGGCGTCTGGCGGCCGCCTCAAGGCCTCCAACAAGAACGAGAAGGACCCCTGGTCCTGGAGGATCCCCGGCGGCTTCTTTCCCGGGTGGCTGACCCGCCTGGTCAAAGGCAAGAAAGATTTCTGGCGCCCCTGGCCCGAGACCGAGTCCGATCACGACCACGAGCTGAGCTCTGTCGGACAGCATCAGGACTGGGTCAAGCCCGTAGAGGGTCTGCCATACACGAGGACAGAGATTCGCTCCGCGGGCAGGGAGTGAGAGACTTCGCGTACTCTCTGCCGTAGCGCAACACGACTGGCGTCCCATCTTTGTTCACTTGCTAACACTGGAAGGGCCATGTCGCGTATAGACAAAATGGTAAAATTTCAAAGTTTGTTGGTCAATCGCCCTGTAATCATTTGCTTGGATCCTAGGTTCTTCCCCTAGGTTCTTCCCCTTGCCAAGTCATGACCTCCGGCCAATAAGCGTCCTGCCCGTCATTCGGGTGGGAAGTGACGGTCACTTCTCATAGGGTGCTCATATTATCTCGTCATTCTTAATTTGTAGTTCCCCTTCTTTCTGACTTATGTCGAGCATCCCTATAGCCGTGGCGAATTTAATTATTACTCTCACTGCTTTAACATCCAGTTGCCACTTATTATGGTTAGACGCTGCCTTCCCTCCCAGGAAGAAAGATAGGTCCCCTATCTTCGTCTATGCGTAGTCTACTATACTCTCTAGGGCTATTATTCGAGTAATCAAAATACAACAGCCCATTATTTTTTTTTTTGCTAGATTTGGCTTGAGTTGGTTGATTGTTTTGATGTTTTGACCTAACTCTATTACTATGCTTTATGGAATAACATGTTATTCCATGCGGTGATTAGCTAGATAGGCGGGGCGGTCTCGACATGGGTAGTGGACCGTAATAGGAAGAGCCGACTGGCCGCCTACCGAGAGATTTTCAGTTTTCTTGCCTTGTTCATCCTTCGCCTCCTCAATAACTCGGCTGGGTCGCCCCCGCAGCCTCGGCTGCGCACCAAACGGTAGCGGCAGCACTCGTCTAGCAGATTCTGTAGTATCATAGTACGTCTATACAGTGCCCCTATTGCACGGCAAAGGCTGCCGTGCAATAGAGCCTTTTGTTGACTTTGCTTTGGTCGGGACAATTCCAGATTTGAAAAGCGTTGGGCAGATTTTGTGTTGGCAGCGACAGCCAAGGAACAAGGGCTTTCTTTAGACAAAAGCGGGCGGACAACGTCACGTCGTCAGGCCCGCGCCGTACCGTCACGGCTAGATAACCCGGCTCCACCATTTCGTTAGCAACGCAGGTAGCGTAAAGCCCGCCGTTTTATTAGGTTCGAAGCTTACTCGGTCTTCATAATGTTAACCCCCCCGGTACGGAGTAAGAGTACTGGATTGCTCCCGTCCGTGACCCACTGCGCCAAGGCTAGCCAGTTTAACACCACCTCTCTAGTCTAAGGATACCACATGTGCAACTAGCACCGGACAATAGGAGAATCCTACTGGTAATATTGCTCACGCACGGCCAATGCCGTCTATTCCTCTCCTTATTCTAAGATTAAACCCTAAGTGAGGTTATACGCTGGGATTGTGGTGTAAAGTACGGATATACTCTATATAATTCAATATTGTAGACGGACGAGCAGGATGAACTAAACCACTTACTTTCGAGCAGGACTGTCTGCCTTACCTCCATTTCTATTAGGCCTAACGTGGCCTCCTTCCCTGTCGAACCCTGGCCGTTTTAGGGTCCGGAGGGTTCTAAAAGCACTATAATCAACCGATGTCGGCCGCCGAAGCTACTCAAATGCCACGCTAAGCGCCAACATACTCCATCACCGTGAATACCAAGGTTACCTTTATTACATTCCTCAATCTTGCACCAATTAAACCTCACTCCCCCCTTTACCCTTTCCCCTTTTCCCTTCTCCGGCTAGGACCAGGTTGCGCGGCCGTGGTCTCGCGGCCTTTCCAAAGACTTCCACTATGTTAGATACGCGATGCCCCACTTAATTCAATATTCGAAGCCAAGTCTATTAGTGAGGCCAAATTATCTGATGACTATATTGATGATGCTTGTATCTTCTTGCTTGCCCGGCGGGGAGCTTGTTCACCCAGTAGGCTACACCGCTAGAAGCACTATTCCCATATCTAACTACGCCCTTTTTTAGTGTTAGATTGACTCTAGCGTGCGGTTTAAGAAATATTACTACGGGCTACAACGATGATGATTATGGCTAGAGAGTCGGGCAGCTCCGGGTTGGGCTTACGAATACAGCCTAATCTCGAGTGGGGGCCGAGCCTAACGAAGAATGAACAAGAATAGAATAATTAAGCAATAATATCATCAGATTTAGATAAATAATTCATCACATTGACCCCATCCTGAATTAAGTTACGTATCGCAAATCTATATCTAGCGTCATTCTTATTACACACTCTCCTGTCAATCTACTCGTAACACCACTTTGCCTTCGATCGGCACACCATCAGGGGTGGGGTTCAGGGGTGGGGTCCGGGGGTGGAGTCTGGGGCCGGGGGGAGTGGTACGTCGCACCACACTACAGGTAAGCATCTAGATTGCGGTCGGCACGAGCCAGCTTATTGCTACAGAACGCTTATTTTGCGGCCCTCCGCCGCCCATGTTCAGTGTAAGCCAGCGTCTGAACAGTTTCCCGCGACGATAGGCCCATGCGACAAGTTTAACTGTGGCCGTCGGCACATTAACTGAAGCTACTATTTGGCCACTCGCTCTCGCTCCCTCCTCCTCGATCGAGATCAGGTTTCGCCCTCTTTCTCCCCTCCACGAACCCTTTGTTCATCTTGTTTTATTATTCTCTTCTGTGGCATCTGCGAGAGCTAGTTCTTTCCACTTCCTCTTTCCTTCCTTTCGCATCGTCAGTAGCTGCTAGCTCCCTTTAACGGCACACAAGCCAGACTGCCCGTCATGATTCTGCCTCGCGAAATCCCGACTGCCACCAATAAGGCGCCAGTCGTTCGCGCCATGGCCGCCTTGCTCATGGTTGTCGCCATACTCTCAGCCGTGACCCGCTTCGCCGTGAGACTGACTACACTCGGGACAATGAAAGCAGACGACTACCTGCTGTCAGCTGCCACAGTAAGCGCTTTCATCACCCACCTCAACACCAGCAGTATTCGAAGTCTTGCTAACACGACCTGCCGGTAGCTCTTGGCCATTTTTCAATCACTCTGCGTCATTATCCAGGGCGCAAATGGGTTTGGCAAACACGCAGACGTTTTGAGTAGCGATCAATTCGCCTCAATTACCAAGGTTAGGGTCCCGGATTGCGCACGGAGCAAGGGGCGAAGGCGAAACGGAGCAACTAACAAGCGTACTGACTCGTAGGCTGGATATGCCGCCGAAACCCTCTTCATTGCCGTCGTACTCCTTACAAAAATCTCGGCGACAAGAACCATTATGCAGATGGCGCCGCGCAATCGTTTGCTCTCTGTCGTGGTAGCCGAAGTCGTCTGCGCCGCCTGGGCCGTGGCCGCAATTGTAACAATCTTGTTCCAGTGTCCGCTACCAGAGCCATGGTACTACATCGGCCGTCAGAGCCAGTGCATCAACCGAGTACGTTAACCCGCACTCGCCGTCCACAAACCACGTTGTATTCTAACGTACTATAGGGCAAGTTTTGGGTTGTCATCGACATTACAAACATTATTACGGATCTTGGAATCATTGGCATCACTATGGAACTATTCCGTGGCATTCAAACCTCGCGAGCTAAAAAGGTCTTGGTCATGTGCGTGTTCAGCAGTCGCATCTTGTAAGTACCAGAACAAGTCTCGCTGCTAGGCAAATCTATCGTCTGCGTTCAGCTGGCTAATACAAAGGTAGCATCGTTCCAGCGAGCGTAAGCCATATTTACTACTACTATGCCACTGCCGACTCGGCTGATCCCACCTTTGACCTGTGGCTGCCAACCATTTGCATGCAAGTCGTGCAGTGCATGAGCATTCTTACCACCTGTGTTCCCCATCTGAAACCATTCATAGACAGCCTGGAATCCGGTCAGATGCAGGCCGGCGGCTTGATAGGAACCCAGTCCAAGTGCAGCGCCAGCAGAAGCAAGGGCAGCAAGGGAAGCGGGCAGAGGAGCCGCACTAAGCCTAGATCCAAAGGTCTACTGTCAACCGGGACGCTCGCTTCAAACGCCTCGAGCCGACACAAGACGTATGAGATGGTGGACATGGACAAGTCAGACGTTTCCGTCGAGCGACAACCAAGGAGACCTACAGCCGCTGCTACGGCTTCTTACGATCCCACCGCCTCGTGGGACAGCCAGAGCCATACGAGCCAAACCGTTCTTGTCCAAAATTCCTGGCGTGTCGACATAGAGAGGAAGCATAGTGCTACAGGCTCGTACATGGACCACAACTGACAGCGTAAATATAAATTTCAACTTGCACATTGGTACCATGTTCCGCGCACGACTTGTTGATAGACTTGATACTCCGGTTTTTTCCCCTCTCCTCGTGGAGTATACAAATATGCAAATCTCAGCACGCAGTCTCCATATTCTATCCATCACTCTTATAGATTCCCTGAAGCCCTGAGCTTGTGGATCCACGCTATCGCTCTTCCATGAGCACTACAGACGTAGAGAACATGACATTTAGTCCCACACTAATTTCTCAATCCGGTCAGTCGCCAAATTTTGCTTCCCATGTATCCATTCTCTCCATCATTATATGCGAGTCCCAAGTTCCCCATAATAGAGTATTTAGCTTGCGTGTAATAATACCCTAACTAGCGCATTCAGCCTCGTGGTAGTGGTATTCTGGTTCGTCAAAAACAAGTGGCATTAATCTGTACCATGGGTCGCTTTAACCCCAAACGCATAGCACAGCCCAGGCACTTCCTCCAATCTCCAAAAATTAGCCACTGCAAGATTGGAAAGGTTAGAACTTTGTGTTGAGCTGTGGGTGGAGCCTTAGGCCACACATCCACCCCTATATAGGTTCACACCTATAGCGCACTCTCTTATAGATAGCCAATGCACCTATTCGCTCCTCATTACTCTGCTCCACACGATGGCTGGCCTATTCCTTGTGGACGCTTGCATACGACCTACTAGAATTGCCGTCTGCACTTTTCCTGTTTAACCCTCTCACGACACTTCATTTGCCATTCCTTCAGAGAACCCACCAATCTTTGTGTCGCTCCTCTTTTCCTTTTGAAGTTTCTTTCCTCTTTTTTGGCTTGTTCCTTGCCGCACTCGCCTGAGAGTTACGGCGGGGTTCTTTTTTTCATCATCCAGTCGACCGAACCGGTGTCCTTGAGCGGCCAGTGGTTTCTTCCCACTCACTCAGCTCGCAGATGGCCCTACAAGCAGAAAATTGCGAGCTCCAGAACCTGGGCTCGCAGAAAAGCAAGAGCGCTAACAATGTCAATGACGCTCAGGATGAAGGCATCTCCAAGTGTGAGTATGCGGATCGCGAGCAGCTTGCTCGATTGGGCAAGAAATCCGTCCTCAAGGTCAGTTTCTACATAGTTTTGCCCGCGAATGAGGTCTCGCGGACTAACGCTATGCGCAGCGCAACTTTAGCATGTTGACTATTCTCGGCTTCAGCTGCGCAATTCTTGTCACCTGGGAAGGCACGTTGATGAGTTTCGCCCCAGGTCTCAACAACGGAGGCCCTGGAGGTCTCATCTACGGATTCATCTTTGTATGGATCGGTAACCTCAGTGTTTTCTCCACCCTCTGCGAGCTCGTTTCTATGGCACCCACCGCTGGCGGGCAGTACCACTGGGTAGCCATGCTTGCTCCTCGATGGTGCTCCAAATTCCTCAGCTATGTTACCGGATGGCTGACACTTGGAGGCTGGCAGGGCACTGCGGCCTCTTCCAGCTACCTCACTGGCACGATGCTTCAGGGTCTCATTACACTCACAATCCCGTCATACAACCCAAATACCTGGCAGGGAACCTTGATCTGCTGGCTCTGTGTCCTCGTCGCCGTCTTTATTAACACCGTTGTTAGCTCTCTGCTGCCAAAACTCGAGGGCATGATTCTGGTGCTTCACATTATTGGCTTCTTCGCTGTTCTCATTACCTTGGTTACCTTTGGCGCACACGGCGACGCCTCAGGCGTCTTTCTTACTTTCCGCAACGAAGGAATGTGGCCAACTCAAGGTCTATCATTTTTCGTTGGCTTGCTCGGCGTTGTTTTCGCTTTTGCTGGTGTGGACTGCTCCTTCCACATGTGCGAGGAAGTCAAGAACCCCTCAGTGGCCGTCCCGAGGTCTATCATGGCCAGCATCGCAATTAATGGCTGTATGGGTTTGGCAATGATTATCGCCATGCTGTATGCCGCTACTGATATTGATGCCGCAATTGCGTCCTCTACCGGCTATCCGTATATTGAAATCTTCTACCAGGCAACAAACTCAAAAGGCGGAACTGCTGCTTTGGCAAGTCTTATTATTTTCATGACCCTCTCAGCAATTGTCGGCGTTATCGCTGCTACATCCCGCATGTTCTGGGCCTTTGCCCGCGATCGTGGGTTGCCTTTCTGGCGAACTCTGTCCAAGGTAAGCACAGTCTCAACAACTCCCCAATCACACTTTGGAGCTGGTAAAATGTCGCTTCAGTAGTCGACTAACAGCCATTTACAGGTCGACCCCTGGACTAACGTCCCCGTCTGGGCTATCGGCGTCACAAGTGTAATCTCGTGTCTTCTCGGCCTTATCAATATCGGTTCCAGCGTCGTCTACAACGGCCTGGTCTCCCTGTCGATTTCCGGTCTCTACTCATCTTACCTCTTGGCCGCGAGTATGCTCCTCTACCGCCGTGTTGGAAAAGGCTTCAAGATGCCCGACCCGAGTGTTCTCCCTGCTCTAGCCGACACCTCCGCTCCGGAAGGCGTAGCTGAGCTAGCCTGGGGCCCATGGCATGTCCCCGGCATGTGTGGCATTGTCAACAACACTTTTGCATGCCTCTATATGATTGTTATTTTGTTTTTCAGCTTCTGGCCACCTGCCATGAACCCCGATCCCGAAAGCATGAACTTTGCTGTCTTGATGACGGGCGCCCTCATCATCTTCAGCATCATCTACTACCTGCTCTGGGCGAAGAAGGAATACAAGGGGCCAGTTGTTGAGATTTAAGTAACAGCAGAGCATCTATCATGTATATCATGTCATTACACAGGTTTCGATTCTATATAAGCAGCCCCATTACATGAAGCAGCATGGCACGCCATGGTATAATTCAGCCGTAGGCTAACTTTACATTAATCAAATAAGTTTCCCCAAATATGTGCCTTTGATGCAGACAGGGACTCGATAAGTTCGCTGGCTTTTTATTGGCCTTGATTCTATGTGGACCGTCAAAGCCAGTGTGGCCAATAGTATTTGCTATATGGTAATACATATTACATATATTGATATTACCATATCACATTGACACCATGACGACGACGCATCAGCTACGCTTCGATTTGCAGCAATGGTTCACAGCACCGATGGGCATGCAAGCATTATCGTACTACATGCACACTGGGTACGGGTTTCCGACGCGCCATGTTCACTGTGCTTGGTAAGCCACG